>CM042190.1:4432917-4532051 GCA_023539305.1 Ilex asprella | reverse complement strand
ACATCCCAGGGAGGAAAATATATTTTGAAAGAGGATGACGACCTAAGGGCCAGAATGGCTACTTTGTATCGAAAGCTAGAGACTTTAGAGATAAAAAAGGTCAATGATGTTTCTGTTGTGTCTTATACCGAGCAGTTGTGTGGAATTTGTGTTTTTTTAGGACATCCCACATGGGAGTGTCCTACCATCCCAGTATTTAAGGAAGTCTTGATGGAATAGTCCAATGTCATTTTCAACTTCAGCAAACCTTATTCCAATCCAAATTTTGAGACCTATAATCAATCCAGAGTGGCAAAATCACCCGAACTTTAGTTGAAAAAATACACAGCCTGTAAGTCAGCAACAAGGTCCACCTCTACCACAACCTCAGCTCTAACAACCATATCTACCTTACCAAACCCCACACAAAAGAAGTCTAGAAGATACCATCAATTAGTTCATTCAAAGTCAGATGAGTTTCAATACTCAGTCTACTTATGCATTCAATGACTTCGAGGCCCAAACATTATTCAATGACTTCGAGGCCCAAACATTACAGACCATTGATGAATTTAAAAGTCACATAACTAAGTTGACCCTGTCGTTGAGCACAATTGAGAAGGAAAAAATTTCATCTCAACCTAAACCTCCTCAAGGTCAAAATTTTGTTAATGTATCATCATCTAAATCTTCTTAGGACCAAGTCCACGAAGTTACCATATTGAGGAGTGTAAAGTGATTGACAAGACTATCAGAGCCAAAATCCTTGAACCAGTAGTTGAGTGAATCCCTTTAAATGAACTTGTTGAGTCTGAACCAATTGTTCAAAAGAAAATGGAGTTACCTGATGAAAAAGACAAATCAAATCCTGTTCCATTACCTTTTCCTCAATGAGTCAAGAAACCTCAACCATTGAACAGTCATGCTAAAATTTTTGAGTTGTTTAATCAAGTGAAGATTAACATTCCCCTGATGGATACAATTAAGCCAGTCACACCATATACTAAGTTTTTGAAAGACCTTTGCACAGTGAAAAGAAGGATCAATGTATAGAAAAGAATATTTTTGACTGAATAGGCTAGTGCTATCATTCAGCACATGGTCCATCTAAAGAAAAAAGATCCCGGGCGTCCCGTAGTTTCATGTATAATTGGAAACTTCAGGAATGAGTAAGCTTTGCTTGATCTTGGAGCTAGCGTCAATTTACTCTCATATACAGTCTTTGAGAAGTTAGGGTTATTAGGTGAGTTGAAACCCATAAATATCACATTGTAGTTGGCTGACTGATCTGTAAAAATTCCACATGGAGTTGTTGAAAATGTTCTTGTTCAAGTTGATAAATTCTATTTTTCTGTGGATTTTATTATTTTGGATACACAACCAGTTTTGCATTTCACTACACAAATTTCTGTCATTTTAGGTCGGTCATTTCTTGCTACTTCTAATGCTTGAATTAATTATAGGAATGGAATCAAGAAACTTTCATTCAGTAACCTGGAATTGGATTTGAATATGTTTGATATTACTAAGCAGCTTAGGGAGGAGAAAGATTTGCAAGAAGTGAATTGCATTGAATCATTGAATCAAAGTTTGTTTGAAAATGTTTGCAATAGAAAGGAAAGAGAGTTACATGCATTGTTTCAGTGTGTGAATAAGTCTGTAAATAATTTTGAATTTGTTGTAGATTTGTCCACTATTGGAACATAGGTTCTAAAATTTGAAAAATTATTACCTAATAGAACCGAGTCTATTGAATCTAGTGTCATTACTCCCAAGCCAAAGTTGAAACCTCTTCCAGCCAACTTGAAATATGTGTTCTTTGGGGAATTGAAACTCATCTAGTGGCAATATTTTCAAAATTGTCAATGTCACAAGAAAGTCAATTGATAAGAGTTATAAAAAATATCAATGTGCAATTGGTTGGATAGTAATCGATATTATGCCAACATCTCACAAGCACGTATATGTACCAACATTTCATTCAATATGATTTCCCAAGCATGTTATCATAATATCATGCTATCAACATACCAAATTCATCAAGGCATAATAATAACACAAAACATGCCCACAATTCACATAACTCAAGGATCTCTTTGGGTCAATTTCTATACCCATTTCGAGTCGAAATCTATTCAACTCATTTTCCATACCCATTTCCTCCAAATTTCATTACAATAGGCTAGTGTTAAATCGTCTAATCACCTACCCATTCTATATAAACATTCTAGGTTGAGAGTGAACCTAATTAGGAAGGAACCCTACCTCTTGAAGTATAAAACGACGTCAAGAAGCTCTGAAACCCCAAAACGAACCAGAATCTCCAGTTCCCCAAAATCCCGTTCCTCAACCTTTGGTAAAACCCATATTTTTTGGTATAGCGGCGTAGCCCTCACCGAGAGAAACAACTTTAATACTTACTCGTGTTAATTTGAGCGACGAGTTGACGTAGATTGTAGAGAGAAGGTGAAGAACCAAACTTTTTCCCTCTCCTCACTTCTCACGTTAAACCGGCTGAAGAATGGGAAGAAAAATCAGATTTTCTCCCCTTTTTATACTCTTTAATTGCTTAGTCCATAACGCGCCACACGTCTCTCTTTTTTTC
This sequence comes from Ilex asprella, assembly GCA_023539305.1. NCBI lineage: Eukaryota > Viridiplantae > Streptophyta > Magnoliopsida > Aquifoliales > Aquifoliaceae > Ilex > Ilex asprella. The sequence goes on along the minus strand of CM042190.1, from coordinate 4,529,467 downwards.
GGGTCCGTTTTCGCCCCGAAACGATTAAATTTTGTCCCGATTCAAGTTTAAAATATTAATATTTTAACTTATCTTAATTATTTTCCAACTGTAAAAACTTCTAATAAAATTTTCGTGTTTGCCTCATCCGAGGCCCATGTGCCTCGTAAAACGCAAAAATTTTGACTATTTTGGAATTCGATGAAAATTGACAAGGTTGCTAGATTTTGTGAGACGAATTCAACGGTGAGGTCCATTTCGTTATCTGAGATTTAAAAAATATCAGTTTTTAACCCACACCGAAATGACAAATTACCGTTTTACCCTTTTTCATAAAAAGTCCAAATTTACCCGAGTTTCACATTCTTCCCCCTTAAAAGAATTTTGACCCAAAAATTCACACGCACGTGCACATTCAACCACATGCATATGATACTATTATATAACATAAATGTCTAGAAGAATTGTACCTCCTTACTCGAACAAGAACGAATAATTGGCACGTATGGTGTCCTCACGCTTTCATGTCACTTCCTCCACTTTTCGGTACTGCCACAACACCTTCACCAGCCTCACGATCTTGCCTCGCAAAACCTGCTCCCAGCTATCCAAGTTACGTACTAGTTCCTCCTTGAATGTCTCATCCGCATCAACCGTCAACTTACCCCAATCCACCACATGTGTCGGATCTGAAGTATACTTCCTGAGCATAGAGACATGAAACACTGTGTGAACGCCCACTAGATTTAGTGATAATGCCAACCGATAAGCTACTGTACTCACCCTCTCGAGTACCTCGAAAGACCTGTTAAACCTCGGTGACAACTTTTCCTGCTTTCTGAACCTGACCGCTCCCCTCTTAGGTATCAGCTTCAAGAAGACATGATCACCAACCTCAAACTCCAGAGGTCGCTGTCATTTGTCAGCATAACTCTTCTGTCAGCTCTAGGCCGTAAGAAGACATTTCCCTATCAGCTTCACCTTCTCTGAGGTGTCTCTAATCAACTCCAGACTTGTAGAGGGTCTTTCTCCCACCTACGTCTAGCACACTAGAGAACGACAAGGCCTTCCATATAGTGCCTCATAGGGTGTCATCTGAATGCTCGTCTAATAACTATTGTTGTAGGTGAACTTCACTAAGGGTAAGTGCTCCTCCCAGGTACCCTTGAGATCTAGAAAAATATCAGTTTTCAACCTACATTGAAGTGACAAATTATCGGTTCACCCTTTTTCATAAAAGTCCAAATTTACCTAAGTTGCACAGAGCATGTAAGTATTATTCTCCGAACGAACACCCCACCCAAGTACAACAGTCTCGACTGTCCCATCATTGCAATTATCTTTAGGAATTACTAGTTTTAACAAGCACTTTTAGACTTGGGTGCGAGTGTGAATCTCTTACCCTTTTTGGTTTACAAATAGTTAAGCTTGGGAGAATTGAAACTTACTTAAATTACTCTTCAATTGGCAGACCATAGTGTAAAAGTACCGAGGGGGTAGTGGAGGATGTGTTGGTTCAGGTAGATAGGTTTTACTTCCTTGTCGATTTTATAATACTAGACATTGCACTAGTTATTAACCTAGCTGCATAGATTTCTATTATTTTAAGATGCCCATTCCCTGCAACATTAAATGCATTAATGAATTGTAGGAGGGGTGTAATGACATACTTTTTTGGGAATATGACTGCTGAATTTAATAGTTTCTATGTAGTGAAGTAACCGGGTGGTGAATGAGAGTTTTGTGAGATAGACCTGATATATGAGTGTGTGGAGGAGAAGTTTGAGACTTCTATATATTCTAATCCTCTTTAATTATGCTTGATTAATTCTGAATATAATGAAAATAACTTTGAGGTTATTTTTTATACTAACTTGTTAAACAACTCATAAGAGTTACATGGTATGGAAAGGAACCTCTAACTATAATTGTTCTTTGGTGAAAGCAAATACCAAAAGTAGTTGGGTATTGGCCAATTGGAGCCCGGTCGAAATCATTGAATAAACTCTTTCTTTTTGTATATTAGATTTGATAGTTAACTTCTTATTTTTGGTTTAATTAATTTTTGTTATTTTCTTTTTTGCTAATTTGTTCTTTTTATTGTTTTTAGTTCGATGTTGTGCTTAGGTATTTTCTTTCCCTCACTCTTTTAATGTTACTCATTGCATTTTCATTACTGCATTGAGAACAATGCAAATTTTAAGGTGGGGGGTGATGAAACCAATTCCTACTGGGTCTAGTCCAACCAATCAATGGAGCCCAAATCAGCCACAAAGTAGGTCAAGCCCAGTTCGAGAATTCAACCCAGTCCAAGGCCCAAGGAGTCCAAGAAGATTAGAGCACGTGGGGAGTAATTATCGAAATACACACCCTCGAAGATCAAGGCTACCTTAATTGTACTTACCTTTTGTAGCTATCCTCCCGAGAAACTAGTGTCTTTACTCTCACGTCACCTCCTCATCAAAGTTTCAATGCCTATAAGTTGTAAGTCCTCTCTACATGAGAGGACACATTAAGCTCTACCTCTGCATCCCTCTACACACATAGCTTTTCTCTCTCCTAGCTATTGTATTTCTCCCGGAGTTAACCATAGCTCTCTCCCTCGTTCACTTTACTTCATCCATAAAGACCTTCAGCCACCGTTGCTGTTTTTCAGAGTCGAGTAGGTCACCTGGACCGAACCACTATATATCTGTGTGTTGACTCAATATTTACTTTACTTTCAATGATTGTTTTATTTATTATCCATTAATCACCTTATCACACACTCGACTGTTGATCTTGCATGAGACTATTTTGTGCATCATCAAGGGTGAGGTTATGCCATTGTGTTGCTCCTATTTATTTATTTTATTTATTACATTTTTGTAGCAGTTAGTTATATATAGTAAAAATTTTGAAAAAAATATGTCTATTTGAAGGATACTTATTGTTTCTTAAGAACTGTGAGATTTAGATATATTGTGTGATACCCGAATTGGTTATATATTGTACTTTGGAGACTTGTAGTCTATGCTTGAATATCATGGTCGGGTTGGTATTTAGGAACCTAAACTTTGTTCACATTGATCATGCAATCTCTGTTGAGATTTATGAGGCTGTTTTGAAAAAGTTTGACATTCATAGTACATATGCATGTATAAACCTTGTGAGTTTCATGTTTATCATTCTTGGAGGGTTCTAATACATTTACTCGTATCATATGCATTTCAAAATCCAATAATTTTCAATAATCTCATTACTCTAGTTTTGGTTAGAAACATAGGAGTAATTAGTTGGCTATATCTCTAATAAGAATAACACTTCTCCATACTTACTGAAAGCAGATTTTAGGCCGTCTTTGAATTTTATTTGAACGATAAGCCTATTCTTTCATTTTATTATGTCTAGTATATGTTATTGAGCCATGATGAATTTTTTTTCTTTACCTCAATTAAGAACTGATCCAAGCATATAAAGTATACATCGTACCTTAGTTATCCCTAGACGTGTTTTTATTGGAAATAAATAAGGAATTGTGGTAAAAGAATCAAGAAGAAAAAAAAATGATGATGAAAAATGAAAGAAGAGAAAATTTTTGAAAAATTAAAAGAAAAGTGAAAAAAATTAATAAAACAAGCCAAAGGCTAGTGAAGAAGGAATGAGGGATATGACTTTGCGTGCTGTAACGATGTCAATGGGATTACCCATTTTGAATCCTTAAATCCGTCATTTCTTAAACCTTCACCCAAGGCCTCATTGTAACCATAAAAAAGTCATATTTGATTTTAGAGGGTATGGTTGAGTGTGTAAGCTTCAATGTTTATGAGATATGTCAGCTACATTACTTATATATCTCTTAATATTACTTTCATGAGCTTATGCCAATGTCATTCTATTTAACTTATGCACTTTTTTTTTGGGATATATGTGAGTAAAATTTGTTTAATATACATAAATTCGATCCTCTCATATACGTATGAGTGAAACGTTCATGATAATTAGGGAAATTCCTTGAGTATGAAAACCTTGGTGAGTTTTGACATTGAAACTAGCATTGGACAGCTAATAGAAATATGGATCTGGATTGATGAATCTCTAGAGTTGCATGATCATATCATACACCTGGGTTTGAGTATTAACATGATTGTGAATATTCTTGCATAGCCTTGAAGTCTTTAGGAAACTGCGTGTTAATAAGTTTGGGTAAATATCGTATATCCTTAGTTTCATGGCAATTGAGAAACAATAAGTTGAATTTTGGACAAATAAAAAATGATAAGTTTGTAGGTATCTTCTCTGAAAACGTTCACAAGACAACGCTCGTCCACTAGGATAAATCTGGGGGTTTAAAAACTTAGTGCGTAGACTAAATAAATTCGTGTTACCTACAAAAATGGTTTTGTAATTAATTTCTCATTTTATTAGATTTTTTATTGTGCTCTAAATTCCTTCGCATTATATGTGTTATTTTATATCATAAATTGCATTGCCTATACTTGATAATCTATGGTACATTGGAATATTTTGAGTTTTAGGATTTAGTGTTAATTAGTGTTGTTTTTAATTAATTTTGAAAAAAAAAGGAAACAATTGAAATTCTAGAGTCAGCTATGGTAGGTTAAAAGTTGCTTCTTACAGGTAGGTTCCTATTCAGTCCGGAAAAAAAATAAAAAGGTTTCTATCGGTAGGAATTCATTCTTTTCCCTAAAATATTTGAACCAACTTCTCCAAACCCTCTCTTTACCTTCCAAAAAACCCCAAGGAGGATCTCTAAACCGTCAAGTCTTTTCAATTTCACTTTGAGTCTCCCTTTAATTTTGAATCCCAAAATGGTTTTTAGGAAAAACCTACCCCAAAACTACTTTTCTTACGAAATTCAAGGGTTTACTCTATTTTCTTGGATCTTTATTGTTGCCATAGATTTTATGGTTGTAGCTAAGATGACAAGAACAAGGTCAGGACGGATAAGCAAAACTTCGGCGGCATCTACTCCATCGAGGCAGCTGTTGGCGAAAGAGAAGGGTAAGAGGAAGAGAGGGATTTGGATGATGAAGAGAAAAATGACATACCTATTGTCCTCGGGAAGACTTTATCTTCAAATCCTTGGGCCGCAAGTCTTCTGGTTTGGATTTTATTGTCCTTTGTACACTCAAAGGTGGTGGAAGGTATAGCGAAAAAAAATGGGTACCTAGGCTGAGGCTACCACTTCTAAGAACAAGAATTTGGCTACGAGTAAGATTTTTGAGTAGCCAGTGGTTATTTCTGACTCAGATGATGACGACGAGGATGTTTCTGACTGACTGATTGACTCATTCTTCCTATTTTTCTATGTTTATGTTTTTCTTCTTTGTAGTTGTTTAGTTAGCATATAAGTTCGAGTAGAATCTTAGAGAGATTTTATTTTGGGTAGTAGTAGACAATAGAGGAGTCAATCTAAAAAGGCTACTACACTTTTGTTCTTTTGTACCCAAAATTACACAACATATATACGCAAGAAGACTTTTGATTCCAATTGTGTGCCATTCATTTTTAAGCATATGCAGTTCAATTTAATGTTGTTGATTATGTGGTTGAGTATGATTTGGAATTGATAGTATGATGTAAGGTAGTTTTATTGTTTGTTTATTTTGTTTTGCTAAGGGACTAGCAAAATCTAAGTCGGAGGATGTGATGAGAGCATAATATTGCATATTATAAGCCTCATGAACATTTATCTTAGTTATGCTTGTCACTTAATTCCTTTATTTTAGTTGATTTTTGTAATTTATAGTGACTTTGTGCGTTTGCAATTGAATTGGTGTAAAAATGAGGATGGGCACGTGTTTTAATGCCATAGAAGGATTGGGGCATGAGCTAAAAGGTCCAGGAGTGCAGTCAAGCCAATTACAGGAAAAATTGAGGAAAATAAAATTCTAACCGATAGGTCTTGTACAGATTCAACAAAAATCAGAAAGAGGTTCTACTAGTAAATCATCACTCTTACTCATAGGCGTAATCTAGAGAGTTGTCCCACCGGAGGGTGAGTATTGTTTTGTTAGTAGGTTGTTTTCTGCTGCCTACGGATAGGTTGCAGAAGATTAGATAATTAAGACTCCTAATGAAGGCAATCTGCTGAAAATTTCAAGGGCTATGATTATGGACAGAAAAGAGAAATTTTTGTACAAAATCTTCTATAAATACCCAAGTGTAGCAAGAGAGAAGGGAACTTCCATTCCATTTTTTAATTCATCATTCTTTTCCTTCTCTCTCCTATGGTTCTTAGTCTTTCTTCTTCTTTTATTTTTTCTCCATTGTTTAATTTAAAAGCTTTATTTAAATTCAAGTCTTTAATTTATGCAAAACAATTACTTTTTGTTTACTTTCTATGAACAATTTACATTCATTGTAAGCTCAACAAAAGTTATTTCTTTTTCTTGCGATTTCAATTGTTACAATTTTAATTAATTAGGTGTTTAGCGAATAGCTATCGCTTGGGTGAGCTTGACTACAATCTCGAATGTTTAGAGTTTGAGTCAAAATAGCTACTCTCGGTGAGGTGATCTCTACCGATCGACCGATTTTTTCTTTTAATTGTTATTTTCTTAAAGTGATATCTTTTTCAACCCAATTCTCACAATTCAAGATTTTCCTTTTCTTTTAATCATCAGCTCTTAAGCCTTTCGTTTTTCTTGTAGAGACCACCTCGATAATCGACCGAGTTACAGAATGATACCCCTTCATGCACTTAAGAATTCCTCTTAAATTTAATCAACTCAAAGGAGCAAACAATCAGTTTGTGCAACATACACCACAACTGAAATCATATAAACTCATTTTTTGTGATAAAAAGTACAATGTTAAACAAAGATTCTCGATTGGCTTATAACGTTACTCGACCTTAGTCAAAATTCTACTTAAATAATAAACAACTTTCCCTTTACCTGTATTATTATGTAGAGCTAGAAAACACACAAAAGATTTGCGTATGGCTAATAAGTACAATAGTATTGGCCTACCTTTAATGGGTGGCATAAGGACTTGAGGGTTCAACAAATACTCCTTGTTCTGGCAAAAATCCTTTTGGTGTTGCATTTCCCATCTGAAATCCTCCACACCTTTTAGCTTCAGAAAAGGTGAGAACACCCGCACTTTCCCTGTGCAATTGGCAATGAATCACCAAAGGAAATTGAACTAACCGATCAGGCGTTGTAGATCCTTCTTGGTCTTCAGAGGTGCGATCTCTATGATAGCCTTCGTCTTGTTTTTGTCTATCTTAATTTCTTTCTTGTGTACCAGGAATCCAAGGATGTTTCCCTCTATAACCCTAAATACACACTTCGGTGGGTTTATCTTTAGCTGGTGGACACGTATCATGTCAAAGACTGATTTCAGATCGCTAAGATGTTTTTATACATCTTGAGTCTTTATTATGACATCGTCAATGTAAACCTCTACGATCTTACTGATCATGTCGTGGAAGATGATGTTCATGGCTCTCTGGTATGTGACTCCTGTATTCTTCAGTCCGAGTGACATTGCTCTCTATTAGAACATCCAATCGACACAGGACATAAAAAAATAGTTTTGTGATCGACCAACAGCATGACATACTCATATTTAGGAGTCGTCATGTTGAGGTCGTGGTTAGTCACATTAAACCCTTATCTTACCGCTCTTCTTCTTAACCGACACAACATTGGATACCCATTCTACGTACCATGCCACCTGGATATACTTTTCCTTTAGGAGGTGCTCAATCTCATTCTTCACCAACAAGTTTACTTCTTGGGACATCAACCTCAGAACCTATTCAATCTGTCTATATCCTTTCCTATTTGGAAGTCGATGCTCCACTAAGGCTGAGTCTAGTCCTGGCATTTCTTCATAACTTAAGGCAAAACAAGTCACTGTATTCTTTCAACAACTATATAAGTCATGCTTGGAAATTTGACTATAGCAGTTTACGGAAAAAAGTTAGTCGATGTTCCCCCAGCCCACCAAGGTTGACTTCAAGTAAGGGATCCTAAACCTCCACCAAGTCGTCAAGCTTAGTGGGGGCTACATCGATTTCATTTATTCGATGAACTCTTAAGAGGTAGTCTACCAGGATTCTTACTCCTCGCACTCCACTATGTTAATGGTGCTTTGTTAACTACTGGCTGCATGTAGGACAAAAGCCCTTTTTTCTACCAGGTAAGCTCTTATCTTGGCGACATAGGCCCTCGTGGGTTGCCTCCTTTGCTTATTATTGTCAAGCTCCATCATCAATTGAGCTCTCTGGTTCTTCCATGTCATTCGGCCTGTGCACGTTAATGGGCCAAAGGACCTCCTCTTCAACTTGATATCTCAATGGAGAGTTGATGGAATTCATTCACTCGAATGGATACAATCTTAGCCCAAGAAAGCGTTGTAAGATGTCATTGTGTCAATCACAAAGAAAATCTTAATGTTGGTTATGTTGCCGATAGGTAATTCAAAGGGTAAAACTCCCACCGTTTTGTTGACTCCACTTATGAACCCACTCACCTTCAAATCGGTGTGGACCAATTCCTTTTTCCTCCCTATCAAATTCATAGTTTCTATGGGGAGTATGTTGACAGCCACTCCATTTTCAACCAAGACCCTGTTTAATGGTTTTCCCTCCAATTATGCTCGGATGTACAATGACTTTAAATGCTACATCGTGGGCAATGTAGATTTTCTAAATGACCACCCTTAAGGATATTGGTAGACAATACTTCATCTACCCTCACTTCTTGACTTGAGCTTCTCTTGGAAGAGTGTTCTACCTTGTCCTCGAACGCTTCCTCTCTGTCCAAAAATGCAACCCTGGCACCCTGTGTCATCGATATCTCCTTCCAGAGACTCTGCCTGAAGTCATTAACTTTTGAATTATGTCAACAACAACCTAAAAGCACTAATAAACACTAATTGGCCCAAACTACCAAATTGGATGGAATCATCCCCATCACTATCATCTTCGTTGGTAGTGTCCGTTGGTTCTGACTTCTTCCCCCTCTAGGGGAACGTTGAGTGCGATCCTCATTCATTCTGCCACCTTTTTACCATTCAATCTTCCAAACTTTCCTTGGGTGTAGATTCAGGCTTTACCTTTTTTTTTCCTTTCTCCTCAGTTGTGACCCTTTTCGAGGCCACCAGACACCACAGAGGTGGGGATACACCAAATTGGGACTTGATCTCTCCCACCTTGAGATATAGTCACCAAAATGTCTCACAGGCCTAAACATTTTCTTCCTCTTCCCACCTACGTAGGTCCGCCTACATGCTCTACTTCTTGATTTTCTATGTTCTTGAAAATGAATGAGGTTGATGGTGCTAACGAAACTTTGGGTGTTGGGCTACATACCAATGACCTTCCAATGACTTAGTTGGTTTCATCATCCTAGGACGATAACCCTCTTTCCTGATAAGTTGATCAGGTGCCAGCCATGTGGCAATTTCTTTATATTTCGACCATGGCTGACCTATTGAAGGTTCTAGTATATTTTTATAGTGCCCTCTATAGCTCGGTCTCATGAACTTACGCGGTCGATCATCTTATTCCCCCTTGGGCAACGACCATTCAAATGGTTTTTCCTAATGGGTTCCATTGCAATGCCATCTCTTTCATGGCCTTTTGGACTATTCTCCTCGCCCCTCTTTGCTAACTTCATGCTCTGGAATGATCCCGTAAAAAGCTTTGCACCTGGGATGTAGAACGTTATTGACCATGTAGAGCTATTCTTGAGTCCCAATGAAATATACGGCTTATCCCCAGAGTTCTCCTATGATGATTCGTCCTAGGGTATATCATCTTTCTTCCTCCTTTGCTTTTTGACATCTGTTGACCAATCCTCATCCAAGTCAACCTTTTTCCTCGCAGTCTTCGACTATCCCACTTCCACCATGTTAATGGTGGTTGTTTTCTTGAAAATGTCCTTATCAACCCCCCATCTCTGGTTTTCCATTGTCTTCGAAGATCAAGTGGCCTTTAGTCAGGTTCTCTTGAATGGCATTCTGGAACACCCCACAGTTCGCAATAGAATGGCTCCACAAATTGTGTCATTTGAAATATGTCTTGTTCTTCAGCTCTACGACCGATGGGATCTTATAAGCAAATGACAGTTTGATAATGTCGTTAGCTAAGTTAGTTCCTTTCTCGACACTTGGCATGACTTTTGCAAGAATCTCTAGGGGATTGGTTAAAGCCTTGCACTCATTTGGTCGTCTCGCCATGGACTCCACCATGTTCACCTCTAACTCCTAGTCTAGCTAGACCATGAAGACCTCTATGTTGGGGTCTCTATACTACGTTCCCTTGGATGCATTTTGTTGGTCCAATTCTTTGCATAGGATATGCTCATACTGCATAGGCCATGTGGCTAGCTCGAACAAGTCATTGAACTCCATCCCTTCAAATTTTTTCTAGAGCTCATAACCTAGGCCATTCTGTGAAATTAGCACATATTCCATATCAGGCAACACCAACCTGTATTGATTCTTAGCCTTCTTGAACCATGCCATAAATTAGGTTGCTTATTTCTCAATCATCTGGTACAACCTAACCAAATCGGCCATGCCTACTTCCAGCTTAGTGCAGTAGAATTGAGCGCGACACTTGTCTTCAAGTTGTTGCCAACCAATCACAGAATTGGGTGGTAAATCAATGTACCACCTAAAGGCTGCACTTGTCAAGGAACTTCTTTAGGAATTCATTAGCCCCGGCATCACCACACTGTACAGTGAAGTGACCAATGTGTTCCATATTCGATTGATCGTTTTCACCCAAAAATGTGGCAAACACGGAACCCTGTACCCCCAAGGATACTCATATTCTCTGCCACCTAATCGAGATAGGGTTTTTGGTATGTTAGCCTAATTGCCCTTCTTATATTAGGGCCGACATATTCTTGGATGATCTCATCCTGTTGGCCACTATTCCTGACCACCAGGGGTGCCATTAGAAGAATGATCGACAATTGCCTCTTTTAGCCCTCAACCTCAGGATAAGAGACCACTTCCTCCCAAAAAAGAGGATTGTTATTTCATCTGTGGCCATTTCTAGCTTGTTGTTCCCTTTAAGATGGCACATACAAGGGAAGCTCTAGTTGTGGTGCTTACAAGGGGAAATAATGGTTATCTCACGCATCTGGGTAGTTCAAACTATCAGCGAGCTACTTCAGTGCTTGTCTAGTGCGGCCAGATTCCTCTCTAATCAAATCCCCCAAGCCTTGGATAAAACTTGAGATTTGATGAGAGACTTCATGTGATAAAGCCTTGATTAAGGCCTCTGGCTCTGAGCCGAATTCACAGTTCTCTTGCCCTTTGAGTGGACGTAACTCTTCCTACAGGTTGGGGATGTCATGTCTGCTTTCTTCCATAACTTTGTGCACTAGAGGCACTTCAGATGCTCTAATTTTGGCTTTCCCTTGAGTGTTCACCATACTGCCTCTTTGATGGTCCAACTAGGCGTGCCAAAAAACATGTTTGCCATATTTTTGGATTGCGGGCGTGCTAAAGTCTAAATGGACTTAAGATCTAAACACGTACGACCTTATACACTCGAACCAGCGTGGGGTTCTAAAATTATGACTTCAATTGATCTCAATCGTACTCACCCAAGTAAAAATGGTCAAGTTGTAATATTTCTCACTGAATTTGGAGATTGACTCCACATGGAGTTATTTGTTCAAAACTTCGAATAGAAAATAGTGAATGAAAACTAGAAAAAGATTGTAAAACAGTGGATTGTGGTGTGAGCTTAGTGATTTGAAAATAACTTGTTTAAAAACACGAATTTGCAACAAATGGAAAAGGCACTCTTTAGTTTAGGGATCAAGACATGCATGTCATTGCTTGAGATTATGGTATTTCAAACATAAAACAATTAACCCCCACGTTAAGGGTAAGTTATCATAAGGTGTTTAATATAAAATCATAACTTAAAAACCATTAGGTTTACCAGAAGGTATATGCACCATACCACAACCAATTGCCCTAGCAAACCTGAAGGTAAACAACCATTCAAAAGTTCACTTGAATAATTGATTAGAAGGTTTATGGTTCAATGAAAAACATAGCTCTGGATTATGCATAGAATCAAAAGCATTGGATATGATGAGACTTAACTCTTCTATAACCAATTTCCTAACTTTTACTTAAAATCCAGCTTAGTAATTCACTAAATCATACATGAAGTACATAATAAAAGGTTGGAATGGAAATACCCATAAACCCTAGCTCAGTACTTACATGAACCATGAGCATAACCTAAGTTACACATTAGAAACACAAAGTACAAAGCATTAAAGACAATACCATCCATCAATTAAGGGAGGTATATAACAATAAATCATAACTGAAAAAAATGCAATTATCATAACTCAAGAAATGTTACACAAGTCCGTCCCCCCTCACTAAAGAGTTAATGAAAAACTACCCATTCTTCACAGACATAGACAACCTAGAAAAATGGATGATCTTCATTCCTCCAAGTAAGGTTGGACTTACAATACAACACAATAAAATTAAAACAAAGTTCCAAACTCTTTCTCGAGGTTAGATTGAAACACCACCACATTTCTATGGCCAGGGAAAGTCTAGGAAAGGTGAAAGCATTTCAACCCTCTAGGTAAGAAAAGGTCTTCAAGAAATGTAGAAGAGAGACTAGGCTAGGGAAGCCATAAACTAAAACCTGAAGGATGAAGAATGTAGACTTATTTGAAAATCTGGCGGGAGGGGGGTATTTATAGAAGGGCTAGTGGGTGGTAGCAGCTAGAAAGGACCAATCAAATTCCAAGTTGCATCATCTGACAATGGAAAAACAACTACTTTAAGTTGGTTAAAGCACAGTCCGAACGCTAGTTTCCACTGTTTGGACAGTGGCTTTCCTCTAGAATTTCAGCAACATGTTTCTTGGTCTCTTTTGTTGATGTTGGGCCCCACCATTCAAATGGTCTTCAATGTCTGGATGTTGATAACATTGCCTCAATCCTTCTTTTTGCATTATAGCCCCCCAGCTTTCAAATTTTCCTCTTTTAGACCCTGTATTTTCAAACTAACATATTTTCACCAACTAGTAATAATATCATTTAATCTTAACCATTTAATTATTACATTTATATAATTAACCCTCTAATCAAATACAATGTCATGTTGATGTATGTTGTACAAGTTGGGTTTTAGGTAGAGCTTCCCGTACAAAGGAGACTCTGCCCGATTTTGTTAAATTATGAATCCCGGTAAATGGGACACAACGGCGTGATTTCGAGTTACACGATATCCACAGGCATTTCGCGGGTTGATGGGTGATCAACGGATGCCCAAATTTTGGGGTGTCACACTATCTACACACATCAAGAAAGAATAATATGTACGGATGAAAGTAAGTAAATAATTTAACTAGTAACGTAAAGGACAAATGAACATAATTGTACACTAACGTCTACTAGAACATTTATGCCTCAACAACATCCGAATAGACTGGATCCAACAAGTCCTCCTCCATTCCTTGAATTTTATGGCCCTTGAAGAATGGTTCAAGTCTTTGGCCATTGTCCTTGAATGTTTTACCATCTTCGGGGTTTTCTATGCCCTTGGCTCCGTGTGGGTAGGTCACCTTGACATTGTAAGGGCCATCCCATCTCGATCAAAGTTTTTCTTAGAAAATGGAGAGGCAAGAATTATAATGGAGAGGCAAGATCAAAGTTTTACTTTTTGGCCGGACTCAAATATTTTTCTCAAAATGGATTTGTCATGGAAAATTTTGGCCCTTTCCTTATGAATTATAGAGCTCTCATATGCATCTCTGCGAATTTCCTCCAATTCATTTAATTCCAACTTCCTATGTTCCCTAGCTAGTGTCAGGTGGAAATTCAAGATTTCTATGGCCCAATATGCCTTGTGCTCCATTTCCACTGACAGGTGACAAGCCTTGTTGTTGACTAGTTGATAGGGAGACATACCAAGAATGGTCTTATAAGTAGTGCGGTAAGCCCACAAGACATCGGTTAACTTGAGGGATCAATCATTTCGATTCGAGTTAACCATTTTTTCAAGTATGCTCTTTCTCTCCCTGTTGACCAACTCGGCTTTACCATTAGTCTGTAGGTGATAAGCGGTGGACACCTTGTTTGTTACGCCATATTTATGCATGAAGCAAATGGTCTGTTGCAAAAAATGTGAGCTACCATCACTTATCATCACACGAGGCATCCCAAACCTAGGAAATATGTTTTCTTTTAAAAATTTGACAATGACTCGGAGGTCATTGGTCTTAGTAGGAATTGCCTCTATCCACTTGGACACCCAGTCCATTGCCCAAAAAATATAAAGGTAGTCAAAAGACATAGGGAATGAACCCATGAAATTGATGTCCCAACAATAAAAAATTTTAGTGACAAGCACGGGGGAAAAGGACATCATGTTTCTACAGGTCACACTTTCCAACCATTGGCACCTATCACATTGATTACAAAAGGAGACACAATCTTTAATCAGTGTAGGCCAACAAAAAATGTAAAACTCGGATAAATTTGAACTTTTTTAAAAAAGGGCAAAATGATAATTTATCACTATAATGCGAATTTAAAATACGTATTTCTATAGAGCTTGGATAGCAAAATGGACCTCACCATTAGATTTATCTCGCGAAATCTAGTTGTCACGTTAATTTTCGTCAAATTCTGAGATAGTCGAATTTTTTACGTTTTACAAGAAGTCTGTGTCGAATGACCTCACAAAGGTCTCCAAAAACAAAAATTATAAATTTTTCTTATAATTAAATTAATGTTCAAATAAAAATAATTTGAATGTAAACTGGAATAAAATTAATCATTTCGGGGCAAAAACGGACTCCGACAAGGGGGCGTGTGGCGCGATGTGGACCAAGTGTTAAGGGTTATAAATATGAAAAAATATCTGATATTTAGGCGGAATACTCTGCATTTTCCAGTGGGAAAAACATGTGAAGGAAGGGAGGGGGAAAAGAGTGAAAAAAAAAGTTTTCGAGGCTTGCTACGATTTCTGCATCTCCGTCACTCGAATCAACTCAAGCGTAGAATCAAAGATGATCTCCTCAATGTGGGCTATACTTACGTACCAAGAACAAATGATTTCACTGAAGATCCAAAGGGAAGATTTTGAAAAAATCAAAGGTTTGAGGTTGGGGTTGGTGTTCTTAAAGTTCTACACTTCAAGAGGTAGCGGTTCCCTCCTACTTTGGTTTCTTTCTAACCTATGGGTCCATATGAAATGGGTAGGTATATGGAACTATCCATGTCACTTGCCTCTTGTTATGGAAGTGAGGAATTGGGTATAGAAATGACTTAGGCTAACTTCTAGCGTAAATTTTATATGTGAAAACTATTGGTGTAAACTCTTGGAAATTGGGTTTATATGGGCTATTTTGTATATTTTAAAACTTTCCTAGTATAGTGGGATTAATGGAAAAGGGTAGGTATATAGAACTATGTATTTCACTTGCCTATGGTTATGGCGTAGGTGTTGAAATGATTTAATCAATTTCTAGTTTGAAATTGATATGTGAAGTTCCATGTGAAAATTCTTGGAGTTTGGTATTGTGTGGGCATGCTATGTTTTATATTGTGCCTTGTGAAAGAAATGAGTTATTTACATAGGTTATGCGATAATATGATTGGTGTCTTGAAGGTATTTGCTAAATGTCTATGTGAGAATTAAGCTTGTTATGGCATAATTTATGTATGACTTGCTTGAGAAAAAGGTAATTGATATATGTTGTTAATATATTAGCATCATGATGAATTATGGTAATTATGTGCATTAGATATAAATTACCATGGCATATGTTGAAGTATGTGGTTAAATTGATCCATATGACATTCATTACATATGGGACTTGACATTGACATGCAATGGTTCATTACTTTGCATTTACACGGAGACATCGCATTAGGTGGGTGTGTGTGCATGGTGTGATCAAATATGACCCATGGTGATTGATGGGTGGGCTTGGGAAAGTCAGATTAAAAATCCGACTAAGTCGCATTGTTGCATGAATATGGAGTCGGGGTTAGCTAGAAAGGCTAGAAAATCCCTCAGATGAGAGACCCGGTGACTTGGATACTCCAGTGGTATAAGAGTCCATAAAGTGTGTCGGTGTACGCGGAGCCGTTGGTGGAAGTCTATGAATTCTGTGTCGGTTGGGTGTCGTTGGTGTAAGTCCATAAATACTTACCCCACGAAAGACTCGAAGATTTTAAAAGGATCATTGGATGAAATTCATCAATGACAGATTTTACACATTGACATTGCATTGTATTGCGGGAGTCGGTGAAGGCTTGGGTTAAAGTGTGTGAGTGAGTTTCATATCATTTCATGACATGACATGGTAAAAGAATTCTAACATTGAATTGCATGTTATTGTTTATAATGGTTGTTGATTGTTACATGTGCACATTCATGTGCATCTAGGGTTCAACTTGTTAACTTGTCCGTGGATGATGCGGAGTAGATATTTTATAAGAAATCGAGTACTTTTTTCATAAGATTTTTAAAAACTTTATTACAAAAATGTGATCCACCATCATTGATAATGGTTCGAGGAATTCCAAATCTGGACATAATATTTTCTTGAATTAATTGCACTGGAGGTCCCCAAAGTATGAGGTTTGTCTCATTTTAATCCTCAATATTTGAATTGCATTATTTTGGTCCCTGAAGTATTGAATATTTTTTTATACAGTCCATCAAACTAACAGTGTCCAACTTGCTAATGATTTTATATCATAAACTTTTCACATGATTTTAAGAGCTACCCAAAATTTATTTGAGAGTTATCAAAATTATTTTTTGTCCATATTTAGGTATTATGTGACAAGTTTATGATAAAAAAACGTTAGGAATCTGGATGTTGTCTGCTTGAAGGATCATATAGAAACATATTCAAAACTATAGGGACCAAAATAATGCAATTGAAATATTATGGACCAAAATGAGACAAACCCCATACTTTGGGAACCTCCAATGCAATTAACCCTATTTTGTTTTAAAAACTTGACCACTGTTCTGTGATCATTATTTTTACATGGAATTGCTTCTACCCATTTAGAGACATAATCAACTGCAACCAAAATGTACAGATATCCGAAGGATGGGGGAAATAGTCCCATAAAATCGATGCCCCAACAATAGAAAATTTCAACAATTAAAATTGGGTTTAACGGCATCATATTTCTTTTTGAAATATTTAACATTCTTTGACATCTGTCACAATTTAAATAAAAGATAGGGTTAATTGCAGTTGAAGTCCCCAAAGTATAGAGTTTGTCTCATTTTGGTCCCCAATATTTCAATTGCATCATTTTAGTCCCTGAAATATTGAATATTTTTCTATATGGCCCCTCATGCAGATGGTGTCCAGATTGCTAACAAATTTTTATCATAAAGTTGTCACATGATACTTAAATATGGATAAAAAATAATTTGGATAACTCCTGATCAAATTTTTACTCAAATTTTGGTTATACCTATCTAAATTACACAGTTTTGACCACAAGCTATCCAAATTTTGGTCAAAAGCTACCCATATTACATATTTTTTTGTTAAGTGCTATCAAAATTATTTTTTATCCATATTTAGCTATTACACAACAAGATTATGATAAGAAATCGTTAGCAATTTGGACGTTGTTTGCTTAAAGGACAGCATAGAAACATATTCAATACTTCAACGACCAAAATGATGTAATTGAAACATTGGGGACCAAAATGAGACAAACTCCATATTTTGAGGACCTCTAGTGCAATTAACTCTAAAAGATATGTACATCTTTAAAAAAAGTTGGCCATTAAAATTCACACTATCAAATTTCAGCAACGGTTTTCTTTGAAGCAAAATGGCCTAAGCAAGCTTCAGAGTGACAAAACTAAATTACCTGACTAATTTCATGATTAGGTACACAACGTCTTGTTATCTGATCTTTATAGTATTTAAACAAATAAGGATCTTCCCAGAAAAAACTATGTACTTCACTTAGAAACTTATTTCTATCAATCCAGGTATAATTAGGAGGAATAGTACTAGTGGCTAAACAATGGGCTATATCCGCATACCATGGTACTTCTGTTATTGCAAAAAGTTGTTCATCTGAAAAATTTTCTCTAATCAGAATTAGTTCTTCCTTTATATCATAATTTAACCTTGACAAGTGATCTGCTATCACATTTTCAACTCCTTTCTTATCCTTAATGATAAGATCAAATTTTTGAAGTAACAATATCCAACGTAGGAGACATGACTTAACATCTTTCTTGGTAAATAAATATTTTAAAATTGCATGATCTATAAATACAACAATTGACGATCCAACTAGATATGAACGAAATTTATTTAATGCATATACAACAACAAATAATTCTTTCTCTGTTGTAGAATAATTTATTTGTGCATCATTTAGAGTTTTTCTTGCATATTAAATAGCATAAGGTTATTTTATATTTTCTTTGACCTAATACAACTCATACTGCATAATCACTTGCATCACATATTAATTCAAAAAATAAAGACCAATCCGGATGTTGCACAATAGGTGTAAAAATAAGCATATTTTTCAATTTATCAAATGCTAATTGACATACATCATTCCATTCAAATAATATATCTTGACACAAAAGATTACATATAGGTCAAGATATTGAACTAATTTTTTTTTTTTTATAAATCTTCTATAAATCCTGCATGACCTAAAAATGTTCGAGCATCTTTTACAGTTTTAGGTGGAGGAAGATTGGCTATCAAGTCAATTTTGGATTTATCAACTTTAATTCCTTTTTTAGAAACTACATGACCTAAACCAATACCTTGTGTAATCATGAAATACCATTTTTTTTCAATTTAAAACAAGGTTTGTTTCATCACATCGAATAAGAACTTTTTTCAAGATTTTCTAGACATAAATTAAATGAATCACCATATACTAAGAAATTGTCCATAAAAACTTCTAGATATCCTTCTACCATAGCACTAAATATACTTAACATACAACGGTGAAAGATAGCTGGAGCATTACATAATCCAAAAGACATCCATTTATAAGCAAAAGTATCAAAAGGACATGTAAATGTAGTTTTTTCTTGATCATCTATTACAATTTCAATCTGATATAACCATAACATCCATCTAAAAAACTGACATTTAGCTTTCGATAGTCAACACACACACACCAACCAGTGACTGTACGCATGAGGACTAATTCATTTTCTTTATTTTTTATCACAGTGACACCCGATTTCTTAGGGACTACCTGTGTAGGACTGACTCATTTACTATTAGATATATGATAAATAATATGAGCATCTAATAGCTTATGTACTTCAGTGCGAACTACCTCTTTCAAGCGTGGATTCAATGTTCTTTGCATTTGACGAAATGGTTTAGCATATTCTTCTAAATATATACAATGAGTATATAAAAATGGACTTATACCTTTTTATATCTGTTATTGTTCATCTAATAACACTTTGGTGATTTTTCAAAACTTTTGTCAATTCTTTTTCTTGAATTCTAAATAATTTTGATAATATTATCACTGGATAAATTTTATTTTTCCCCAAAAAGAAATATTTTAAGTTGACATTGGAAGAGTTTTTAGTTCTTTCTTAAAAACTTTGACATTAGATTCTATAAACTTAGGTAACAATTTTTCACTTTTTGGATTCCATGCTAATATATCTTTAGATTCATTGTCAAGTATAGAATCTAATGTATATAACTCTTTTTTCATACATGCATTTTCAAATAAACTTTGAGTTAACTACTCAACACAATTTACTTCATGCAATTCTTCTTCTTCTTTGCGTTGTTCAGTAATGTTGAAGAAAACACGATAAAAAGAAAAACACGACACTTTGCTATCTAAGGAATAACACATTGTAGATTTTTTGACCAACTTTGAAGAATGAACTGATTTAACTCAGGTATTTATAGTGTGTGTGACCTATATGGTTGGAAAGATATACAAGCTAAGCTTCTAACAATAAAAATGGTGCACAATTTAGAATTTTCAACAAAGAGTTATGGTCCAATTAGTGAAAGGTAGTCTGCTTGACTGATTGTTCTGCTACAGTTGTCCAATTCGAGTTAGGGAGCCTTTTGTCAAAAATTCTATCTCATATCCATCTCCAATATATATAATATCACTTGCATAAAGATTCATTTCTAGCATTATTTATAAACCACAAGCCAAATTACCGTCCGTCTCCCAGAATAGTCCATAACGACATTATATAAAACTAGCATATTCATCCTAAATTTTTTTGTCAACTTCTCCAAGCTAGTTAATCCATGAATTCGAACAAATAATTAATTCTTAATCTAACTAATAATAAATCACACTTATCTTACAAACATATAACTTCAAACAAATTCAAGCCTAGAGTTTTAACCTCACCAAATACTCTAGTGATAGTTCACAACTTACAACTCCCATGTAAGACCTAATTCCTAAGCTCTAATATCAAACCTGTAACGCTCCAAAATCTATCCTAGAATGCATTATTATCTATAATCATTCATATCATAAGAGAAACTAATAAAATCTATGAATCAAAGAAATTTCATTTATCATCCATAATAACTAAAACATCATCTAAAATAAATATGTCAAACTATAACAACTACATCCAAAAATCAAATATTATCTTGTAGAAAAATTATAAACCCCTACCTATTTATATTAATATTGTAATGTACTCTTTTAGTAATTCTTACATATGTAATGAAGTAAGAATAAACCATATAGATTGTAACAGTAGGAGTAAATACTATGGAAGTAAATTGATTGTGAAGTTTGGGTGTCGAAGGCGTTTAATCATATGAAGGGTTATTAGATAAGTTTCTAAACATTTTTAGGTCAAAATAAGGTCTCTATTGAATCCGGAAGGTCAAAAAATATTGGGAGAGGTAATATGGGGTGAATTAGAAGTTAGAAAGTATTCCGGAGTGAAAGCACACTTTAGAGAGAATTTGGGTAAAAAGGGATCTTAGATACTTCATGGTATTTTGGCTATAAATTTTTATTCTAATGTCCATTTGATCTAAAATTATGATAGTAGATAGTAGACATACAGGGCTGCAAAAGTGTATTTCGTGAAAATTTTTTAATTCGATCTCTGAATTGGTCAAAACTGTACTGGAAGTTACAGTAAAAAATTTGTCAGTCAAACTGTACCGGTACGCCGAACTCCAATAGCTAACCGGTACGCTTTGGCTGAAGGTTGCCGAAACAGTAAAAAATCTGGATTTTTGTGTTTTAAAACACCACTTCAAGCCCCATTTGTCCCATTCTTCCATTTCACTCTCACCACAAACCTCTTAGAACCCTAGATAGCCTTACAGAGGAAGAAAGGGAGAGAAAGAAACACAAATATCAAAAGAGATTTACACCTTATTGAGATCAAAAACCTCAATTTCTCAAGAACACCATTCTCCACTCATATTCTTCTATATCTTCACTCCACTCTCACCCAAATATTTTAGAACCCTAGGAGGAGATTAAGGGGAAAAGAAAAGAGAGGAAAGAGGTCCTTAAAACTTGGGTTTTTGTTTTGAGCTTTGGATTAAGGTATGAGTTTCTTCCTATTTTCTTACATTGAGGCTAGGGTTTATTTATATGAGTATCTTTTGACTCTAAATGCTATATGTAGGCTATGAACTCCTTGATTCTTGATATTTTTGCAAAGATGAACATGTTTTCAACAAAACTATTATTGAATCACCTTTAAATCAATTTTCTTGCTTCAAAACCCTAGATTTCAAGAGAAGTGGTTTTTTTCTCTTGATTTCTCATTTGTTCTTGATTTCAAAACTTTAGTGTTTCATATTGAACAAAAAAATGGTATTGATGATGGTCTCCTGTACATTTTCTTATATTGCTCTTTGTACAACTAAATGGGAAAGATTGGAGATTTTGGTAATAATTTGGAATGGTTTGTTAATTGAGAATATTTTGGTTTCCTCATTTGTATGGTTGTTGGGACGGACTTGAATTGCCTTCGAGATATACTTTAGAGTGTAGAGGTTAGTCTGTCTTAGTGGGTGTGAGATGGTTTCCTACGCATGTAGTGGGTTGGTGTTTATGAATGCAACTACTATTGTTCACTTAAGTTTGAACTAGGGACGGTATACCTTTCTTGGGAAGGATTCATCAATGCCGTGTGAGACGGTATACGCACTTTTCTAAAATGCTTGTGATTGTGATAGGTGGACTAGGTATAATCGTTGGATAGATTCTTGAGAAGCAATCAACGTACATGGCAATGAGGATGAACCAATATACATGAGAAAATGGTTTGGATTTTGTCATGACCGGTGCATTGGTACGGGACAATACAATGGCGGGAGCCCTTCCTAACCATTTTGTAAATGGTTTATTGTTGAAAAATGTATTTTATTATTTCCATTTAATTATTGCTATTGTGTAAAGTTGAGATCTATTACAATGCCCATGTTTTCTTTCAAAATTGATATATGATATTTGCAAAATGAGACCGATCGGCTTTGTATGTTTTTTTAAACCTTTTTCGAGCTTGGGAAGAATGTTGCTATAGTGCTTAGCGCTCAGCCCCTACAAATTACATATTTTTCAGATTATGTGCTAGAGGAAGAACCGGGCGTTGATGAGTAGGTACCCTGGGAAGCTCATGTAGACAAACACATGGATCCCGAGGTGGATGCCTAGGGATATACTTTCCTATGAAATAGATTAGGAAATTTCTTTTGGAGACTAGGCGAAGTCTAACATTTTATTATTCCACTGCAAATTTAATTTTGATTCTTCTGGGATGTAATTGTCATAGTTTGGCATAGTCTTTTGATATTGTGGCCATGGATTGGCTTATTCTTTTGGGATAATGTTATAGATATGATATATGACGAACGATATTTTTTTTTAATAGAATTTATTTAGTCGTTCTCATGATGTAAATGATTTTAGATAGTAAAGTCGTCCAAGGTGATTTTTGGGCGTTACATGTTGAGTGTTATGGATTACCACTAGAGATGTAGGATTTGGTTGCATGAAATAGCTGATTTAATTTTTATACAAGTCTTATGCTAAGATCTAGACAACCTAACTATGTTTTGTACATCAAGGAACTAAATTGTGAATTGATGTGCAGGATGAACAACAAACAAGGACGAGGACGTGGTCGTGGGGGTCAAGCAAACCCACCACCACCACCACCTCCCGATGCCATTAATGATATATATCAATGCTTAAGAGAGCTAACTACTTTGGTACAATACCAGAATGAAAACAACCACCACAACAGGGGAGCTCATCCTTTAGCTCAAGTGTCGGGCAACTGGGAGTGTAACCGAAGGATGGTAGTTCTACAGGAATTTCTGAGGCAACATCCGCCTACCTTCCAAGGGAGCTCTAACCCCTTGGATGTGGATAAATAGATCCACTGGGTGAAAAAGATATGTGACAACATGGGGATAGCAGAGGATCTTCGGGTCAGCTTGGCTACTTATCTGTTAAAGGGGGAGGCCGACCATTGGTGGGACTTAGTGAAAAGAAGAAGGAATACGGATGCTCTCACTTGGGAGGAGTTTGATCAAATCTTCCAAGACAAATACTTTCCTGAATCAGTCAGGGATAAGATAAGCACCAATTTTCTCGCTCTCTGACAGGGAGGCATAACGGTAGCCGAATATGAGAGGAAGTTTGAGGAGTTATCTCTCCATACCACGGAGTTTATATCCACTGAGGCTAGGGGGCCAAACGATTTGAGCAGGGCTTGAGGCAGACCATCAGGGAGAAGCTAGTGGCTCTCAAGATCCGGGACTATGGGGATCTTGTGGATAGAGCTGCACTAGTGGAGAGAGACATAGAAGATAATCAGCGACGACAAAACTACATGAGGGGAGGTCCGATTCAGATCGGTGCTAACAGTAGTGGAATATAGAGAGTGGCACCTTACCGTCTCCCCGATCAAGCAGTGGGACAGAGACCTCAGATAGCTTGAGGAGTGGGAGCCATACCAGGTAGAACAGACACTGACCCCTATTAATGCTTCGCATGTGGAGGGGTGGGGCATTTCAGAAACAACTGTCCATCACTTCCACCAAAGGCCAACCAACCGACAAGACAAGTGGCTACAAATATGCCACTACAACAACAGAGGTGATGAGCACATAATATTGCATATTTTATGGCCTCAATACATTCATTATAACTCAATTTTTGCATTTAATTATTTAGTGTTAGCCTATTTTATGAATAATGTTGAATTCTCGATGTTGCATATTTTGATAGCTTAAATGTTGAATTTTAGGACCTTGCAACTATGTTGGATGTGTGGTAATGGCATGGACACAATACATGAGGAATTGGAGGCTTAAAAGTGAAGAAATCAAGGAGGTATTGGTGTTTTGGAACAAAGGCACCAGCTGCCACATCATTGGAAAGCACTGCCTTGGTTCTCCTCCATTTTTACCATGATCTACTCAGAATCTGGAAAATTTCAAAACATGAAAGTTGTAGATCTGGATGTTTTCTGTATCGTGTCAAAATTTCAGCTCAATCCAACGGTTAGATCAATAGCTATGCCATTTCTACCGAAGGTGGTCTAATGCAGAAAAATAGTACCGGTACTATTGGTACTATTGGTACCGGTACCTAGTACCGGTACCACGAA
The DNA here is from genome assembly GCA_023539305.1 of Ilex asprella. Lineage (NCBI taxonomy): Eukaryota > Viridiplantae > Streptophyta > Magnoliopsida > Aquifoliales > Aquifoliaceae > Ilex > Ilex asprella. Next base: position 4,504,846 of record CM042190.1, on the reverse strand, counting down.
CCTTCTGGCCGAAAAATAGCCTGTAACTCAACTTTGAGGCTTGGGGGTCCCACCTACACTTCTCCCACTTGCCCCCCAACATTTCCTGACACAAGAGCACGCCTCCCTTACACATTTGGAAGACTTGAAAGGCTTGACATTAATGAAGCATGGGAGAGGAATGGGCTGCACATGGGGTTGCAGGCTAGCTCTGTCCTAGCCTGTGTGACCCATCAAAATCACCTACCATTGATGGGTGACCTTTCACACAGACCCTAGGGACCCTCATGGACGTTTTTGGCAAGGCATACACTCCATATATACAACAATATTCAGCATTTGAAGTTGTTGGCTACCTAAGCTTAGAAGTAGTTTTAGTTTAGCTCCAAGGAGGAAGAAGATGAATTGTGACGTTTTTGCATTTTCTTCTCCATTCAAGTTGTAGAAAGCTTGTTAATCTCTTGTAAGGATCTTCTAAGTTTAATTTATTGTCTTTAATTTCATTCCTTTCAAGTTATTGCAAGTTTAGTTCCATGTTCTAGCTTTCACCATTTATGTTTTCAAGTTTTCTTCATTTCTTAGTTTAAAATGGGTATTGTTGATTTCTTTTCTTAGTTTAAGATTTCTTGCATTTAGTTAAGTTTTAATCTCCATTTCATCCTTGTCTCTTTACATTATGAATGTCTTGCTTTTAATATGAGTAGTTAGGATTTAAGTTGGTTAATCCAAGGGAAGACCTCCTCTTGGGGATTCCATTTCAGCTCTTCTTCATTCCTCCCTTTTGAGTCAAATGGTTCGATTTGACGGGGTTGAGAGTGGATGAGTTGGTGAGCCTTTGATATCCCGTAGGCCTAGTCACGGGTTATGCTTAGATACTCACCAATCTCGTCCCTAGCTTCCCCCGAATCAATCGTTCATTCATGCTCAATCGGAGAAAAACTTTGAGTTGATTTGGTATTCCCATTGGAATGAATCCTTTGGATTAGCCAACACTTGCTTTATTTGCATTTTCATTTACAAACACAACCCCAAAACATAAACAAAAGATTTTACATTTTCTTTACCTTTTTGCAAAATCACTTTCACAAAACTCCCTTTCCTTCCCTGAGGAGACGACCTTAGAATACTCTTCCAAGTAAAACACCGACCACGAAAGACTCCTTGCGATTGGGGAGCGCTTTTGTGCACATTCCACATTTCCATTTCATATATTTTGTTCATCCATTTTCCACCATTCACATCCTTTGTTTCCTATCTCTTGTATCATCCCGAGGGAGAGTTACACTCCCTTCACACATAAGCCATACACATTTGAGGGTGGTGTTGAGAGGTAGGGAACGACATTACTTTCAACCAATCAAGAGGTCGTTAAGATATTTATCCCCTAGCGGCGCCAATCAGGGAATTGTATTTGCTTTGATCCAGCCGGAAGAAGATACCACCAATGCAGTTATGGAAGTTATCATTCTTCTTTATAATTCTTGGACCTAAATTTTATTTGATCTCGGTGTGACTCACTCATTCATTCGTACTACCTATGCTCTTAGTTTAGGACTGGGCTTTGAGAAGCTAGAACATACTTTGCTTATTGATATGCCTACGGGAGAACGGACGGATACTAGCCGAGTGTGTAGAGGTTGCGTCCTTCGAATTGGGGAGTAAGAATTAATTGTAGATTTGGTAGCATTAGACATGAAGGCGTATGACATTATATTTGAAATGAACTTATTGTCCTCTTTCCATGCGATAATGGATTGCTTCCGTAAATTTTTCATTTCAATTACCAAGAGGGGTAGTTTTCAGTTTTGTCAATGATCAAAATTCTGCCCATCCATTTCCTACTACGGGTAGTAGATTCTTGAACGCTAAGGCGGGGTGCCATTTAAGTTTCTTAGCTAGCTTGATGGGAGATGATCGGGATAAATTCCTTGCGAACGTGGTGTTGATAGTATCGGATTTTTCGGATGTCTTCCCTGACGAATTACCAGGGTTACCCCCACAGAGAGATTGAGTTCAAGATTGATCTTTATCCGAGAACCGAACCCATATCCATTGCTCCTTATCGGATGGCACCTTTGAAGTTAAAAGAGCTAAGAAATTAGTTGGACCATCTGTTGACCATTGGTCTATCCGTTTGAGTACGTCACCTTGGGGAGCCCCGGTCCTCGGTGAAAAAGCATGATGAAACGCTTCGGTTATGCACAGACTACCGAAGGTTGAATAGAGTGACAGTGAAGAATAAATACCCATTGCCACAAATAGATAACTTATTTGATCAGCTGAGGGATTCTAAGTATTACTCCAAGATTGATCTTCGTACAGGGTATCATCAATTGGGGATTAAGGAGGAGAATATTCTTAAGACAACTTTTCGTACTCGGTATGGTCATTTCAAGTATACGGTGATGCCGTTCGGATTGACTAATGCACCAGCAGCCTTCATGGATTTGATACACAGGGTATTTCGGCCGTATCTAGATCATTTTGTCATTGTGTACATTGATGACATACTAATTTATTCACGGACACACCAGGAACATGAATGTCATCTCTTGATTGTGCTACAGAAATTGAGGGAGCATAAGTTATATGCTAAGATGAGCAAATACGAGTTTTGGATGAAGGATGTGAAATTCCTTGGCCGTATTGTGTCGGAACAGGGGGTAGCTGTTGGCCTCACAAAGGTTGAAGCAGTAATGAAGTGGAAACCATCGAAGAATGTGACCGAAGTGCGTAATTTTTTGGGCTTAGCAGGCTACTATCGGAGGTTTGTGGAGGGATTCTCTAAGATAGCAATGCCGATGACACATCTTACAAAGAAAGGAGAAAAATTCATGTGGACTCAAGAGTGTAAACGAGCTTTTCGCACCTTGAAGGAAAAACTGAAAACTGCTCCTGTCCTCATTCTTTTGAGCAGTAGGGATGGATATGATGTGTACATCGATGCTTTGCTATGAGGCTTGGGATGTGTTCTAATGCTAGGAGGTAAGGTAGTTTCTTATGGCTCGAGGTAACTCAAGACTCATGATCATAATTATCCCACTCACGACTTGGAGCTGGTCGCTGTAGTCTTTGCTCTTAAGTTGTGGAGGTGTTACTTGTATGGAGAGAAGTTCCAAATGTATTCGAATCATAAGAGCCTCAAGTACATATTCACCCAAAAATACTTAAATCTTCAACAAAGAAGGTGGATTGAGTATCTAGAAGACTACGATTTCACACTCAACTATCATCTGGGGAAGGCGAACGTAGTAGAAGATGCATTGAGTAGGAAGTCTCGGGGTGAAATCAATTTCCCTTCAGCGAATAGGTGGAAGATGATGGATGCCTTGGAGGAATTCGATCTACGGGTGGATAGACAGGAGGATCGACCATGCCTATTTAATCTTGTTACCCAACCGATGCTTAGACAAAGGATCATAGAGTTGCAACGATTAGACATCGAGTTCTACAATACTAACCCTCCGCCTCGATACCCCTGAGCAATAGCGGTTTAATCTTACCAAAACACTAACCCCACTACGAGTGGTAGGAAAGTTCAAACCCACACGGAGTATGAAGAACGTCTACCTACTCTATGATATCTCGTCAAAGGTCACCCATGGTCATTCCACTCTTTAAGAGATACAATACCAAACTCAATTTCTCAATTTACAAGCATATCTCAAAAATCTCCAAATTTATCATATGACAATTCCAATAACCTATTATGAAAAATACAAGAGATCACAACAACATCATTTTATTACTCAAAATAAATCACTATGGTTTCGAAATCAATAATAAAAGAAGAATTTAAAAAGAAAATCCATCACTCTCCAAAAACTAGAGTTTTAAAACAAGAAAAGAGATTTCATGGGTATTCAACCTTAACTTTGTTCAAGACATGTAATCTTTGCAAAAAGACTAAGAGGGGATGATTTCATATCATATATTTAACATTTAGAGGTAAAACATACATATATAACTACTCTAACCTCAATGAACAAGAATGGAAGAAAATCCTTACCTTCAATCAAAATTCCAAGTTAGAACCCAAGCTCTAGTGACCTTCTTCTTCCCTTTTCTTCCTCCCTTAATCTTCCTCTAAGGTTCCAAGAGGTGTGGGGTGAGAGTGAAGTGAACGAAATGAGAGAAAATGGAATGAATTGGTGTTATATGGTCAGCCAAATCCCAATTTTTACTGTTCACAGACTCTTTGGATTTTCTCCAAAATTATGATTTTACCACTAAGAATTTCAAATTTGATTCATATGACTATCCAAAGGTTTTTCAACTTTCTGGATTCATTATTAATGTTATTTTAACCTAAAAAAATTTATTTTTATGATTTATCTCAAAACTAAAATATATTTACACTCAAAACACTAAAATTACTATTTTATTCCTTCGAACCGCTATATGTGCTAAACGGGTATTCCGATTTTTTCTTTTCGGATCTCCTAGGTTCAATGATAATATTATTTTGACCTAAAAAAATTAATATTTTTTTCTTAGCTACCCTTATCAACCTTATACACCTCCAAAAATTAAATTTCACAATCAATTTGCCTCCCTAGTATTTATTCCTACTATTACAATGTATGGGGTTCATGCCTATCTCATCACCTATATTAGCATTTCAAAAATAATTACTTGCTATATAAAGATAAGAGTGTGGGGGTTTACAGTTAGTATAAGACCTTGTTGGGTCAATATTGAATTTCGAGATAAACATTCTTCCACCCAAGAAAGTGAAGGGTATTGCTTTAAATTCAAAAATAGAAAAGGGGGTAAAAATGAATCACTACATTTGGGAGAAGAGGACATAGTCTATCTTGAGAGAAAATTAACAAAAAACTTAAGGCTAATGATACTAAGTCCTCGAGTTTGAAAGAAAATCCAAGTAGACCCAAGTCTCCTAGAAAGGGAAAATAGAGTGGGGGTAGACCTTCTCGATATGAGGTTGAGAAGAATGGGAAAGGTCTCCAATACTATGAGTAACGGTGGCATCGTCGATCTTGGTACCTAAGGCAAAGGAAGAGTTAATAATATCACATAGTTTGGCATAAAAATCACCAAATGCTTCTTTCCCTCGCATCCTTAACATCTATAATTTTAAGGAGTACCTTTGGAGATGAGACATCTTGACCATTGTAGTTCCTTCTTATGAAACCACAAGAATATCCCATGTCTGTTTTGAAGTCTCACAATTTGAGATCCTTGGGAACTTATTTGGTATCACAACACTCAATCTAATTCCTCGACCAAGTCGTTGGGGACACCACTTCACCACTTCACCATCTTCAAAGCAGTATGGTGGCAGTGGGAGGTCTCCAACCCTCTTGTGTGGTCAACCAAACTCTCTCATTAATTAATTTTAGAAACGCTCTTATACAAGATTTCTAGTAGGCAAAATACGAACCATCAAAGAAAGGTGGTTGTGCAATTGAGCCTCGTTCCTTTTGAGACTCCATTGATACTAACTAGTAGCAATAATATATCTCTAGAAGGTAAATAACTAGGCAAGTAATAAAAAATAAAAAGTGCCTACTCAGTGTGATGCCCCAAAAATCATGGGTCTTTTGTTAATCGTTGATAACCCATCAACCCATGAAAATACTCGTGAAAGCCGCATAACCCGACACCACGTGATAACATCCCCTTAACCGAGATTATAACCCACAATGTAATCCGGGTTCAATTATACATTGGAGCCAACCAAGGTCCAATAGACCTTGATTTACCTTAATTTATACTTTATTATGGTTCATTTACATCATTGGAGGGTAGAAAAATAAAGGCCAAAAGCATGGCAAGACACATTTAAAATTTGAGATTTTTGAAAAGTGCATTAGTACTACGTATCGGTACGGTTTGCCCACTGGAGTGGGGCGGACCGGTACAGTTAAACTATACTGATACGGTCTGTATTCTGGGCAGCAGCGTACTGGTACTCTCTGCCCAGTTTTGTCTATTTCACCTTTTTTTTTTCATTTCAAATCCATTACAAACCTTCCCAAAATCATCCAAAACTTATACAACATATATTTGAATCTCAAACATAGTTAATATGAGTTCTATTACAATCATTTGCATAAATTTACACGCCAAAAATCAAGTGTTCGCAATGGTTTTATAAAATCTCGAAATAAAGCCACAAGTCGGCCCCCCTTCATCCTTGAGGTTTGAAATGGGAGCCATCCGTCGGTGTAAATCCCATGCCTAAAATATTTTCCCGTATAGGGTGAGCCACACTCAATAGAGTATCCCCCATAAAGTCTACTCCCCCTAGATAAATATACAATGTTCACATAGAACCTATAACCATTCACAACAATTTCAATCAAGAATATGCAACTCCATGATGGAATTTATTACGACACGTCATGGAATGAGATGCGACTCACTCATGCAACCCAACCTGAGCCCTTCCCTGCTCCTCAACACATGCAAGTGCCAATGTGTTTAAATCCGTCATCTATATTACACATCAAATGACGATTACCAATCTAGGGTCTTTGTTAGGGTGGATATTCATGGACTTGCACCAAAGGTCACCCAACCTACACAGAATTTACAGACTTTCACTGAAGGTTCCGTGTACATCTACACACTTTATGGACACTAAGGGAGTGTGTACTCCAACTATCGGGCCTCACACCCGAGGGATCTTCTAGCCCCGTTTTGCTACCCCTACCTAATTTACCATGCAACCATGCGGCTTCGTTAGGCCTTCGACCCAACTATTCTAAGTCATCCGTCAATCACCAAGTGTGGTGTTGACGACCACAATGAAAACACACCCATGTGATGTTATTTCTCTGTGCATATGCAATGTGATGCACCATTGCAACAACAATATCATGGCTCATATGTGATGAATGTCATATGGACTAATTTAACACATAACCATCCAATTTTTATGACAAATTATATCATAAGCATATAATTTCCACATGTTATCACATAACTCAAGCATGTTATCAAAATAACGATTTCAATCACTCAAGGCATTTCATCAAACATCTTCAAGGCACCAATTATGTTAAACACATATCATGCCCCAACATATCACAAAGTTACAAGAAATATACAAGCAACTTCCCTACATCAAAATCGAGCTAGAATTCAACATAAATCATTTCAATACCAACTTCTTCATTTTCATAACCATAGATATGTCTTAGGACAATTTTAATATTAAACCCTTTGTCTATCAACACCAAAGGGTGGAATAAAACCAAAGTAAGAAGAACTCTACCTCTTGGAGCGTAAGATGAAGTGTAGAACTTAAAGAACACCAACCTCAAGCCCAAAAATCTTGATTTCCTCAAAGTATCCTCTTAGATCTTTGTTGAAATTCTTCATTTTTGGTATGGCTGTGTAGCTATCGTCGTCGTGATCGACTTTAATTCTTGGCTCGACGGAACTCCGAGAATCGCAAGGAGAAGTCTTGGATTTCTTTCTTTTCTCCCTCTTTCTCTCACACGTTGAAACCAGCTGATCAAGGAAGATATTTGTGCTAAAAATCTAATTTCAGCTCCTATTTATAATTTCTGATACTCGGCCCACATCGCGCCACACGTCCCCTACTTTGTTCGGGTCCGTTTTGGCTCCGAAATGATTAATTTCATCCCGGTTTAAGTTAAATTTAATTTTATTTAAAATTTTATCCAATTATAAGAAAATTTTATAATTTCTGTGTTTGGGGACCTATCTGAGGTTATTCCCCACCCAGTCGTCTCGTAAAACATAAAAAATCCATCTATTTTAGAATTTGACAAAATTAGTCTGGGTGACTAGATTTCGCTCGTAAAACATGAAAAATTCAACTATCTTAGAATTTGAAAAAATTAGTCTAGGTGACTAGATTTCGCGATACGAATCCAACGGCGAAGTCCGTTGCGTCATACGAGCTCTAGAGAATATGTATTTTAATTCCGCATTATAGTGAAAAAATGATCATTTTGCCATTTTTCAGAAAAAATTAAAATTTACCCGGGTTTTGCACTCAGTATCTATGATCTCAGGGCAACCACGCTCTAATTCCAATTGCTCTTGCGGAAAGGGGAACCTAATGTGGATCTTCCCTCACAATTATACACATGGAGAAATAGACATTTTACCTAGAAGGGGGTGAATTTTTCAATTTTAGCCCAATTGATTAGCAATTAAAACCTAAACCACCACAATTATATCTTCCCACAAAAAATTAGCAATGAATGTGAGAACTCCTTTATTTACCACTAACCACTTTTGCACATGATGATTGATTAAATTAATCTTTAGTTAATTCGCTCATAATCAATCTCACGTCAATCCCAAAAACCAAAATTCAATTGCACACTATGGATGAATGAATATCAATAAATCAAAATATCAGACACATAGTGAACGTGTGTGCTAACATTACAAGTGTGTAAAATACACTATAAAGAACACAAGTGATTTGTTAATGTGGAAACTCTCCTCAAGAAAAACCATGGGGAACCTTCTTGGTTCAACAAAGCCTAATCCACTACTTTTAAAGTCAACATAAAAGTACTCAAGTCTTAATCCTCCACCAATACTATAGTTAGATTTTCATTTTCTTGTTGTCTCTCCGCCAAAGTCCATCCTTTGACGTCTAGTGTAGCTTTACTTAGACCTCTCCATTGCACAATTCGCCTAGGCCTTGAAAAATCATGGGCACGCCAACGATTCTTGATATGCACACACCAATGGGTTTATCGAATAGATAAGAAAGGATAAAGAAATTTTAGAGGGGCAATATCTAAATAGATACAAAAAGGATATTCGGATTCTCTGAACTCCCAGTGCAATTTTTTTGGAATAAATAGAGGAGGAAGTCTATTTGTAATGGTTGAAGATTTGGCAAGGATTCCCCCCTATAAACTAAACTTCCAAAAATATTTAAATTTCTTTGATCCTTTTGTAATTTAATTCACAAAATAATTGTGTTTTTGTAAATTCTATTAAAATCACCTTAGTTCTTATATTAAGATGATACTTGTCGTATTTTTCAAGTAGACAACAAGTGCAATAAATTTATGTCAAGCATAATGTAAAAATAATGTTTATTTTTAGGATACAGTGTCTTTAGGCATGAACACTAGCTAGTAATTTAATAAGAACAAAATAATTGTGTTTTGTTCTTTATGTGAGCGTTATTATTCCTTTAATTGTGCAAATGCTTGGGAGCTTGAAGAGGCAGTTAAATGTAAATGGAGGGGCCATTAAATGGAGAGAGAGAGAGAGAGACCATCAGCTTATATGGGTAAGTCTTTTGGTGGTTGTTGGCAAAGACAAAAATAAATAAAGAGGAATTAGTGGTTGTATTGGAACAACTTACAAAATTAGTGGTTTTATGGCCTAATTATAATGCATTGAAACAACTTATTTTATTGGGCCAATTTATTTTTATGAATCAAATTACATGTCTTATTACCAAGCCTATTTTGGGGATCTTTTAAATTGAAGGGCCTAAGTTGCAGTCTCAAAAGCTTTGCAATTGGGCTAGCCTGATTATTTAGGCTGTTGATGCACATCTTCCAAATGTGATCAACTCTTCCAGGCGTGTTCTTCATTACATTTGGTGAGACATTTGGTTGAATGATTAGATATATGTTTGTAACTGGTTAATTGCGTGGAATACATTGTAAATCTTAACCTATTCCATGGTCATAATTTTATAAAAATTGAAGATTTGAAAGTTTTATTGAGGGGAGGAGATCAAGCGATAAACTACATCATTTACAATCTGAATGCACCTTCAAGCTCAGAACTGTAACACCCCAAATACCACCCTGGACGACATTACATTCTAAAACCATTTACATCATGAGAGCACTAACATAATCCGTCGATAAATAAAACTTCATAAGTCATTCATAAAATTTACATCATTATCCCAAAAAAGTATGCCAAACCATGGCATTTACATTCCCAAAAGAATTAATCATGAACTTGCAGAGAAATTACAAAAGACATCTAGACTTTATAATGTTTCAAAAGAATATTCTAGCCTAGAACAAAAGAAACTATATATCCTAAGCATCCACCTCGGGATTCGTGTCTCCTGCTATTGGAGCTTCCCAATGTCCCGGCTCATCAGTTCCGAGCTCCTCCTCTAGACACAAACCTGAAATATGTTGTTTGTAGGGGGTGAGCACGAAGCTCTGTAGCAACATTCCTCCAAACTTGAACAAGGTTTATAAAAGCATATAAAATGGTCGGTCCCATTTTGCAACTAGCATATATAATCTTTGAAGTAAAACAGTGACATTTTACAACGGATCTCAAGTTTAAGTGGCAATAGTAATAGAAATGAACAATAACAACCAAGTTCTAATAAACATCCATTTTCAAAATATAAAACATTTTCCACACATGATATAAAGTTGTCCTTCAACGCATGAGCATCCTTACGAGGAACCTCTCACCCTCAAGGTTTGGTTTCTCAAGCATCCTTACAAGGAACCTCTTGAGAAAATCTCATACTATCCTCTTTTGGCATGAGCATCCTTACAAGGAACTTCTCACTCTCAAGGTTAAGTTTCTCAAACATCCTTACAAGGAACCTCTTGAGAAGGTCACATACTATCCTCTTTTGGCATGAGCATCCTTTCAAGGAACCTCTCACCCTCAAGGTTAAGTTTCTCAAGCATCCTTACAATGAACCTCTTGAGAAGGAATGAGCATCCTTACAAGGAACCTCTCACCCATGTTCTTCCAAACAACCATACAAGGAATACAAATACCCAAAATACTCTCAATTCATCAACCATTTCACAAAATATCAAAATCCCCAATTTACAAGAAATTTTCAAGAAATTTCAATTCTCACAAGGGGTATTCCCAAAAGAACAATTTGAATAAAAGGTAGGAGAAATCATCATAAGCATCATTTTGTTGTTCCATATAAAACACTAAAGTTTTGAGAGCAAGAATGAAGGAGAAATCAAGAGAAAAATCTATTTTCCTTGAAATCTAGGGTTTCCTGTCAAGAAGAGAGATTTCATGGTTATCTAACCATAGCTTGGTTTAAACATGGTAATCTTTGCAAACATAACAAGAGAGGAGGATTTCATGCCATACATATATAGATAAGAGTGAAAATATACATATACATGTAAGCCCTAGTCTCAATGGTCAAGAATGGAAGAAACCCCTACCATGTGTTTTTTATTGCTAGGTTTTGATCTTGAATCAACCCTTTAAACTCTTGTTTTTCTCTTCCTTTCTTCTTCTCTTATGTTTTCTAGGGTTAGAATGGCTGAAATGAAGGCTAAGGAGGCGTCCTAATGTATTTATAGTGGGGAAAGGACCGACTGTTCGCGACTTAAAATTTTCAGATTTTTACAGTGACTACCGGTAGCTTGGGTACTCGACTGCCTGTTGACTACCAGTAGCTCGGGCATACTAGGCAGTCGACTACCGATAGTTCGAGTAAACTAGGCACTTGACTACTTGTTGACTACCGATAGCTCGGGTACACTGGGCATTCGACTACCGGTAGTTCGGGTAAACTAGGCACTTGACTACCTGTCGACTACCGGTAGCTCGGGTACACTAGGCATTCGACTACCGGTAGCTACTACCCAGATTTGCCTACTTCTCCTATTTTTCATTTTCAATCCATTCCTAATCCTTCCAAAACCATCATACATGTTTGGCATGGTTTTTTACATAAATCTTGATACCTACAAGTTCTATTGAAAATATTTTTAATTTTTTGCAAGTCGAAACTAAAATTTAGCTAAATATTTACTATTATCAAGCTAAATACTTCCCAAATACTACATCACCTATACTATCATGTGAAAACCAATTAATAAACAATTATATCACAATATTCATATACACATGTGGGGGTTTACAAGAACAAAGGTAATGACTTAGATGCTTGACTTCTTTTTCAAGAGTGTAAAAATAAAAAGTGCAGGTTCCCAAGCGTAGGAAGTGTATCGTATAGTAACTCGGTCGATTACGGAAGTCGTCTCCTCAGTGAAAACAATTGAAAAACTTGTGAGTGATATTAAAAAAAAAAATCTTTTGAATTTTAGAAAATTGGGAGAATTGATAAATTCAAATAAACAATATTAAATTAAATTGAAAAATCACAGGGTTTCATCTCACCATGAGTAATAATTTCAACCTAATTTATAACTCATTTAAGATCTTAATCGAACTCACTTAGATGGATGATATTCAACTTAAAATCATAATTAAGCAATGATGTAATTCAATGACCAAATTAATTCACAAAAGGATTTATACTACATTGATTGTAAAGACTCTAAGCATTAATCATGCCAAAACTAATTGTCAACGATTAATCAAAGGTCAAGGGTTTTCAGTATTAATCGTACCAAAACCAATTATATACGGCTAATCAAATATATTTACAAATCAATGATGTTTTCAAAATCAATTAATTAAAAATTAAAACTCTAGGTAGGTTGAAATTACCCACTCATGGACGATAATCCATCCTTCGATATCCCGGTTATGAAACTACTCACTCATATTGCAAATAAAAGCAAAAGAAATAAAGAAAGACATTGTAATTTAAAGATAAACAAGAGAACTTGAAATTAAACTTATTTTAAGAACAAGAATGTAAAGCAATTAATAAATCAAAACTTGTATTTAAATCGTAATTAAAAAAATTGAAAACAACAGGAAACTTGTACATGAAAATTAAACCTAAGTAAACAAAAAAGAAAGGAAGAAAAAGAAGTAGTGTAGAGCAGCAACAAAGAAGGAAGAAGAAACATGAAGCCTGCGCCTGGGCGATCTCCTCAACATCCTACTCCAATCCTATTTATAATAGGATTGTTGAAGTAGGATAATTAAAATAGTCTTATTAATATCTTCCAATCATCTCTCAAATAAATAGGTTGAAGAGTGGATAGGAACCACCTGAAGCAAGAGTTCTTGCAAGAGTAAAACACTGATGAACGTGTACAACATTTATAGATGAAGGTAGAACAATTCTATGTCCCCGGCCTACTAGTAGAACTTTAACAATGAGCTTGTAGAACTACATTATGTTCCAGATGAACCGGTAGAACAATAGTGATGAACCGATACCACTAGTCTCTGTTTCTTATGAACCGATAGGACTTCATTGCTACCGATAGAACCTCAATTTTCAGTTGATGAATCGATACAACTCCAACCGGTTCAAGCACTCTTTCATTGAAATGCAAACTAACTAAAACAATGAATATAAGTACTAAACAAAACCATAGTGCAAGATTTAAGATATAAAAATATGAATCATGCATTCAACATACACCCCCAACTTAGGCTTCGGTAGTCCCTAACAAACATAAAACTAGTATAAACTAAAAACATACCATAAAATTCCCAAGTATAATCAAACAAGGAAAACCATAACCAAATATCACACTGCAAATATTTAAAACTCATAAACGCAAAGTGAAATCAACAAGATTTTGATTGGATTAAAGATGTCCTTAGGTACATAAAACAAAAAGAAAAAGTGTAACCACCTTAAACTAAGGGTTCTTCTACCTAGGCCATTACTAACCCACTAGACAACTAACTAAACTACTAAACCATAAAAAAATCCTAAAAACAGTAAAATCAAAATAAAAAATCATAAGAACTAGAGCAATTCGACTTATACTCCTCATCACCCTTCTTAAACTCAAAACCAGTCTCCAATTCCTCCCAAGAACTCTCATCACTGCCCTCAATAACATCAATAGGGTCTGTAACAATAGTAGGAGGCATGGTTAGAGGTGGAACATACTATCATAAAGTGATAGCATCACCCGTAGAAATCGAAATCCAGTGTAGTCCTACGTCAGGATCCATTCCCTCTAGACATGGTCAAGCTCTTCTTCTCATTCCAACTGCTAATGGGACCATTCTCAGGAGGCTTCAACTGATCTACCTGTCCCTGCCTCATTCTAGCTTTAAGACACAAATTAGTCACCATTCTTTTGGATGGCATATTCTCCTTCAGCTTCTATGTGATAACTTACTCTTTCATTACACTCCAAATCATCTGTGCAATGTCCACCCTGGACCCAATCATAAGCTCGTGCAACATAATGATCTTGGGCATCCCAAGCTTCTTCTCAGATCCTTTAGGATAAATGTTATATTGGAGAATCTTACTTATAAGCCTGCGATCGTCACCCAAGCTACCAAGAATGAAAGTACCCTTAAATTGCTTACTGTCCTCATACATTGTGGTCGCGTATTCGCCTATACTTACAGGAGTAACCTCAATTACACCTCCTCGGATCGTAGTCCTCAATATCATTAAGTCATTATCCACTAGAACAAGACCAGTGTCAAACCTATGAAATATATTAATTCAGTGACCTTAGTTGGTATAGGCCACTCAAGAATAGCCTTGACCTTTCTTTTTGGCAACCTGTCTGTGCCTAATACAATGTCCCAAAAACGTAATCTCTATCTGAGCAAAACACATTTTTCCTACTTCAAATACAATTCATGCTCACGGAGCTTAGCCATAACTAATCAACAATGTTCCACAAACTATATACCATGATATCATCGAGGTAAACAACAATGAAAAGTTCAATGTAGGGTTAATAAATATTCATCAAATTATAGAAAATGGCAGGAGCATTGGTCAGACCAAGGGGCATAACGTTATACTTAAACGCTCTCTATTGAGTAACATAGTAGTCTTTGGCTCATCTCCAGCCTCTATTATGACTGAGATTACTCATAATAAAATGAATATTTGTACCCTTTCACTGGCTTAAGCCAAAAATTGAGGCCTCAGTCCACAATTTGGCGAACAAGCAAAATCTTTCCCAAACTTTGCTCATCCACCATAAGCTCACACATGACCCCTCAAATAGCAATGGTCTCCTTGAAATGCATCTTCTTCTTGCTTTTCTTGGGCACAAGAGGTTGCTCAGAATCCATAGATTTAGATTCAATAAATGTATGCTTACTCTTACCCTTAGCTAACTTCGAAGCTGCAAGTGTACCATCCATAATACTAGCCATCCCTATAACAATCAAGGTCATCATAGAAATACCAAAGAGAATGACTAGAACCCAAGACCCAAAGCTTTGAGTCTCAAAAATTGCAAGTTTCCTTTGAGCCATTTTCAAAAATCAATGTATAATCTCAAGTTAATGGATGAACCAAGTGAATTGACAGAGATGAGAGTGTAGGGGGAAATTTTTGGCACTAGGGAGATGGTTTGAGAGAAAGAGAGAGATAGAAAGATTAGAGTTTGAATGAAAAGTGAAAGAAAAATCTTCTGACTTCCAATTTTAATCTCTTTCAACAATCTAATTATTATTTTGGTAAGTGTAAATGAGGTGATTAGTTGATTATCTCTCAATGTTAAAAGTACATTATAATACATTTTTGAGAAATGATTTTAGGCCATGTTTGAGTTAATTTGAGCCTTAGCATATTCTATCTTGACATCATCCGTAGTAGCAAAGATTTTGGCCATAGACAATTGGTTTTGACATGATTAATGCTGAGAATCTTTACAATCAATGTAGTTGTAAGCCCCCGCATGTTTATATGCATATAGTGATATAATTGTTTATTAATTGATTTTCACATGATAGTATAGGTGATGTAATATTTGGGAAGTATTAAGCTTGATAATAGTAAATGTTTAGCTAAAATTTAGTTTCAACTTGTAAAGAATTGAAAACATTTTCAATAGAACTTGTAAGTATCAAGATTTATGTGAAAAACCTTGTTAAACATGTATTGGATGATTTTGGAAGGATTAGGAATGGATTGGAAATGAAAAATGGGTGAAGCAGACAAATCTGGGTAGTACCTACCAGTAGTCGAATGCCCAGTGTACCCGAGCTACCGGTAGTCGAGTACCTAGTGTACCCGAGCTACTGGTAGTCAACAGGTAGTCGAGTGCCCAGTGTACCCAAACTACCGGTAGTCAATAAGTAGTCGAGTACCCGAGCTACAAGTAGTCGCTGTAAAATTTTGAAAATTTTAAGTCGCGAACAATCGGTCCTTTCTCTAGTATAAATACATTAGGATGCCTCCTTAGCCTTCATTTCAGCCATTCTAACCCTAGAAAACATAAGAGAGGAAGAAAGGAAGAGAAAAACAAGAGTTTAAAGGGTTGATTCAAGATCAAAACCTAGAAATCAAGAACACAAGGTAGGGGTTTTTCTTCTATTCTTGACCATTGAGACTAAGGCTTACATGTATATGTATATTTTCACTATCATTTATATATGTATGCCATGAAACCCTCATTTCTTATTATTTTTGCAAAGATTACCATGTTTAAACAAAGCTATGGTTAGATAACCATGAAATCTCTCTTCTTGTCATGAAACCCTAGATTTCAAGAGAAATAGATTTTTCTCTTGATTTCTCATTTATTCTTGCTCTCAAAACTTTATTGTTTCATATAGAACAAAAAAAATGATGTTTATGATGATCTCTTGTACCTTTTATTCAAATTGTTCTATTGGGAATACCCCTTGTGAGAATAGCAATTTCTTGGAATTTGCTTGTAAATTGGGGATTATGATATTTTGTGAAATGGTTGATGAACTGAGAGTATTTTGGCTATTGTAATCCTTGTATGGTTGTTTAGAAGAACATGGGTGAGAGGTTCCTTTTAAGGATGTCCATTCCTTCACATGAGGTTCCTTGTAAGGATTCTTGAGAAACCAAACCTTGAGGGTGCGAGGTTCCTTGTAAGCATGCTAATTCCTTCTCATGAGGTTCCTTGTAAGGATGCTTGAGAAACCAAACTTTGAGGGTGAGAGGTTCCATGTAAGGATGCTCATTCCTTCTCATGAGGTTCCTTATAAGGATGTTTGAGAAACCAGACCTTGAGGGTGAGAGATTCCATGTAAGAATTCTCATTCCCTCTCATGAGGTTCCTTGTAAGGATGCTTGAAAAATTAAACCTTGAGGGTGAGAGGTTCCTTGTAAAGATGCTCATGCCAAAGAGGACAATAGTATATCCGGTGTGGAAAATGGTTTATATTTTGACAATGGATGTTTATGGGAACTTAGTTGTTATTGTTCATTCCTATTACTATTGCTACTTAAACTTGAGATTAGTTGTAAAATGTCCCTGATTTACTTCAAGGATTATATATGCTATTTGTGAAATGAGACCAGCTAGGTGTGGCAATCGTGTCGTGTCGTGTCGTGTCGTGTTCGAGTCGTGTCAATTCGGGTTCGGGTTGAAAACACATCAACCTAAACACGACCTGCGAACTAAACGGGTTAGGTCATTGGGACACGAACACGACCTGACTCGAAACACGACTAACCCGACACGACCTGTGACCCGAGATTTACACAGGTCGTGTTCGAGTAAACATAACCCAACCTGCTTAACACGATCCAACCGACACGACCCAACTTGACACGACCCAACCAAAAAAGGAAAATTTTAGACATTTTATAAATATCCCAAAACAAATATAAACATCACAAATATCCCAAAACAAAGGCATTAAAAACATCACAAATATCTCAAAACAAAGGCATTAAAAATATTACAAATATCCCAAAACAAAGACATTTAAAACATCACAAATATTCCAAAATAAATACAAATCTCCATAATATTACAAATATTCAAAAAGTTTTACTAATATCCCAAAGCATATTACAAGCATCTTTCAAATCCTCTTCATCTCTTAAATCTGGCCAACATCAACAATCAAGATCCACAATCCCCTATAAAAAGCCCACATAAAAATAGTTAGGTTTTATGACTCAATACACAACAACAAACACATAAGATTGAGAAAAAGAGTTAAGGTTTATGACTCACACACTTTAACAATCAAGATCCACAATCACATTTGAACATTGCACTGACGCATCCTCCTCATTTTTGTTCAAAGTCGGATTTATAACATCTTCTACCAGCTTTTCCAATGGCACTTGTGAATTTTCTAAATAACAGTAAGGAAAACATATAAATAAGAATTCTATATTTGTAAAAATAAATAATTATCGCAATCTTTACAAATTATATTTATTACATTTTTTTGCACATAACCAATCCCTAGTGCACATCAAGGCCTCCACAACGTGAGGCTTCAAAGCATTACGGTATTGGTCAAGAACCCGACCACCAATACTAAAAGCTGATTCTGAAGCAACCGTAGAAATTGGAATAGTTAACACATCACGAGCCATAATAGCAAGTTCTGGATAACAATACTGATGAGCTCTCCAATAATTAAGAACAAGAAGTTCTGTTTCTATGTCAATCCTAGGCTCATCCAAATACAATTGCAATTGACTTTTTTGTGTTTTAACACCAGATGCATTGCTCTCAATGATAAATGCCTACATTATCAAAATCACAGACTTTCAAACCATTGACTATTAATAGTATTAATCTAATACAATAAAAACTATAAAACAAAAAATTAAATACCTTCAAATCTAACACAGGTTGTAAGTTCAAGATTGGCTCACAAGCAACTAGACCACCATGAGGAACAGTCGATGATTGAGAAGAAGAGGTGACAACAGATTTGCTCATATACTCATCAAATAGAGAAAAAAGTTTGTCTCGAACATGAAAATATTCAAGAGAGCTTTCACCATAAAGCTTCTTATAGCACCACTCCACAAAGTCAAGTTTATACCGAGGATCAAACACAATTGCAATTGCTAATATCACACTATACTCCAACCAATACTTCTCAAATTTTTCATACATTTGACAAGACATTCTTCTCATAAAAGTATCCAATCTTTGCATTTCTCTATTCAAAGTCAATTGAATACTGAAAACTTGCTGAAAATACAAGTTTTATGTGGGATACTTGGAGCCAGAAAAGATAACAGTAGTATCGTAGAAATTTTTTAAAAACATCTGAATCTTTTCAACTTTGATCCATTCCTCTTGAGATGGGAAATGCTTAAAATTAGAATCCACAAGTTGCAAATGACAAAAGGCACGACGGTAGTAAATTGCACTTGCAAGCATCAAATATGTTGAGTTCCATCTAGTAGGAACATCTTGCCTCAAACTTTTTTTGCTATCTAAAGATGTCTGTGCAACACTCTCTAAGAATTTTTGTTTTCTTGCCTGAGAACCTTTTACATACTTGACACTCTCTCTGACTTTTTCTACAGCTAAATCTATTTCTTTCAACCCCTCTTGCACAATCAAGTTTAGAATATGAGCACAACAACGAATATGAAAAAATTCACCATTACCAAGCAAAGCATCTATCAAATTCAGTTGATTCTTAAGCATATCAGCCATGACATCATTTGCAGAAGCATTATCCAAAGTAATTGAAAACAACTTTTTTTCAACCCCCCATTTTGTCAACAAACCATAAATCTTGTCAGCCAGTGCAATGTCACTGTGTGGAGGAGGCATGTAAGAGAAATTCAGAATTCTTTTTTGTAATACTCAATCCTTGTCGATGAAATGTGCTGTGAGACTTAAATACCCATCGGTAGCAATAGATGTCCACAAATCAGAAGTCAAACTAATCCTGCCAGGTATGTCATGCAAGATAACAGACAACCTACGCATCTCTTTTGCATGCAATTTCAGAATATCAGTCTTAGCCGTGTTTCTTGTAATAAATTTGACATCTGGATTCAAGTAGCTAAAGATTTGTCTAACACATTCATACTCAACGAATTGAAATGGCAAATCATGTCTAATTATTGCACGTATTAACAACTCTCAAAATTTTTCCTCGTTAAACTTCAAAAACCGTGCAGTAATAGACCCTTGACTTTGACTTAAAATTAACTGGCTCACATCACGTTGTTTCAAACAAGTCTCTAAATGACGCCATAAATTACCAGTTCCATTCTTACTAGCAACATTATACTCAACCTTACATTTGTTGCATTGTGCCTTTTTAACATTGTCTTGATTTACATACTTTCTAAAATACCCCCATACCTTTGATGTGGAAGTACGTTGCCGCTTTTCATCATTCTTATTATCTCCACTATCTGAATCTGAGGCAGCATTGGATGTATTCTCAAACTCAATATTGACATTCACAGTCGGTTGAGTACATGATGTATCCTCCATTTTCCTAGCAAGATTATTAGTCAATTAGAAACCTAATGAACATTCAAAAAATTCAAAAGTAACTTAAAGCTAAAGCTACAACAAATAAATACAATTACATAGAAATAAGCAAAAAAAGGGAGTGTGCAACTATGACCACCTATACATTTCAATTGCAAGTTCTCTTTCTGTTGCCCTGTTCCAGATTTGGAAATGTATTAAAAGGGGAAGTAGAGTCATGCCACCAGAAATAACATTGAGTGGTGGAGTAAAAACCCATTCTTGGGCTTGAAAACGAAATGGGTTAATTGCTGTGGACTTTCCCAGTGTATGTGTTGTGTGTTATTTTAGTTTTTAATATGTTAATTACATTAAATTAGTCCTTCATATTTTTATGTGTTGTGGACTTTCACAGCAAACTGGTATTCTAGTGGATCCCGTGTATACTCTAGCTGCTTGGAAACTAGCAACACAACTTAGTAGGCATGTTCGGGTTAGCACAGCGATACAATAGATATTTATTTGTTGTTTTATAAAAGAACCAAACATCATCTTTGCTATTGAAACTTCCATTATGTTATTGAATGTAGAATAGATTTGAACATCAACCAGAGTAGATTTGGGACCTTGTAGATATTTATTGCTTAATGGTTAATGGACTAAATCCCTTATTTGGGTTACTTTACTTTACTCCAATATATGCTTTCCTTCTAAATAACTACTCCCAAAAGCTGTCCTGGAAATCGGTTCAGTTGTTAATATTATGAGAACAAGATTAGCTTAGCTGATCTTTAGCATCTCTTAGATTTTCATTTATGCTGCTACGGTAGATATTCATTTGGGACCTTGTAGATCTTTAGCATCCCTGAGCAAACAAATCACAAGAAGCGAGAGAGAGAGAGCTTACCTGGTCGCCGACGCCAAGCCGAGAAAGATCGACACAGGGAAGGAGGAAGGCTGGCTCTAGTTTTGGACAGAAGGAAAGAGGGAGGCGGCTGGACAGAGGGAAGGAAGGAGGCGGGTCTTGGATAGAGGGAAATGGGAAATAAAGTTAGGGTTTAGAAAAAATAATTAAATGCTTTATATAGTGATGGGTCAATTCGGGTCAAAACAGGTCAGACGGGTTCGTGTCAACCCGATTAAATACGCGGGTCAATTTGGGTAAATTTGGGTTAAGCGGGTTAAACCTGAACACGACCCATTAATACTTCGTATTGGCGGGTCGTGTCATACACGGGTTCGTGTCAAAAATTAGTCAACCCAATACCCATTTATTTGTGTCGTGTTCGTATCGGGTTATCGTGTTGTGTCAAAAATTGTCACCCCTAAGACCAGCCATTTTATATGCTTTTATAAACTTTGTTCGAGTTTGGGAGGAATGTTGCTACAGAGCTTCGTGCTCACCCCCAACAAACAACATATTTTAGGTTTGTGTCTAGAGGAGGAGCTCGGAACTGACGAGTCGGGACATTGGGAAGCTCCGATAGCGGGAGACACCAATCCTAAGGTGGATGCTTAAGATATACACTTTCTTTTGTTCTAGGCTAGAATATTCTTTTGAAATATTATAAAGTCTAGATGTCTTTTGTAATTCCGCTGCAAGTTCATGATTAATTCTTTTCGAATGTAAATGTCATGGTTTGACATACTCTTTTGGGATAATAATGTAAATTTTATGAATGACTTGTGAAGTTTTATTTATTGATGGATTATGTTATTGATCTCATGATGTAAATAGTTTTAGAATGTAATGCCGTCCAGGGTGGTATTTGGGGCGTTACAGTAGTATAAATTCTTTCATGAATTAATTTGATCATTAAATTACAACTTTGCTTAATTATGATTTTTAGTTGAATTGCATCCGTCTAAGTGAGTTTGATTACAATCTTAGATGAGTTATAAATTAGGTTGAAATTATTACTCATGGTGAGATGAAATCTTGTGATTATCCAATTTAATTTAATATCATTTATTTGAATTTACCAATTCTCCAAAATTTCTACACCTCAAAAGATTTTTACTTTTTTTTTTAATATCACTCTCAAGTTTGTCAATCGTTTCCCTTGAGCTTGGGAACCTGAGAAATCATCCTCACTCTCAAGTTTTTAATATCACCCTCAAGTTTGTCAATCGTTATCCCTTGACCTCAATAATCAATTGAGTTACTACACGATACACTTCCTAGGCTTGGGAACCTGCACATTTTATTTTTACACTCTTGAAAAAGAAATCAAGACTTGACCTCAGTAATCAATTGAGTTACTACACGATACACTTCCTCGGCTTGGGGACCTACATGTTTTATTTTTACACTCTTGAAAAAGAAATCAAGATTTTTTGTGCCATTGTTGGGGAAAGCACGGAGTGAACTCAGGGGTAATTCAAAGTGACAAAGACGTAAGTATTGTGATTTTGATCACAAGCTCAGATACGTCTCTCAGCTGTAAATTTGAGTTATGTTATCTGTTCAATTTTTCTTTTATATTTTTAGTCTTGCATGTGGGCATGTGATCAGGTAAACCATAAACTAGTTAGACGAGACCTTTGACCAACATTTGAAATAGCCGAGGGTAATCAGAACAACAATATGCAGAACCTAGAGAATAATGTAGATAATCTCCTAGTTGTTCCCTTCGTGAGAACAATGAGAGAATATTTACAATCAACGCAAAATACTGCACCATCTTGCACATAGTTGCTAGTGCAGGCACACGTTTTTATCATCAAACCTAGAAAACTACTTCCATAATTTCATGGTGTGGATAGAGAAAACCCCCACCTCCACATCAAGGATTTTGAGGAAGTGGTTAGCACATTACTTGAACAAAATGTGCAAGAAAAGGTCACGCGAATGAAATTTTTCCCGTTCCCCCTTAAAGATAATCAAAATCTTGGCTCATCTCTTTAAAACCCCATATGATTGCTATATGGATTGACTTGCAAAAGAAGTTGTTAAAGAATTTTTTTCCTAGTTCTATGCTTTAAAGACACAAATTCTAAATATCTAAAAAATCAATGAACAGTTCTATGACTGCTGGGAATGATTTAAAGATTTGTTAAACTTTGGTCCACGCCATGGCTTTGAACCGTCGCAATTGATTAATTTCTTCTATGAAGGAATTACCCCTGCTCATCGTCAGTTCATGGACATAATGTGCAATGGAGAGTTTTTAAATAAAGATCTAAAGGAAGCTTTGGATTATTTTGATAACACGGCAGAAAATCCTCAATCATGGGATATTTATAAACCTGTTGAGCGATCAACTTCATTCATTATTTCCCAAACCATGAGGGGTGGAAAATTTGTTTTACATGCCATTATGAGTTATTAGCCAAGATTGCGTATTTCTTGCAAAAGATGAAGGGTTTAAGGTCAAAAGAGTAAATGAGGTGACCATGGTGACTTGATCTTAATCATACTCCCAAGTATAAGTGGTCAAACTGTAATATTACTCAGTTAAGTCTGAGGTCGAATCTACAGGGAGTTATCTGTTGGAACATTAAAACAGAAAAGCCAAGATTTTTGTACGCGTAGTGTTCATTACAACAACTTGTGATGTGAACTTAGAACTGATAACTAAATATTTAAACTAAACTTTTGATTACATGTAACGCCCCAAAATTCACCTTGGACGGCATTACTAACTCAAACCATTCACATTATGAGAGCAACTAATATAATCTATAAATACAGAAAATTTCATTCATCACATATTATGTCTACAACATCCCCTAAAAGAATATGCCAAACTATGGCGATTACATATCAAAAATCAAGTATTATATTGCAAAAGAATAAACATAATATCATTCATACACTCTTTCAAAATGCATCTCCTAGTCTAGGACATAAAGAGAGCAACTCTAGACATTCCCCTCGGGATCCACACTTCCATCCAATTGAGCTTCTCAAGCTACTTGCTCATTGACTTCGAGCTCTTCCTCTAAACTGAAATCTGAGAATAGATATGGTTTGTAGGGGGTGAACACTAAGCTCTTTAAGAAAATTCTCCCAAACTCGAACAGGTTTTGAAAACATATAAAACAAGTCGGTCTCATTTCACAAATATCATATATAACTTTTAAAAGAAAACAGTGACAGTTAAACTGATCTCAAGTTTAAGCAGTAGCGATGAAGTAAAGGAAGAAGTAAAATCAATTCCCAACAATAAGTCATTTCCAACCATAGACCATTACCAACAAGTTTGTATAATAAACCATTTTCATAACAATAAACAATAACCCACAATTTGTATATCTGTATCTGAGGTATGTTGGTCACTTCTCAGGAATCTACACTACGATTCTACCTCGTCCACCCATCACAGACCACTTTAGGAAGGGCGTTTACCGTCTCCCCCGGCATTGACGAATCCTTCCAAGAAAAAGTATACCATCTCTCAACCTCGAACGTACGTGAACAATAGTGGTTGCTCTTATAAACAAACAATGCACTACAAGTGTTAGACAATCATCTCACCCTCACTAGGATAGACTAACCACTAACACTCTACGACAACTCTTGAAGGCAATTCAAGTCCATCACAATAAACCATACAAGCGATGCAATACCAATTAATTTTCTCAAATCACAAGTAAATTCAAAAACCCCCAATTTTACAAGTATTTTTCCAATGGAGCAATTCAAGAAAATAAGCAAGAGATCATTAAAAGATATAATTTTTAGTGTTAAAAATGCACTAGAGTTTTGAAATTTAGAACAATAGGACATCAAGAAGAAAAATCCATCTTTCTTAAAAAACTAGGCTTCAATCATGTAACACCCCGCATTTTATTTTATATATGCATATAGATATATAGTAAATAATTGTTGTAAAAATGAGGATAATTGTTGTAAAAATTAATATAATAATGTACTTGTTTAGTGATTCTTATATATATAATGACTTAAGCATAAACTATATATATATTGAAACCGAAAGAATAGCACTTATAGCGGTTCGGAGGAATAAAATAGAAATTATTGTTCATTGTACCAAATATTATTTTTCTAAGAGTTTCGGGTAGTATGGGATGCCGCGATAACTTGTGAAAATGGTGTATGGTGGAGTGAATCATGTTGGAAATTGTTTGTCAATTAAACGTGATTTTATTCTCTTTCAATTCCTTATTATTGTACAAACTTGAGATCTCCTTTAAAATGTTCTTATTTTATTTCAAAATTCATTTATATGTATGTGCGAAATGTGACCTACCTGTTTTACTTAATTTCAAAACCTTGAATGGGTTTGGAAGGATCCTCCTACAGAGCCTTGTGCTCACCCCCTACTTCTCCACCTTTCAGATTTTACCTTTGACGAGGTGTTGGGAGTCGAGGAGCCGACACATTAGGAGACTCCGACAGAAGGGAGCGTGGATCCCGAGGTGGACGCTTAGAGCGACCCCCCTTTCTTTTGTTATAGACTTGGACAATCTTTTGGGAGAATTGTATAGCCTAGTTTTATTTTGTAAATTCCGCTGTATGTTATAGTACTTCTGTGGAGATGTAAAGGCCATAGCTTGACCTATTCTTTTGGGATAACATGTAAATTTGATGGATTGATTTTATGGTAGTTAAATGGATCCAGTGTGGTCATTACAGTAGAACTGCACAGGTTGTGTTTTGGGTAGAGCTCTCCGAACAAAGGAGACTCTGCACAAATTTTGTTAAAATTAAGGACCCCCGGTTAATACACTCCCCTGTGGTAAAATTTCAGAAAAGTATAGTATGGTATACGGAACCGGCGATATAAAATCCAAAAGTCGTTGCCCTAAAAGACACAAGATTTTGATTTATAAAAGTACTCATTCAGTGAGGAACACCCATCAATGATTTGGTTTTATATTAAAGAAAATTTTATTTTCAAACGATCATTGGTTGGATTTTTCGTCGAATGATGGTTACACTGCACGAGTGCATTGCATTGTGTTGTGGGAGTCGGTGAGGACTCGGGTCATGATGCATGAGTGAGTTTCATCTCATTTCGTAGCGTGGCATAGTAGAATTCCAACCTAGAGTTGCCTATTCTTACTTGGAATGTTGATGTGAATATGAAATGTCATATGTGAACATAGCATGTGCACTTAGGTGGGGAGTAGCCTCTGTAGGAAACTACTCTACTGGGCGTTGCTCACGCTATACGGAAAAATATTTCAGGTGGGAAAAATACACCGGCGGATGGATCCAATTTGGATCCTTATGTTTGAAGAAAGCCGAATGTGGCTTTATTTTGTGTTAATGTACAACACTTGTGAAAATTATGTTTTTGGCATGTAATCTTTTGTAAATGATTGTAATAGAACATATATGAATCATTGGTAAAGTAACCTTGCATGTTTTGATATAAGTATGAATAATTGGACTCAGTGTGGCCAATGTTTACTTGTAAATGGACCCGGTGTGGTTAATGTTTTATATTGGACCTCGAATGGGTCATGTGAAGATATATTGGACAGGTTGGGTTTTGGGTAGAGCTTCCCGTATAAAAGAGACTCTGCCCAAATTTTGTTGAAATTGTGGACCCGAGTAAATGGGGCATAACGACACAATATCGAGTTACACGGGATCCACGGATATTCCGCGGGTTGATAGAAAATCAATGAAATCCCGAATTTTGGGGTGTCACCAAGTGTCTTGGAAAGCACCGAACACCTTATAGAAAATGAGGTAGAGATAAGTACTATTGTGACACCCCTAAAACTAGGGGTCCTTTTTCAACCCGTTGATCACCCATCAACCCACGGAATATTCGTGGATATTGTGTAACTCGATATCATACCGTTATGCCCCATTTACTAGGATCCATAATTTAACAAAATTCGGGCAGATTCTCCTTTGTACGGGGGAGCTCTGCCAAAAAACACCACATGTGCAATCATACAACAATGACCACACCAGGTCCATTTATCCATACTCATATAATAACATGCAATGTTACATTAAAATAGTTCATATGTGTTCGATTACAATTCTTTTACATACATTACATGCCAAAAACTAAATTACATGTCTAGTTTTTCTAAAAAATACATCATTTAATGCCTTATTTTGGCTTTTCTTCAACATTTAGGCTCCGATTGAGAGCTTTCCACCTGCGTGAACCCCACATCTGAAATGTTTTTCCCATATAGTATGAGCCACCCTCAATAGGGTATCTCTTAAAAAGGTTACTCCCCAACCCAGATGCATATGAAACATCACATGCAATTTCAACAAGCAACATACATTCCAAACAAGAATATGCAATTCAATGTTGAAAATAACCATGTCATGCCATGAAATGAGATGGGACTCACTCATGCACTTTAACTCGAACCCTCACCGACTCCCACAACACAATGCAACGCCAATGTGTAATAAACCCTCCATTGATGTTATACATCCAATGAAATTTTTGAATGAAACAAAATCATGTGTCTATGTTGGGTAGCGGAGTTTTGGTATTGCATCGTCAATTCTGCACATCGATACACTTTTTTGAATTTGCACCGACGGAAGTGTATAAACCAGTAACCGGGTCTTGCACCCAAGGGAGTATCTAGCCCATCTTGCTATACCCAACATAAGTTTTTTATGCAACCCATGCGGCTCTGTTGAACCTTGGTGCAACTATACCGAGTGCACTTGTCAATCGCCAAGGATGGTGTTTGACCTAACAGTAAGCACACACACTCACACTCATACCTCATGCCCTTGAATGTGATGTCTCTGTGCATATGCAATGTAATACGTAATTGCAACACCAATATCATGTCCATATGTAATAAATGCAATATGGATTATTTCTACCACATTTTACACATGTCATGGATATTTACATCCTAAAAAAATAATTTTCATAATTCACCCAAATGCCATTATACCATAAGCACATATCAACATTTACATTTCTAATTGTAATTCATATCTTACGCATATGATTTCACTTTACCACATCATCCAAGCATGTTATCACATAATCTCTTGCAAATAACACACTTTATTTCACATAGGCATTTTATCAAATACCTTAAAGGCACCAAATCATGTAATCACATAAAATGTCCAAATTTATCACCTTACTCAAAAAAAAAATCAGATTAAATGATTACCACATATCTAATTATCAAAACTTGCAAGAAATCACACACTAGCAATTTTAATTATCAATTCACACTAGAATTGAGCCTAGCCATTTCCATTAAAGCAACTATAATAGGCAAGTGGTAGAATACATACAAATGGGCCACCTATCTCATATATTCATCCTAGGTTGGAAATAAACCTAGTTAGGATGAAAATCCTACCTCTTGAAGCGTAAAATAAATGGTAGAACCTTCAAGAATATCACCCAAGTCCAGAACTCTTGATTTCTCAAAATCATGTCTTAGAAATTTTGGTGAAATCAGCTATTTTTGGTACATAGGCGTAGCCCTCTTCGAGGATATCGACTTTGATTCTTGGCTCGAGTTGATTCGAGCGACGGAGCTCCGTAGATCGTAGTGAGAAGCTTTGAAATCTCACTTTTTTTCTTTCCTTTCCCTCTATTCTTCCTCACACGTTTACACCCTAGAATATAGCAGCGAATTTTGTCCTAAACCCAGATATTTATCCCTATTTATAATTTTAAATCTTGGCCCACGTCGTGTCACACGCTCCCCCTTTCCCGGGTCCTTTTTCGCCACGAAATAATTAAATTTCGTACCAGTTTATGCTCAAAATATTTTATATGAACTTTATTTAAATTATTTTTCAACTTTCAAAATTTAACAAAAATTTCATTTTTTTGTGTCACCTGAGACCAGACCACCTTGTAAAGCGCAAATTTTTTTGACTATCTCGAAATTCGATGAAATTTATCTGGGTAACTAGATTTTACGAGAAGAATCCAACAGTGAGGTCTGTTTATAACTATTATTTTCATCAGGACCATGCACACGATACTGAAAGGTGTTTCACCCTTTGAGATTAGATTGAGGTCCTAATCTAGAAGGGCCATCTTGGAAGATTTGTAGAAAGGAAATGCCAAGAAGAAAGAGCCACTCGAGAGCATCATCAACCAATGGGGAAAACCAAGGTGATCTATAGATGATTTTCTTTAGGTAAGAAAAAACTCGGTGATGAAAACTTATGCTAAGAGAGCTCGGGTGGAGGTGGAAGAAATCAACCTTGTTCAACCAGGATAGGTGTCTTGATAAAAATCTACCTAGATATTCACAGATAAAGATCTCAAGCGAGTTTGAACTCCTCATAATGATTCTCTGGTGATCTTTGTGGTTACTTCCAATCATATAGTTCAAAGATTTTGGGAAGATAGTGGCAGCTCTATAGATATCATCTTCCTTCATGTCTTTAATCAATTTGGCATAGGAAATTCAAAGCCCCACCCTTTCAAGGCCCTTTTGCTACGTTTCGTGGAAGAAAAGGGTTTATCCAGTGGGGCCAATTTTAATTCCTATTACTTTAGGGGAATCTCCATGCCAACAGACGCACATGGTGGATTTCATAGTTATGGACTGGCTTTCAGCTTATAACATGATATTGGCATAGCTAACCCTTAATGCACCAAAATAGTACCATTAACTTATCATCTTCTCTTACGATTCCTAACAAGTCAAGGTATTGGAGTGGTCCCAGGAGATCAAGCCATAGTATGGGATTGATATGTTGCATCAGTAAGGTCCTCTAAGGTTTCTGAAACTTATTAGTTGGATAACCTAGACCCTAGAGATCTAGAAGACCTAAAAAGAGCATGCCCTGACCAATAGATGGTCTTAGTGAACTTGGGAAATAAGCCTTACTAGATTACATGTATGAGTTACAATATTTCCATCATATTAAAAATAAAGTGGAATAGATCTTACAAGAGAATGTGGATGTCTTTGCCTGGAGTCAAGAGGACATGCCAGGCATAGATCCATAAGTGATAGTCCATAGGCTCAAAATGGATTCCTCATTAAAGCTAGTAAAGTAGAACATGAGATTTTTTGCTCTTATAAGGGCCATGGCAATTGTTGAGGAAGTGCTGAAACTCCTACAAGCATAGTTAGTTGTGGAAGTCTACTATCCAGAGTGGATAACCAATGTTGTGCCCATAAAGAAACATAATGAAAAATTGAGACTTTGTATAGATATCACAAACCTAAATAAAGTATGCCTGAATGACTATTTTTCATTTCCAAGGACTGACCTTTTGGTGGATGTAACAACAGGTTTCTATTTCTCAGCTTTATGGACACATTCTCAAGGTATAATCAAATTCGCATGCACCTAAATGACCAAGAGAAGACTTCATTCGTCATGGAGCAAGGGTTACATCTCTATCAAGTCATGCCATTTGGCCTAAAGAACGCTAGTGCCACTTATCAACATTTGGTCAATCACATTTTTCAGAAATTTATTGGGAAGAGCATGTTTGTCTATGTTGTAACATGTTGGAAAAAAGACAAGCAGTTGAGGAACATGTGAGCAAGTTGTAGGAAGCTTTCCAAGTCCTAAGGAAGTACAACCTGAAGTGAAACCCTGTGAAATTTGCTTTTCGGGTATACTCTAGAAAATTTCTAGGATTCATGGTGTCTCAAAGGGGAATTTAGGAAAACCCAGAAAAGATCCAAGCTTTGATGGATATTCACCCACCTTGAAATATCAAGGAGATGTAGTGCCTCACTGGATGTGTGGTAGTGGTCAATAGATTTTTAACCCAGGTTAGTGATAAATGGATGCCAAAATGTGTGTTGGCTTTCAAAAAGCTGCAGTATTTGGGGGCACCTCCATTATTATCAGCGCCAGTTGAAAGAGGGGTTTTGTACCTTTATCTTGTAGTTTTGTATGGAGCCACCATTTTTTGCTCTGATAAGAGAAGAACAAAGAGTTCAAAAGGCAGTATATTATAACTATCATGTCCTAAAAGGAGCATAAGTCGAGTATTCGAAGCCAAAGAAAATAACTTTGGCACTGATCCCTACAACGCGAAAGTTTCACCCACACTTCCAAGCTCAGCCAATCATTTTCATGACTGAATCTCAAATCCAACAAGTTTTAGAGCACCCAAAAATCTTTTGAAGGCTCAACTAATGGGCCATTGAGTTGGGTAAGTTTAATATAACTTATCAGCCAACAAGGGGCAAGCGTTGGTGGATTTATTACTGAAAATACCTCTTCCAAAGAATCCCATTCGCCAAACAAGTTGGGACAAATTATCTTGATCCTCTTTACCAATGGTTCATCAAATGTCGATGGAGGAGGGACAAGAGTAATCCCAGTTTCCCCGAATAAACTTAGGAAAAAGTATGCTTTGAGATTCAGATTTGGAGCTTCAAATAATGAGGTAGAATACAAAGTTATGCTTGCTTGATTAAGGTTAGCATTCTCATATGGAGTCAAAAACCTCTTGGTAATGGTAGATTCCGAACTAATTGTTAAACAAATCAAAGGAGAATACAAGATCAAAGCTACCAAATGGTTGCTTACTTAGCCAAGGTTGTTGAGTGTATATCCCATCTTGAAGCCTTCAACATTGGGTGGATTCCTAGAGTTGAAAACACTCATGTTGATTCCTTAGCTCTCTTGGTTTCATCATTCCACAATACGTTCCACTGTGTAATCCTTGTGGAACCCCTTCCTAAACCTAACATCAACGAGGTCAAAGTAGAAGTTAATGTCGCCCAACTAGAGAAGGGGTGGATATTGCCTATCATTTAATATTTAACAAATTGAGTAATCTCCAAGGAGAGGACTGAGAGAAGTTATGTCGGAAAGCGACGAGGTACACTATTATAGTCAGAGTTTTATATAAAAGAGATTTCTTCACTCCTTCCTTACATTGTTAGGAGAAAGAGGAAGCTCATTATATTCTTAGAGATGTTCATGAAGGAGAATGTGGGAACCACCTAGGGGGTAAAACTCTAGCCTATAAAGCACTCCGACAAGGGTACTACTGGCCAACCATGCAGAAGGATGCCATCCAGTTTACAAACACTTGTGATAGTTGTCAGAGGTTTGACAATGTGTTAAAGAAATGTCCCCAACAGTTGTCTCCTACGAGAAGGCCTTAGTTGTTTTCCCAACAGGGCATTAACATAGTCAGACCTCTACTAGTAGTAAAGGGGTAGAACTGATTTACAGCTATAGAGATCGATTACTTCACCAAATGGGTCGAGGTAGAATCGTTGCCACTATTGATTAGTAGTTAAAATTAGCATATTAATATGCCTTTTTAAGACTAATTGTACTTTTATTGAGTTTAAATGATAAAATTTTAGGACATAAATTGAACAAAGGTCCAAAGATAATGAATATCAAACTTTCATGCAACACTAGCATGCCCTGGAGCAAAATTGGAGAAGCTTGGAACAAAGCAAGAACTTTCAAATGCCAACTCACGTTCGAATGTCCTTTAGAATTATTTGAGGACCAGGATGTTAAGATATGGGATGTTGTAGCCAAGAAGGAAAACACTGAGGTACTTGAGTACTACATTCGAAATTCTCCTTGAATTATTTGAGGACCAAGATGCTGAGTGCAAAGCGTCAAGTGGTGCATGGAGTGTGGTAAAGGATTTTAGGGAAGACCACATGCCACTTGAGTGGGAAGGTCAAACACCATCTGGTGTTCGAACTCCCATCAAGCAAAGATAGAAGCAACGTTTGAACGCCATAAAACATTCTAACATTGTCCCTAGACAAGCTATAAAGTGGTTGATTTTCTTTTCAGACATTGGGGCTTTCACTTGAACTTTGAAGGCCTTGTATTATTCCTCCTCACAACTTGGCCCCTCCTCTTTGCCTATAAACAATCCTATTGTGGGAGCTTCGAAGGGTGTAGATTTTACACTAGACCAACATCTCTTAGCTTGGTATAGAATTAGTCTTAGACTTAGGTTTATGTTTACTCGCATAAAGGAAGATAGATCATCCTTTGGTTGCAGTAGAAACCCTCCAAAAGTGACTAGCTTTCTTTTACTTTCAGTATTAGTTTCACTCACTTCCATTGCTTGATCTTCCTTCTTTCCCTAGAGTAGCGAAACTTTTTCGCTTTTCTAGAGCTTTACCAAAGCCGTGAAGGGTGGAATGTGTTTAACTCATTCTTCGTCGAAGATTGGCTGCTTGTGTAGTGTATTTTATCATGTAACTCCTCCACTTAGAGGGGTGGGCATCACTCACTTTTTTAGTTTTACCAAAGCCATGAAGAGCAAGCAGTTTCTCATTCACTATTTAGTAAGAGATAATGGACATGTATAAGTCATCGGAAAGTTATATCTCTGCATTTTCGATTATGCTTAATGCTTTATATTTTCCTTACTTATTAAATGATTGACTGCATCTAGCAAAGCAAAGACACTTTGTATAACCGTGAGTACTTTCTATAACATAGATAACTCCTGCATAAAAAGACTCATTGGTTCAAGGCAAGTACCCCATATAGATCTTAATGACTACCCCTCAATCTTCACCATTATTGTGTTGCAATTAAAGAATGGAAATGGAATATTAATGTCATGATTGGATGTCTTGTAGAAACATTTTCTTTTTTGTAGACGGGTTAAGTCTCGGCACAGATAATTCTTGTAAACTTCTAGAAAGACATCGGAACTATGCTCTTAATTCTCACAATCCACCTTTATATTTTGTTTAACTTGTTGTTGACACAGGGATTAATTGAGTTATCAAGCACAAGTTTAATAAACTGAATGATTAACTACATGCCCAGATCCGCGAACTAAAGAGTGACCTTTTTATATTTGTGATTATCTTATATTTTGTCTAGAAAACCTTCTTGGAAAGAATCATGTATTCTACCTAGGAAAGCACATACACCATACAACTTCAAAACTCAAAGGTTGTAGTCACTTTGGTCTCTGTCACTTTTTACTCTAAAATACCAACTTTAGTTCCCTATGGATTCGCCTCCGAACTTAATCGGATTATTAGCACAACTTGATCACCTGCACTTGGGTGTACACATTTCAGATCAAGTCAACTATCATGGAGAAAAGACTTTGAGATTGCCTTTGGTAGTCTAGGGTACCTCATGTTTTGGTGTTGGATAATGAAAAGTAGTTTGACAATGATCCATTTAGAAAATTATGCTTCAAATATGGAGTTTGCAATCATTACTCCTCCCCAGGTCACCTACAAGCTATTGGTCAGGCAAAGGTGATCATCAGAACACTCATGCAAGGTATCAATACCCCTTAAAGGTTTGAAAGAGTCTATGGGTAGAGGAATTACCCCAAATCCTAATGGCATATTACACAACTATTAGAACTCTAACAAGGAAAACACTATTCTACCTAGCCTACGGAATAGAGGCAATAATCCTAACCAAAATGGCGATGCAAACTTTTAGATTCTAGCATTTTAATGGAAAGGAAATGAAGAACTTGTTTGCACTAACCTTGATCTCCTAGAAGAAAAAGTGGAGCAATCTCTAATCAAACGACATCTTACCAGGCCCAAATAGCCCATTACTAAAATAGAAAGGTCAAGATCTGTGAGTTTTCCCCAAGAGACCTGGTCCTAAAGAAGGTAACCCAAGCCTCCAAGGATCCTAAGCATGGAAAGTTGGGTCTGAATTGGGAAGGGAGCCATTAAGTTACTTAGATGATAAGGCCTGTAACTTATGAGTTGTAGACATTGAATGGAAGAAAGCTGACACATGCGTGGAATGCCGAATACCTTAAAAAGTATTATTAGTGAGAATGGCTCTCTGAAAGAATAAATAAAGATGGTAGTTCATATTTTTCATTTTGATTTCTTTATTACATTTTGGAATAAGTTTTGTGGCCAACTTTTCTTATAAGAAGAGTTATTAATAAATGAGGTTTGTTTCATCTCTTAGAAATCCTTTGTGTGAATCTCATGTCAAAAAACCTAGAGAAAGCTCAATCTTGAGGAAACCAGACTTTCATAAAGAAGGCATCTTATTTAAAAAGGTTAGAAAGAGAAGAGTTCATCTAAAGAAAATGCTTATCTCAAATAGAGAAAAAAAGAAAAGAAAGTTTAAGAGGCCTTCCATTCACTAGATTGAAAATATCTAGTCCTACCAAGGCTTGCTAGTGACCAACTTGTTAGCCTATAATTGAACAGTTGGCAATACTCCAAACTCAAAAAAATACAATCGATGTAGAGTAGAGAGGAAAAATACCAGGGTGGGAAATCTGGTAATATTGACCTCCGAATAAAGGCAATTAAAAAGCCTAAAAAATAGCAAGGCAAAAATAGCCGAAGCAAGAACAGTTTATAGAAACTACCAAGCTACTTTAATTATTTACAAAAAAACTAAGAAGTCTAAAAAAAAGACGTAGAACAGTCTCTTATAAACTTAATCCTCGTAATCCTTTGGTGAGAAATCCTCCTTAATATAATTGCCTTCACCATCCTCAGTAGAAAGAGTAGCAAGTAGGCCCGCAAAGGAGGTAGCTGGGAAAGCAGCAGAAGTAGAAGTTGTGATAGAGGGGTTATGTTAGATCCTAGAAAAATCAATATTGGGGTAAAACATCATCGCTTGTTGGCGAAAATCTTTAAATCCAACATCCTCGTAGCTCATCTCAATCTCAAGAAATTCAGAAGACTTCTTGAAATTCTCTACTACTTCGTCAATAGCTTTCTTTATGAAAGCTTTGGCTTCATCATTCATAGAGTAAAACAGGTTGGCCATATCCTTTTCCGGATTTTTTTGGCCTTCTTGGCATCTTCTTACACCTTCCTAAAAGCCTCCTCCAAACCACTCTTCAAAGCTTTTTCGATCTCTAAGGAGTTCATGAAATTATCTAAGTCAGCTAGCTGCTTGATGAAAATTGTTATAGTATTCCCTAGTTTCCTCACATCACCCTCAATTGTGTCTATGGCATTTGTGTGTAAGGGAGTTTCACTCTCTCTCGGAATGATGTGAAAAATGGGGCACAAAATGGTGAAAATAAAATGTATGAACAAAAGTGCTCCCCAAGCACAAGGAGTCTTTTGAACGTCGCATTTTACTTGGAAAGTATTCCAAGGTTGTCTACTCAAGGAGGGAAAGTATAGTTGTGCGAAGGTGATTTTGTGAAAAAGATAAAAAGTGAAAAATCTGGTAGTTGGTTTTGGTGAGTTTTATTCTTAATGAAAATGCAAGAAAATAAGTATTGGCTAATCCACAGAGGTCAGTCCAAAGGGAATCCCAACTCAACTCAAAACTATCCTCCTTGGTGCATAAATGAACGGTTGATTCGTGAGAAGCTAGGGATGAGATGGTGAGGATCCGAGCATAAATTGTGACAAGTCTATAGAATATCAAAGACTTATGATCTCATCCACTGTCTACAAAGTCCAACCGAACCATTGTACACTGAGAGAAGGAAAGAAAATGAGTTGAAATGGAAAATCCAAGAGGTAGTCTCCCTTGAATTAACCAACTTAAAGTCTAGCTACTCATAATAAAAGAGAAGACATGCATAAGGTAGAGAGACGTAATAAAAATGGAGCATAAAAGTTAACTAAAAGCAAGAAAACTTGAACTATAAAGAAAGAAATACAATACCCATTTTAAAGCAAGAAATAAAGAAAACTTGAAAGCAACAATGATGGATTGAAGAACACGTAACTAAACTTGAAATAAAAGAGATTACAATGCATGAAATAAAGATTAAATGAGAACTATAACTTGTTGCAATGAAATGAGTGAAAAAAAACATAAGCTTCTATTATACTATTTAGCATCTTCCTAACTATTCTAGGCTTAGGTAGCCACACTCAAAGCTTGTTGAAAATTAGAATATATGGTGAAGGGCCATGCATTTTCATCCATGAGGGTGCCTAAGGTCTGTGCGAAAGGCCTCCCTTCAATAGGGGCTGAATGGATGGGTTAGGTAGGCTAGTACAGGCTTAGCCTACACTCCCAGGCTTCACCCCTTCCCCCTCTCCTCTTTGATTGCCAAGCCTCCAATGTCCAAAACTATGTGTGAATAGGGTGAACAGTGTGGTGGGTTGTCAAGGAACAAGTGGGAGAAGGGTAGGTGGCACCCTTAAGAAAGTTGGAGATGATTTGCAGGCATTATGGGCCTTTTTGGCCTTTTTATAAGAGCGTACCGGTACCCCGAACTCCAGTAGCCTTAGCGTACTAGTATGCATACCGGTACACTTTCTGCTCCAGACCAATTTTTCTAGAATTATCATAAATTTTGATCCAACCGCCCGATTGGGCTAACATTTTGAAACAATATAGAAGACATCCAGATATACAACTTTTATGTGTTTCACTTTTTGAGATTTGAAGCAGATCATGATCCAAAAAGAGGAAAACCCAAGCTCTACAACAAAATGGTGGGGATGTTGGTGCCTTTGTTACCAAGCACCAATACCTCCTTGGTTTCTTCAATTTTAAGCCTCCAAATCTTTATGCAACGTGTCCATGCCTTCATCAGACATCCATACATAATTATAAAGTTCCAAAATACGTGATTTACTGTGAGATCCTAGTATCCCACATCGGTTAGGGAGGAAAAATTTGTTGGGTTTATAAGTAAGCCCTTCACCTTACATGACATAATGTCTTTTCTTAGGGGTACTGAGAGGAACAAAACCGTGAGGGGCAGTGAGCCCAAAATGGATAATATTACGTCATTGGAGGATAGGGGTGTTACAAATTTGTATCAGAGTCAACTCTCGACTAGATTGAGTATGGAACCCTCCTGTACTCACATGTTGTGGGCGGGCAGGTAGTTGGCGAGCTGCTGCACGGGGACGTGCAACACTAAGGAGGTGGATTGTGAGATCCTAGTATTCCACATCGGTTAGGGAGGGAAAGTTACAAGGCTTTTAAGTAAGCCCTCACCTTACATGACATAAGGCATTTTTCCAAGGCTACTGGAAGGAACAAAATCCTGAAGGCCAGTGGGCCCAAAGTGGACAATATTATGTCATGTGGAGGTTGGGGTGTTACGATTAGGTTGAATGAAACCCTTGACTTAAATTTTACATAAGTCTTATACCTTAGTTTAAAGCAATCGTTTGGGTGTCTTGTACATCGAGGAAACTAAATTGTGAATAGATGTGCAGGATGGAGGGAGGACGAGGATGTGGATGTGGACGTGGACGTGAATGTGGAAGGAGAAGTGGTGACCACCCTCCCCCACCCCCACCTACTGATGCCATGAATGATATTTATCAATGCTTAAGGGAGCAAAAAACTTTGGTACGACACCAAAATGGGAGCAACAATCACAATGATGGGGTTCATCCATTAGCTCAAGTACTGGACAGTGGGAACGAGAATCAGAGGATGGTAGTTCTCCGAGAATTTATGAGGCAACGTCCACCTACCTTCCAGGGGAGCTCTATTCCCTTGGATGCGGATAGGTGGATTTACCAGGTAAAGAAGATGTGTGATGGTATGGGGGTTACTGAGTAATTACGGGTTGGTTTGGCTACCTTCTTGTTGGAAGGGGAGGCAGGCCACTGGTGGGACTCGGTGAAGGGAAGGAGGAACACGTATGCTCTGACTTAGGAGGAGTTTGATCAAATCTTCTAAGAAAATTACTTCCCTGAATCAGTCAGGGACAAGATGAGTGCATGCTTTTTTGTTTTACGACAAGGTAGAATGTCGGTGATGGATTATGAGAGGAATATTGTTGAACTGTCCCGTTATGCCACAAAATTCATTTCTACCAAGGCCAAAAGGGCCAAACAATTTGAACAAGGTTTGAGGCCTGTAATCAATGAGAAACTTGTGGCTCTCAAGATTAGGGACTACGGGGATAATGTTGATAGAGCTGCATTAGTGGAGAGGGACATCAACGACACCCAGCGGTTGTAGAACTATGCAATGGGAGGTCCAATCAGGACTAGTGCGAGTAATAGTGGCGTACAGTGGGCGTTACCATACTGTCGCCTAGACTAAGTGGCTGGACAGAGACTCTAGATAGCTTGAGGAGTTGGAGGCGTACCTAAGAGAACAAGCACTGACCCACGTCAATGCTTCACATGTGGAGGGTTTGGGCACTTCAGACAAAATTGCCGATCTTTTCCACCAAAGACCGATCAAGAAAACGGACAAACAAATGCCAACAAGCTGCCACCACAAAGACCACTACAACAAAGAACATTTAGAGCTCAAGCCCCAGGCAATGCCAATGTAGGGAGAGTGTTTGATTTGACCCAACCAGAGGAAGATGTTTCCAATGCGGTTGTGGATGGTATCATTCTCCTTTATATTCTTGGGCCCGAATTTTATTTAATCCTGGTGTGACTCATTCATTCGTATGTGACTCATTTTATTTAGAACATGCCTTTAATATCGACATGCCCACGAGAGAACGGTTGGATATGGAAAGGGTGTGTAGAGGTTGTGTGCTTCGGATTGGGGAAAAAGAATTGATTGTAGATTTAGTTGCGCTAGACATGAAGGGTTACGATATAATATTTGGGATGGACTTGTCCACTTTCCATGCGGTGATGGATTGTTTTCGTAAACGAATTTCATTTCAAGCACCGAAAAGGGTAGTTTTTTAGTTTTATGAATGATCAGAATTATTTCCATCCATTTCCTACTACGGGTAGTAGATTCTTAGAAGTTAAAGCGGGGAGCCATTTGAATTTCTTAGCTAGCTTGGTTGGAGATGATTGGGATAAATCCCAACAGGACGTGGTGTTGATAGTATCGAATTTTTTGGATGTCTTCCTAGATGAACTGCCCAAGTTACCCCCACAGAGAGAGATTGAGCTTATGATTGATCTCTATTCAGGAATCGAACCCATATCCATTGCACCCTATCGGATGGCACCTTTAGAGTTAAAGGAGTTAAGGAAGCAGTTAGATCACCTCTTGAATATTGGGTTTATTCGTCTAAGCACTTCACCTTGGGGAGCCCCGATTCTCTTTGTGAAAAAGCATGACGAAACACTTTGGTTATGCATGGACTACTGAAGGTTGAATCGGGTGATAATGAAAAATAGATATTTGTTGCCACAGATTGACGATTCATTTGATCAACTAAGGGGTCTAAGTACTACTCCAAGATTGATCTTCACACATGGTATCATTAATTATGGATCAAGGAGATGGACATTCCTAAGACAACTTTTCGTACTAGGTATGGTCATTTTGAATATATGGTGATGTCGTTCGGATTGACTAATGCTCCAGTAGCCTTCATGGACTTGATGCACTAAGTATTCCGGTTGTATCTAGATTAGTTTGTTATAGTATTCATTGATGACATCTTGGTTTATTCTTGGACACAAGGGGAACATGAACGTCTTTTCTCGTTTATGCTACAGACATTGAGAGATCATAAGTTATATGATAAGATGAGTAAATGCAAGTTCTGGATGATGGAAGTGAAATTCTTTGGCCATTTCGTGTCACAACAGGGTGTAGTTGTTGACCCCGTTGACTTGATCCGAAATGTGTACACCCAAGTGCAGGCGGTCAAGTTGTAGTAATAATCCGATTAGAGTCCGGAGTCGAATCCACATGGAACTAGTAGTTTTGGTGTTTTAAAGTAATCGGTGAAGGAGACCAATTGATTATAAACTTTGAGATTCTTGGGTTGTGAGATGTGGGTGAATTCCTTGAACAGAATATTAAATTCTTTCCAAGGAATTTTTTAGACAAAATATAAGATTGATTCAAATGGCAGAAAAATCACTCTTTAGTTCGAGGATCGAGACATGTAGTCAATTATCCGAAATATTATATTTTTGCTTGATGACTCAATTAACTCCCGTGTCAACGGCGAGTCAATCGGAAGATAAAGATGGCTTATTAAGGTCATGGTTCCGATGTCTTACCAGAAGTTTACAAAAATTATTTATGCTGAGAGTTATCGCGTGTACAAACAAGCAAGTATTTCTTCATGACATCCAACCATGATTTTAATATTTCATCCTTTTAAATGAAGATTGATAAAAGGGGATGATTAAAGGGTAATCATGAAGATATAGTCAGGGTACTTGCCTTGAAACGAAGAGTCTTTCTATGCAGGAGTCATCCGTGTCATAGAAAGACTATCGATTATACAAAGTACTTTAGCTTTGATAGATGCAATCAATCATCCAATAAGCAAGGAAATATAAACATTGAGCATTAGAACAAAGTATCATATAATATCCGGATAATCAATACATGCCCTTCACTTTTTACTAAAGAGTGAATGAGAAACTACTCACTCTTCATAGCTTTGGTAAAGCTAGAAAAGTGAGTGATGCTCATTCCTCTAAGTAGAGGACTTCACAAAGTAAAAGTATAATTAAGAAAGAGCTAATCTTCAACGAAGAATGAGTGAATCACGTTCCACCCTTCACGGCATTGGTAAAGCTCTAGAAAAGTGGAAGAGTTTCACTCCTCTAAGCAAGAAGGGAGCTCAAATAATGAAAGTGCAAGACATAAGTTAAAGCATGTATGTAAGAGCATAAATGTAAAGACTAGAAGGAAATAAAGGCATAAATGTAAAGACTAGATGTAAATCAGGAACATAAATGTAAAGACTTAAAGTAAATAAAGGAATTACAACTCTTAAGTAAATGTAAATGTGAACATTAATGTAAAGGAAATGAGTGGGAATCTAAACTCCTCACTTCTTCTAGTAAAGAGAAAGACTAAGACAAGAATTGAAATTGATGTGATGAATGTTAAATGATGAATCCCTCAAATGGTTCCACCCTTGAGTCGCTTCTCTTCTCCACAAAACTAAGTGTATTTATAGACAAGGAGAAGGCAGGGAGGGGGTAAATGAATAGAGCTGGGCGTCAAAGTCAAAGTGAAACACCAACCACTCTGCAAGCAGTCTGTCCTCACTGTTCGAACGGTTCGGGCGTTCGAACAGTTTCTCTGTCTTTGCTCTTTGCCGTTCAAACGTCAGAAGGACGCAGTACATGCCAGTTATGTCAGTCCACACATGGTTTCTGTCGAAAATCTACCTCCAAGTCTTCATGCAAATCTCCTTCCAGGTCCTTGCAGAATCTTGACTGATCTGTCCAATAATTCCTAGGGCGTTCGAAAGGTGGCTACCGTTTCTAACG
Source organism: Ilex asprella (assembly GCA_023539305.1). NCBI lineage: Eukaryota > Viridiplantae > Streptophyta > Magnoliopsida > Aquifoliales > Aquifoliaceae > Ilex > Ilex asprella. Next base: position 4,462,865 of record CM042190.1, on the reverse strand, counting down.
TGGCACTCAAGTGCCTGGGTCTTCTGACTGCAACTCTGCAAGTCTGCAACACGCCATGTCTTCAGTCAATCTGATCTTATCCTTGCTGCAGTGGACGTTCGAACGTTAATGATCGTTCGAACATAGGAATTGAATCTCCAGGGTCTTGGATCTTGCTTGCAACAAAGATTGTAGTATCTAGCTTGGTTCACCATGACCGTTCGAACGGTGTTTAACGTTCGAACGTTTCTTCCTTATTCCAAGATTCTGCAACTAGTTCCTTAAAAATGCTGTGATTGCCACCAAGGGATACTTTTTGGTGCCTTTGAACCCTTGTTTACTTTAAGACCTGGAACATCATTATTTAAGCTCCACCAAAGCATAATTAGTCTAAAACATGACATAAGAGCATGCTATTTTGAGTGGTAATCACACCCCCCATCCTAGATATTACTAGTCTCTAGTAATACAACAATTAATTAAAAAAAAATCTATTTCTAACACCTTTTTCGTTGGTTATCCGATTGCCTTTAGCTTATGCAACAAGCCGTTAAACCTCTAGGTTTACCCTAGAGGGCGAGTGTTGTCTCGTGAGGGTTTTCAGTGAAGCTACCCACAAACTTCAGTCGAACAAATGTAACCGTGAGACTGCTGATTAAAGTAAATTATCATCATGGTCATTGAGACACTCATCCCTTAATTTGGATGTTAAGGTCTGCATGCTCTTCACCATTGGTACTATCCCTATGCAAAAATTAGCATTTGACACATTAGCATTTGAAATTTCTTTTGTAGTGGGGTGATCATTCTAGAAACAAGAATTGGTATATAACAAACATTCTACTTTAATCACCCTTCACGGATAGTTTTGACTTTCCAAATCTCTCATAGGAATGCTCTCAGCAAAAGATTTACTCTGAATATGGTGACTTGTTTCTCACTGAGCATGTAATCAGAAGATGGCCAATCAGAAATTACATGCATAATTTTAGTACAGGAGTGAAACTTTATAGCCAAAAAAAAAAAAAAAACTAATAATGTTCTTGGCATAACCTCATGAAAGAATATTGATGCAAATAATGAAATGCTATATAACACAGCCCAACTTGTGATTAACAACGCGCATATGCAACAGACTTGAGATCAATTAGGGCTTTCATAGGTTTTAATGTGGCTAGAGGTCAGTAGCTAACGAAATGACGTCAATGGAGTTTTCAAGATTACTATCTCTTTTATGCATTTTAGCACACCTCTCGTTGGCTTTTCGTCATTTCTTTTGGGAATGGGATTTCTTTCTTTCATTTTTTCCATTTTTTCACTTTCTTGGCAATTCCCTGTCTTTCTACCTCTTTTCCTTTTTTTGGTTGTTTTCACTGATTTTCTTTTCTTTCATAGAACAGCAGCCTTCGGTAACTTTTCTAGTTTCCTTGCTTTTCTTGTATCATTCATGTACAAACGAGGGTGTAAGAAAATTAGATAGCAAGGTAGGTTAAGTATTTTTCTTGTGGCTTGGTCATCATATGGGCTTCTTGGAAGAGAATTTATCTTTTGAAGGCTCGATCATGGCTGACTGGGGTCATACTTTTGTGAAAAGATTGCCTGAGGCTCAAATTTTATTCCAAAGATGGCCTAAGATCCTTTCTCAAGTATGTGCATAAACATGTGTCGTCTTGCATGTATTTATTGCCGGATATATCAATAGATCACATTAGTTGTATCAATCAAAATAAAATTAATGAGATTATTGAAAGATAGACGATGAATGAAAACCTTTCTTGAGTAAACGTGGGTGTTCTCTCTGAAGCATCGCAAGGTTCAAATCTTACCATGGTATCCTTTGTCATCTCCACTGATCATGTCAGATTTATCCGGGAATGTCGGTTATATACCAATTCCATTTTCGAGTTTGATCACTGTGTACTTTGAGAACAACAAAAACTCATGTTCATTTGATAATATAAGCATTGAAATCATATCAGTTAAAAGAGTTGTGACACGAGGACAAGATTACTAAGACGTGTGTCAAACGGATCATGTGATTAGTTACTTTAACAAGCAATCTCGAAATCCACACGTGTTTTTATCAACAAGAGTTTATTTGCAATTTATAAATGCTTGCAACCAAATAAAAAGATATGATAAACTGAATCATTCCATTCACAAGATATGTTCATTTGGTACATCAATCACTTATGATTCAATTCATCCAAAAGAAACAACAGAAAAACAACCTAAGACTTGAAGCTATCTAAGAAAACACACAAACACATTTAAACAAAAGAAAAAGTAAACAAACAACTACTACAATCACAGGAATCTCCTCTCAATATCTCCTAGCTCCACCCCTAAGATAGCTAAGAATCTCCTCCTGTTGTTTGAAGATCTCATCTTGGTGTCGGAGAATCTCAGGTAGGTTGCTCTCAATCCCAATCATCATCTCCCTAAGGGATCTCCGGGTGCTAGAGCTAGGTCCTGCCTGATCAGGCTGCACTCCCTCCTCATCTATCTCGCTCTCAATCTCTCTCTCCTCCTCTCGGTCAAGTTCTTCTTGTACTTCATCCCCTCCTTGGGCTAGTGGCCTATCTTGCCTTCTTGCTGAGGGGTCACTGTGCCCACGGCCTCTCTTGAATGAGCCCCTATCAAGTCTCCCCATTGGCAATTGTATTTCTATTTCGGGCCTCTCCCACACTCCATTCTCTAGACAAATCTCTCTTACCAAAGTACCAAAAGGTAAATCACTCTTCTTCACATCGCATCCTCTCTTGATTTCATTAAGGATGAGAGAAGGGAGGTCAATGCTATGTCCTCTCTCTATAGCAAGAGGAGGCGTGCCATCTCTGGCAAAATCTCATTTTTTCTTTTTAGAGGGGCTAGGTTGGAGACCGCAATCAAATTAAGCATTCTATATTTATCGGTCAGTTCCCCTTACTTCAAAAAATTCCTTCCTCCCCATGAAAAATTCATGTCTCCGGTCAACTCTCTTCCTACCCTATCCAACTTAACATTTTTCTTTGGAGGATTAATGGGGTTTTCCACTCGAGGCAATTCGGGTCGGCATGCCTCGTCCACATCGATGTGGTTTCCCCTTACATATGTCCGTATAGAGCCGTTGATGATTTTGGCGTTGGAGTAGAACTCCTGTACCAAATCAACAATAGCTCTTCCTCCATTACCCAAATGTAACACCCAATCTCTTCTCTCCATCTCCTCCAGTAAACCCAACTCAGCAAAATCAGAGACCACAATGTCTCTTTCACACACCATAACTTGGTTTCTAAAGAAATTTTCATACCTTTGAGCTTTCATAGCATTTACAAATCTGGTACAATCGTACCTCTTCCTCTTCTCTCTGCCTTTTTCATCGTTGATCACTTCCTCAACCCAGTTTGGTTCTTGGTTGACTGGTGGCTTGTGTTTAGCAGGAATTTTCATTCAAGGCATGGTCGTTCGAACGGTGTGGAGCCTGAGGGAGGTCTGAAACTTTGGGCTTTGAGGTCTGAGGGTGATGCCTTTTTAGCTGGAGAATGGTAGGGGAGAGTCTAATTGATGTTTCGTGGGGTGTGAGAGGCAAAGTATTAAGAGCAGAAATCGTTCGAACGGAACTCGACGTTCGAACGGTAGACCAAAAATAAAATTTTCTCTGTTACACTATATACAGTCAGAGAAGGCTAAACATCATTAATTAAAAACAAAAATTCATGGCGTCTCAGAATAAATCCCCACCCACACTTGAAGTTGGTGTTTTGGGACATTCCTTACTTAGCCCATATTTCATTGCAGTAATTAAAAAGCAGAAAAATATGCACATAAACTTCACACTATTTACCAAAATTCGGACCTTTGGCTTTCATTCCTCAACACAAAACTTTTTCACAGCTCATCATGAAGTAATCTTAATCCGAGTCATCCTCTGTGTAGCTTGAATTACCAGTGACTCTTCCAATTTCTTGTCGCACAAACCGGTTAAGCATAACACCGGAATAGGAAGGCGTGTCAGGATAATCCTTACTCTTCCCATTTACTATCCAGTCTAATTGATCGAGTGCGCGACCAGATATTGGTTTAGAGCACTGATTGTATCTTTTATCAGAAAATACCTGACCACACTGTTTACAGGCACCAAGTCTCTTGGCACGTCCGCGTTTAGCAAAAGTGCTTTTGCCACAAAGGGGTTTTGCTTATCAGTCTTGTTTTTCTCATGATCACATTATGCACATCTGATGAAAAATTGCGTAGAGCTCCTAAACTAAACCAAAAAAGTTTAACATTCATGATTCCTAGACTCACTATCCGGTTCTTTAACGTCTGACAGTCACAAAGATAATTTAAACTGGCTCACAGATATAGCAAGGCAACAGCAACAAAAATTTTAAAATTTTTATGGCACGGGTACAAGAACAAAATACAGGCAAAATATGAACTACAAGTTCTCACACCCCCCAACCTGAACTGAACATTGTCTCCAATGTTTCGATTTTACCAGTATGATTCTTGAAAAGAGGTTGAACTGCAGTAGTCCGTGCTTCTTCAGATACCTACAAATCCAAAAGCAACCATTAATCCTTTCCGTTCAAATCTTGATCAAAGGTGGGCTTGTAAGGCTTGTATGTGATTGCAAAAAGCAGCAATAAACTCATTAACAACTGAAATAAAATAATGTACAATATCAGAATAGGGATCTGCTCTTCTGGGTGCATGGACATGATTTCACTTGGGTGTGGTCAGTTCTTGCAACTAAGAATAAAAGGAAACTAAGAAGAAGAAAGAACGAAGAAGGACAGAAGGCGAGGAAGAAGAAGAGGTAGAGAAGGGAGAGAAAAGGCGGTGGAGTAGGCAAAAAATGGGATTGGAAAATAAAATAGGCGGGTATGGGGTGGGCTCAATGGTGACAGATGGAAAAGGATGGGAAAGGGTGGTGGGGGTCTCATGATGGTGTCTCCTTGGGTCGAATTTTTACCTGATCCGACCCTTTTGCGTGTCGACAGGCATGATTTTGGGAAAGATATTCGGATTCCATTAAATGAATGGTTTTCACATTTTTAACAAAGTCCTCCAAAAATGGTTTCAACCTCTGACCATTAATAGTAAAGATATTACCGTTTGTTCGGTTTTTCACTTCTATTGCTCCATGCTCAAACACCTTTTTAACAATGTAAGATCCAGTCCATTTTGATTTTAACTTACCAGGGAAGAGGCGTAGTCTCGAATTAAACAACAGGACCTTCTGGGTAGGTTTAAAAAAATTTCGTACAATGTTCTTGTCATGAAAAACTTTTATCATGTTCTTTGCAATTTTAGCATTTTCACACACTTCTTTCTCAATTCTTCCAATTCATTTATCTGAAGTTTTCTTGAAAGTCCAGCCTTGTTCAGGTCAAAAATCATTGCTTTAATGGTCCAGTATGCCCTATGTTCCAATTCCACAGGTAGGTGACACGATTTTTCATAAACTAATTGATAGGGAGACATGCCTAAAATTGTTTTAAAAGCAGTACGATATGCCTAGAGTGCATCAATCAGTCTCGATGACCAATCTTTGCGATCTAGGTTCACCGTTTTTTCTAAATTTAATTTGATCTCCCGATTAGCTAATTTTGCCTGTCCACTAGACTGTGGGTGATAAGGGGTTGCAACTTTGTGAAAAATCAGATATTTTTTCATCAACTTCCAAAACAGACGATTGCAAAAATGAGAACCCCCATCACTTATGAGTGCTTTAGGAATTTCAAATCGGGACAAAATATTTTCTTTTAAAAATCTTATCACCATTTGGTGATAATTATTTTGGCATGGAATTGCCTCAACCCATTTGGATGCATATTCTACTGCCACTAAAATGTATAAATAGCCACAGGAAGGTGGGAATGGTCCCATAAAATCGATGCCCCAACAGTCAAAAATTTCAATCACCAGAATTGGGTTTAAGGGCATTATGTTTCTTTTTGAAATATTTCCTAATCTTTGGCATCTATCACATGTTAAACAAAATACATGGACATCTTTAAAAAGTGTAGGCCAATAAAAACCACACTGCAGGATTTTTGTAGCCGTTTTATTTGATGAAAAGTGGCCACCACATGCTTCAGAATGACAAAATGATATTACGTGTTTGTTTTCCTGAGCTGGAATGCAACGTCTTATGATCTGATCCTTACAATATTTGAATACATAAGGATCTTCCCAAAAGAAATTACGAACCTACCTCAAAAATTTCTTTTTGTCCATGGGAATGAATGACGGAGGAAATGTTCCAGTAGCTAAGAAGTAAGCAATGTCTGCATACCATGGGGTTTCATCAATTATGAACAGTTGTTCATCGGGGAATTTCTCATTGTTTGGCAGTCCATCCTCATGAAATTCATATGTTAATCCGGAAAGATGGCCTGCCACCACATTTTTGACCCCTTTCTTATCTTTAATGACAAGATCAAACTCTTGAAGCAGGAGTATCCATCTTAAGAGCCTTGGTTTGGCATCTTTCTTTGTGAGCAAGAATTTTAGGGCTGCATGGTCAGTAAAGACAATAACAGAAGAACCAACTAGATAAGAACGAAACTTTTCCAAAGTAAAAACTACAACAAACAATTCTTTTTCAGTTGTTAAATAATTCATTTGAGCATCATTCAAAGTTTTGCTTGCATAGTAAATTACATGGGATTTCTTATCTTTTCTTTGCCCCAATACAACACTTGCAGCATAATCACTTGCATCACACATTAGTTCAACAGGTAGAGTCTAGTCAGGAAGTTGCATTATTAGGGCGGAAATTAGCATTCCCTTTAGCTTCTCGAAAGATTTTTGGCAAGCTTCATTCCAGTTAAAAATTACATCCTGACTTAGGAGATGACACATAGGTTTAGCTATCGTACTGCAGTCTTTTATGGATCTCCTGTAAAAATCTGCATGTCCCAGAAATGATCGGACATCCTTTACAATCTTGGGTGCTGACAAATTTCCAATTAGATCAATTTTTGCCTTATCAACCTTCATGCCCTCAGACGACACAATGTGACCCAAGACAATGTCTTGTGTTACCATGAAATGCCATTTTTTTCCAATTGAGCACTAGATTAGCTTCTTCACACCTTACTAGGACCTTTTTTAAGTTTGCCAAACATAGATCAAATGAGTCACCATAGACAGAGAAATCATCCATAAATATTTCCAAAAATGTTTCAACCATGTTACTAAACAAACTTAGCATGCACCTTTGAAATGTTGCAGGGGCGTTACAAAGTCCAAAAGGCATTCTTTTAAATGCAAAGGTTCCAAAGGGACATGTGAATGTGATTTTCTCCTGATCATCTAAGGCAATCTCAATTTGATTGTACGCAGAATACCCATCCAAAAAATAATAAAATTCATTGCCTGTAATTCTTTCTAGAACTTGGTCAAGGAATGGGAGAGGGAAATGGTCTTTTCTAGTTACCAAATTTAGTTTTCGGTAATCAATGCACATTCGCCATCCTGTGATGACTCGAGTTGGCACTAGTTTATTGACATCATTTTTTACTACTATGACCCCAGACTTTTTGGGCACAACTAGGGTTGGACTTACGCACTTGCTATCAGAGATGGAAAAGATTATTCCAGAATCTAAGAGTTTGAGTACTTCTGTTCTCACGACTTCCTTCATGTGAGGGTTAAGTCGTCTCTGCATTTGATGGAAGGGTTTTGAATCCTCTTCAAGATATATTGCAAGATTGCAGACTAACGGACTTATACCTTTCAAGTTAGAGATGGTCCACCCAATGGTACTTTTATGTCTTTTAAGAACTTCAATCAGTTTAGACTCTTGCAAGTCTGTAAGCTTAGATGATATTACCACCGGATATGACATGTTTTCTCCTAGAAATGCATACTTGAGTTTGGATGGGAGAGGTTTTAATTCAGGCTTAGTTGGCTTGTCACTTGATGAGATTGACTTTGTGCTATTTGGTATAAGTTCCTCAAATTTGGGTACCCATGTCTCAAAAGAATGAGTAGGGCAACTTTTTGGATTTGACTCAGCTGAGTCAGACTCAATCAGATGGGAGTCAGTCAAAGTTTCACAAGACGTGTCACTCAGATGTTCTTGTATCATTGATTCAATGGAGTTTACCTCCCCTTCGTCCTCATCCTCTCCTGGGTGTTTAACAATATTGAAAATATTTCTTTCAAGAGTTAGATCCCTAAAGGTTAATTTTATGACTCCATTCTAGCAATTGATTCGTGCATTAGAAGTTGCTAGAAAGGGTCAGCCAAGGATGACAGGAATTTAATTTTATGAATGTAATGCTAGTTGAGTATCTAGAACAATGAAGTCAACTGGAAAGATAAAATTGTCCACATGGACAAGTACATCTTCCATAATACCCCTAGTGATTTTAACAGATCTGTCCGCTAACTGGATTGTGACACTAGTGGATTTGAGTTCACCCAGACCCAACTGTTGGTAGACAGAGTAAGGTAGTAAATTGACACTAGCCCCAAGATCTAACAATGCTTGTTCTATTTTGAAATCTCCAATGACGCATGAGACAGTTGGACATCCAGGGTTCTTGCATTTTGGAGGGGTTTTGAATTGTAGCAAGGCACTGGCTTGTTCAGTTAAGAAGGCTCTTTTCTGGACATTCTGACTTCTCTTGACTGTGCACAAGTCTTTTAGAAACTTGGCATAAGATGGTACTTGTTGGATTGCATCCAAAAGTGGAATGTTTATTTTTACTTGCTTGAAAAGCTCGTAAATTTCAAACTGTTGGTTCACCTTTTGGGTAGCCTGGAGTCTATGTGGAAAAGGAGCAAAAATTAGATGTGAAGATTCCTCTTCCTTAGAAGGTTCCTGTTTTGGCTCTATCTCAGGCTCGGGTTCCTTTCCACCCACAAGTTCAGGTTCAACTATTGAGTTGATTGGGATTGACTCAGGTTTTGATTTTGGAAATAACATGTCCCTGACAGTTTTGTCAATCACCTTACCACTTTTCAGTGTAGTGACAGCTTGAGCTTGATCTTGTGGAGGTTTTGGTTGGGCAGGAAAGTTGCCCTTTTCATGTGTAGCCATGGATTGGGTCAGCTTTTGGATATGGCTTTTAAGATCTTCAAAGGAGTGGGTGGTCTGTGCATTGAAGTTCATTTGAGTTTGCATGAACTGGTTCAGTGTATCTTTAAGTTTCCTCTTGTGCGGTGGTTGGTATGGTTGATGGAGGTCCTTGAGGTGGTGGTTGTGAATTTTGTTGTTAGTTTATCGGAATTGGTTGTGTGTTCCTCCGACTGAAGTTTGGATGGTTTCGCCACCCTAGATTGTATGTTTCAGAGTATGGGTTGTTGTAAGGCTTGTTGAAATTAGAGATTGCATTTGATTGTTCCAACAAGACTTCTTTGAATGCAGGGATGGTAGGACATTCTCCAGTAGGATGTCCTGTCATTGCACAAATCTCACACACTTGTTCTGTGGGTGGACCCAATTCAACTTGATGAATTTTTTTCATCTCTAAAGCTTCAAGCTTTCGAGATAAAGTGGACATTTTTGCTCTCAGGTCATCATCTTCTTTTAAGACATACTTTCTCCCTTGGGAAGTGGATGGTCTAGCTTCACTAGTGGTAGGGAAGGCTGAGTCCCACATTTGAGAACTATCATATATAGTGTCAAAGAAATAGAATGCCTCCTCCAGACTTTAACAAATAAATTCTCCTTAGTCCATTATTTTGACTAACTGCCGCAATCTAGTGGGTAAGGAGTCATAGAAGAATCCTACTAGAGTCCAATTTTCAAAAGCATGGTGTGGACAGGCTTGGAGTAGTTCTTTAAATCTTTCCCAACTTTGGTAGAATGCTTCCCCCTCTTTCACTAAAAAATTCATAATTTGCCTTTTGAGCAGTTTAGTCCGATGTAGGGGAAATTTTTTCTAAAAAATTCATTTTAAAATATTTGCCAAGTTGGCATGGAAAGGAATTTTAAAGAATTTAGCCATTGTTTAGCTTTGTCCTTTAGAGAGAAAGGAAAAAGTTTCATCTTGGCAAGTTCAGAATTGTCATGAAATGTTCCACACACTTCTTCAAAGTCTTTCATATGAAAATATGAATTTTCAGTATCTAATCCATGGAAAACAGGCAACAACTATGCAGTCCCCGGCTTTACTATAAAGGGGGGTGCATCTGGAGGGAATACAAAACATGAGGGGATACTATTTCTCGTGGGATTCAGATAATCCCTCAAAGTTAGAATGTTAGGCACCTCATCTTCCCTCACGGGAACCTCTCCATTTCTATCAACATTTGCCATAATACTCTCACAAGTGTCTGCTATTGGTCTTGGTGAATTTGGTTCACAGATCCAGAAGATTCTGCCGGCAAATTTTTATAGTGAGGAGCGTTCTCAGACATAAAATAAATGGAAGCAAAAATAAATTATTTACAGTAAACAGAAGAATATATACGAAGAGAAAAGGTCATTTTACCTTTTACTTGTAAAACAATTTTACAAGGTTTCCCGGCAATGGCGTCAAATACTTGACTTGATCCGAAATGTGTATATCCAAGTGCAGGCGGTCAAGTTGTAGTAATAATCTGATTTGAGTCCGGAGTTGAATCCACAGGGAACTAGTAGTTTTGGTGTTTTAAAGTAATCTGTGAAGGAGACCAATTGATTGTAACCTTTGAGATTTTTGGGTTGTGAGATGTGGGTGAATTCCTTGAATGGAATATTAAATTCTTTCCAAGGAATTTTCTAGACAAAATATAAGATTGATTCAAATGGCGGAGAATCACTCTTTAGTTCGAGGATCGAGACATGTGATAAATTATCCAAAATATTATATTTTTGCTTGATAACTCAATTAACTCCCATGTCAACGGCGAGTCAATCGAAAGATAAAGATGGCTTATTAAGGTCATGGTTCCGATGTCTTACTAGAAGTTTACAAGAATTATTTATACCGAGAGTTATCGCGTGTACAAACAAGCAAGTATTTCTTCATGATATCCAACCATGGCTTTAATATTTCATCTTTTTAAATGAAGCTTGATAAAGGGGGATGATTAAAGGGTAGTCATGAAGATCTAGCCGGGGTACTTGCCTTGAAATGAAGAGTCTTTCTATGCAGGAGTCATACGTGTCAAAGAAAGACTATCGATTATACAAAGTACTTTAGCTTTGCTAGATGCAATCAATCATCCAATAAGCAAGGAAATATAAACATTAAGCATTAGAACAAAGCATCATATAACATCCGGATAATCAATACATGCCCTTCACTTCTTACTAAAGAGTGAATGAGAAACTACTCACTCTTCATAGCTTTGGTAAAGCTAAAAAATGAGTGATGCTCATCCCTCTAAGTAGAGGACTTCACAAAGTAAAAGTATAATTAACAAAGAGCTAATCTTCAACGAAGAATGAGTGAATCACGTTCCACCCTTCACGGCTTTGGTAAAGCTCTAGAAAAGTGAAAGAGTTTCACTCATCTAAGCAAGAAGGGAGCTCAAATAATGAAAGTGCAAGACTTAAGTAACATCATGTATGTAAGAGCATAAATGTAAAGACTAGAAGGAAATAAAGGCATAAATGTAAAGACTAGATGTAAATCAAGAACATAAATGTAAAGACTTAAAGTAAATAAAGGAATTACAACTCTTAAGAAAATGTAAATGTGAACATTAATGTAAAGGAAATGACTGGGAATCTAAACTCCCCACTTCTTCTAGTAAAGAGAAAGACTAAGACAAGAATTGAAATGGATGTGATGAATGCTAAATGATGAATCCCTCAAATGGTTCCTCCCATGAGTCTTTTCTCTTCTCCACAAAACTAAGTGTATTTATAGGCAAGGAGAAGGCAGGGAGGGGGTAAAAGAATAGTGCTGGGCGTCAAAGTCAAAGTGAAACACCAACCACTCTGCAAGCAATCTGTCCACACCGTTCGAATGGTTTCTCTGTCTTTGCTCTCTGCCGTTCAAACGTACATGCCAGTTATGTCAGTCCACACGTGGTTTCTGTCAAAAATCTTCCTCCAAGTCTTCATGCAAATCTCCCTCCAGGTCCTTGCAGAATCTTGACTGATCTGTCCAAAAATTCCTGGGTCGTTCGAACGGTACCTACCGTTCGAACGTGGCACTCAAGTGCCTGGGCCTTCTTACTGCAACTCTGCAAGTCTGCAACACGCCATGTCTTTAGTCAGTCTGATCTTGTCCTTGCTGCAGTGGACGTTCGAACGTTAATGATCGTTCGAACATAGGAATTGAATCTCCAGGTTCTTGGATCTTGCTTGTAACAAAGATTGTAGTATCTGACTTGGTTCACCATGATCGTTCGAACGGTGTTTAACGTTCGAACATTTCTTCCTTATTCCAAGCTTCTGCAACTAGTTCCTTAAAATGCTGTGAATGCCACCAAGGGATACTTTTTGGTTCCTTTGAACCCTTGTTCACTTTAAGACCTGAAATATCATTATTAGCCCAAAACATGGCATAAGAGCATGCTATTTTGAGTGTTAATCACCTGCAAAGATTGAAGCCGTGATGAAATACGAACCACCAAAGAATGTAATCGAAGTACGTAATTTCTTGGGATTAGCAGACTACTACCGGAGGTTTGTAGAAGGTTTCTCGAAACTGGTGATATCCATGACATGCTTTACAAAGAAGGGGGAAAGATTCTTGTGGACTCAAGCGTGTGAACAAACCTTTCAAACCTTGAAGGAGAGGTTAACAATAGCTCCTATCCTCATTATTCGGAGTAGTAGGGAAGGATACGGTGTTTACACCAATGATTTGTTACGAGGCTTGGGATGTGTGCTAATCTAGGGAGGTAAGGTAGTTGATTATGGCTCAAAGCAACTAAAGGTTCATGAGCAGAACCCACTCACGAATTGCAGGTTGCTGTTGTGGTATTTGCTTTTAAGTTGTGGAGGTGTTACCTTTATGGAGAAAAGTTTCAAGTATTTTCTGATCATAAGAGCCTCAAATACATATTTACCCGGAAAAACGTGAATTTTCAGCAAAGAAGGTGGATTAATTATTTAGAGGATTACGATTTCACACTCAACTACCATACACAAAAGGCGAATGTGGTAGCAGATGCACAGAGCATGAAGTCTCTTGGTGAAATCAATGCTCTTTTTATAGATAGGTGGAATATGATTGATGCTTTGGAGGAATTCGAGCTATTGGTGGATATACAAAGGGATCGACCATGCTTATTTGGTCTTATGGCTGAACCAATTTTTTGACAAAGGATTGGGGAGTTACAATGATTAGATGCAGAATTGGAAGCTATCTGTGGTAGATTGAAGAGAAACGAAGTTGTTAAGAACTGGTCTATACACTATGACGAGTTAAAGTTTTGTGGAAGACTATGTGTACCAAACAATGACCAAGTAAGGGAAGAAGTGTTGGGTGAGTGTTCGGTACCACGAGGTCCAAGTATAGTATACCAGTACCCCGAGGTTTAGAGAGTTTGTCGTACTGGTACAGTGTACCGATACTGTTGAAAGAAATCTGATATTTTAAAGTCACGATTTGTGGTTCGTTTTAGCCCCATTTCAGCGTGTCTAGCCCTAGAAAACCTTAGAGAGGAATAAAGGAAGAGAAAAACACAAGATCAAAAGGGAATTACACTTCAAAAAGGACCAAACCTTCATCTTCTTCACAAAACTAAGGAACCAAGGTAGGGGTTTTCTTCCATTCTTATTCATTGTGGTTAATGTTTACTTATTTGTATTCCTTTGCTCCCAAATCTTATATATATATGCTATGAAATGTTTGTTTCTTGCTATTCCCTCAAAGATTACAAGGTTTTCAACAAAACTATTGTTGAATAACCATTAAACTTCCTTTTCTTGTCTCAAACCCTAGTTTTCAAGAGGAATAGACTTTTCTCTTGATTCTTCCTTTGTTCTTTATTTCAAAACCATATTGCTTTATATTGAACAACAAAAATGGTATTTTTATATAATCTCTTACTTATTTTTCTTGATTTACACCATTGGGCAAATGTCTATGAAATTGAGAGTTTTTGGAATTTCTTGTAAATTAGGATAATTGGTGGTTATTTACATCTCTTGTATGGTTTATTGTGATGGACTTGAATTACCTTTGAGAAACTGCCGCAGAGTGTTAGATGTTATTAGTCTATCCCAGAAGGGGTGAGATGGTTTACCAATACTTGTAGTGGGTTGTTGTTTGTGAACACAACCACTATTGTTCACGTACACCGATAAAAAGGGTTAGTATACTAGTTCCTTGGGAGGATTTGGCAATGTCATTGGGATGGTACACGCCCTTCCTAAAAATGGTTTGTGATTTGGTTATGATGGGTTAACGAGGGAGAGCCGCTGCGTAGATTCCTAAGAAGCGACCAACATACCTGAGATATAGATACATTTGAGAATATGAATTTATATGTGAGTTTATTGATGATGGTTTATTATGACTAATGGTAAATGATTTCTATAAGAATTTGTTGGAAGTAAGGGATTCCACCAGAACTTGTTGAAGATGGTTTATTATTGGAAATGGCTTCTTATTTGTAACTTGGTTTTACTTTTCATTTAATTTATTGTTATTGCGTTAACCTGAGATATGTTTAAATGTCACTACTTTATTTTAAAGTTATATACGATATTTTGTAAAAATGAGACTGAGCAGTTTTATATGTTTCAAACCCTTGTTTGAGTTTGAGAGGAATGTGGCTACAGAGCTTAGTGCTCACCCTTTACATACAACACATTTTTTCAGACTACGTGCTAGATGAGGAGGTCAGAGTTGAGGGACAAGTGCATTGGGAAGTTCCACTAGACGGGCACATGGATTCCGAGGTGGATGCTTAGAGTTAAACTCTCCTATGTACTAGACTAGGATAATTCTTTTTTGAGGCCACGTGAGGTCTAACTTTTTGTTATTCCGCTGCAAGTTAATTTTGATTCTTTTGGGATATAATTGTCATATCATGACATATTTTTTTTGGATGTAATGATCATAACTTGGTCTATTCTTGTGGGATAAGATTGTGGATATTAAGAATGATGAATAAAATTGACTTATTGATGGATTTTATTAGTTGCTCTCATGATGTGAATGGTTTTAGTGTGTAATGTCGTTGAAGGTGGGTTTTAGGTTGTTCCAGGTTTTGGTATCAGAGCTGACTCTCACCTGGATCGAGTGTTCGGCCTTGCCATTCTCACATGTAGTGGACTGGTAGGAAGTTGGCAAGCTATTGCATAGGGATGTGTATCCCTGAGTGGGGTGGATTGTGAGATCCTAGTATCCCATATCGGTTAGGGAGGAGAAAGTTGCTGGGTTTATAAGTAAGCCCCTCACTTTACATGACATAAGGCCTTTTCTCAGGGGTACTAGAAGGAACAAAATCGTGAAGGCTAGTGGGCCTAAAACAGACAATATTATGTCATGTAGAGGGTGGGGGTGTTACATTTACACTATAATTACCTGCCACATCGAAAATTTAACATTATTCATAATTTCAACTAACTCTAAGTACTTATATGCAAAAGTTGAGTTAAAATGCATGTAATGAGGCCGTTAAATACACAATATTTTGTGCTCATCACTTGCATAAACACTAGCTTCTTCTCGCGAGAATAAAGAATCTACTTCAAAGACAAAGTCTCTAAAAGAGCTTTCTCTTATTGCTCCTTGATGGGATCCTCTCTCATAAAAGTCAGACAACTCATTGTAGAACCAAGAATGACCAGATAAACCAAAGCAAGTCCATATTAAAATACAAACATGGAAGAATAGGGAGAAGATGTGATATATGTACTACCTTCCCAAAGTGATGAGCCATGGGCTCAAAAACTTCTAGCACCCCATCTTTGCATGGCGTTGAGACTAAAATGAGTGGCATCGAAGTGGAGGCACCATTGTGAGGTGCTTATTGTGAGGCGTTTGTGGTGCTAAGCGGGATGCCCCACGCATTGGGTGCTGATGGAGAAGCGCCCATGGTGCTGGGTGCTACTAGAAAGGTGCCTATGGAGGTATGCTGTTTGGGGCAAGTGTAGGTAAGGTGGGTTCGACAGATGTTGGTCATGGCCAGGAGGGGTGGTAGTACCCAGGTGCAGGTGCTAGATGGATGAGGCTCGATTGTTGATATTCAATCTAATATAGTCCCAGCAGGTTACAGACAACCTGAATTTCAAAAGCGTGCCTGGCAAAAACTATGTTATTCTAATATCAAAATATCTAACATGATTACCTGGAGAGAGAGGCATGCTGCTTGGGTGAGAGCAAAGACAGAGTTTGAATATTCCTCGTGAGAGAGCCACACCTCTTTAGATCGAGCTTTTAGAAACCTATGAGAGAACAGAGATAGGTATAGGCTTAAGTTGGAGGTATAGGCTGCCTTCTTAAGAGCAGAACATGGGATGATGATGTACATGAGTAAGGGAAATCGAGTAGAAGACATAGGTCCCAGACAAGGCTATGGATGAAGGATAAGAGGCTGGTTACTAAGAAGATTATTTGAATATGGGATGAGGATGCACAAATTGACTTTGCACACTATCTGTCAAGTATTTAGTAATAAATGCAATAAATAAGTGGAAAAAGCAAAACAAGGTTTATAATGGTTCGGTCAACGTGCCCTATGTCCACTTTAAATGGCTAGGTCACTAGGTATTTTATTTGCTCAAGTATGAAGGGAGAGTAGAGAGTTTCAAGCTTTGATAGGGAGAGGAGAGTTGTGCTCGACTGAGTGTGATTTGACCCCTAAGTGTTGGCGGGGCTAACAATTTTTAGTTGCCTCCTAACAGATTGAGGTGACTTAATAGTAACTAAATTGCTAATCTCGTGGATCTGGTGACCTTTTCTCAATGGGTGAGGCAGTTCGGATGCTCTCCATGAGATTTTGTCAAAGTATGAGTTCAGGGTTGACTATTTCCAAGGCGGTGAGGATGAAGTTCTTGGATGACCTTGCATGCTCTCTTGCTGATGTAGCTCCTCTATCCTGATGAGCTTGACCGGGCATGGACCACTTTGGGCGTTGAATCTCTTGGAGTTGAGCTCTTAATTTAAACTGGACTTACATCGTGGGCTAGGCCCTTGGGCTTGACCCATCATGGGATGTGATGGAGAAGAGCAGATGGGTCAGCCAGTGGAGAAGAGGACTGATAGGCAATTTCTATTAAAGATCTAGGTGAAGCAACAGTTAATCTTGTCACGTTTGGATAAACATGATGAGATTTTTTGTCACATTGACCCTATTTCTCATTACCTCCTACTTCATAGTGTTGTTCCTTCATTTTGTTTTCTTTGAGTTGTTATGATTAATGAGTGGATAGTTTAGTGATCTAGGCCTTTAGGAAGTCGTAGTTAGGGTTGTTGAATCAAGGCTTAGTTGTTTGCTTGCTTTTATTTTAGGGTCGGGGATGTAAGAAAAAATGGTTTTTCTTTGATTTAGTTATTTAGTTGTTGTTTGTATGTGTTAATTTAAATACTATTTATTGATATCTTAAAGTTTGTTTTCATTGACAGACTATTGTTAAAACTTGTAAATACTAGTTGATGCACACGTATGTTGTACGTGAACTATTTTGAGCATGAAATTACATATATCAAAACAAAATAACATATTCAAAACGATAGACCACTCACCCTAATAATTACAGTTTGAGTAAAAATTTTAACTTTTCTTCCATGATTGAAGTTCGACATGTGCCAAACAAGACATCTTATAGAAAAGATTTATGGTCAATTTTAAAATAAGGTATGCCTCCTATAAATTACATGAAAGATCTTTTGGTTTACGAACTCTCAAAATTTGTGATATTTCATCTTTATAAATATTTCTATTGAACAAAAAGAATGGAGACTGCTTAGAAAATTTAAAACGCATTACAAAGATATTTATAACCAAGTAACTTTTTTTTTAGAGAATAGCAAAAACGTCTTAGGAGTTGTAAAATTTGAAGCTAGAAAGACAACATTAATTTTTATTGGGAGTACTATCTATCTTCAACACCAAGAAAAATTAATGGCATAATACAAATCATGTTAAGTCCTATTATTTTTCACTTGCTTTGAAACAACATGCAAAATCATAAAACCCTTATTTTCGTTGAAGTCTTGAAATTGGAAAGATTTGACAAGTAAGAGAAAATTTTTAACTCAATATATCACAAATTTTATTTCTAATAGTTAGTTTATATGTGAACGACCATGCTAGACATCATTATTTACAATTACCAAAACTATAAGAAAACATGATCTATTGTAATAAACTAACATATAAGTCATATGAGGTTGTTATTGTACAAGCCAGGACTGTAAACCCCCACACTCATATCTTAATATATATCAAGTAATTATTTTGAAATGCTAATATAGGTGATGAACTCATAATGTTGCATGTCTAACGGTCTCATTACATGCATTTCAACTTAATTTTTTCATTTAAGTACTTAGAGTTAGTCAAAATTACGAATAATGTCGAATCTTGATGTTGCGGGTAATTATGGTCTAACTTATGTATTTTGAAACCTTGCAACTAAGTATGGATGTGTGGTGAAGGCATGGACACATTACATAAGGATTTGGAGGCCTAAAAATAAGAAAATCAAGAAGGTATTGGTGCTTGGTAACAAAGGCACCAACACCCACACCATTGGGTGGTAGTGCCTCAGTTTTCTTTCTTTTTGACCATGATTCACTTCGAATCTAAAAAAGTTCAAAACATGAAAGTTGTGGATCTGGATGTCTTATGTATCACATCAAACTTTTAGCACAATCGGATAGCTAGATCAAAATTCAAGCTAATTCTACGAAGACTGGTCTGGAGTAGAAAAAGTGTACCAGTACACTAAACTCCTGCATGCTTAGTATAGCGGTACGCTTTAGTTAAAGTTTGCCAAAATAGTAAAAATTTGAGATTTTGTGTTTTAAAACACCATGTTAAGCCCCATTTGTTCCATTCTTCCATTCACACTCTCACCATAAACCTCTTAGTGCCCTAGGAGAAGATAAAGGGAAGAAGAAAATGGAGAAAAAGAGTCTCTAAAGCTTGGGCTTTTGTTTGAAATTCTTGATTACAAGGTTGGGGTTTCTTCCTATTCTCTTACATTGAGGCTAGGGCTTATGTATATGTATTCTTTCGACACTAAATCTTATATCTATGTTATGAAATCATTATTTCTTGGTATTCTTACAAATGTTACCATGTTTTAAACAAGGTTATGGTTGGATAACCATTAAATCTCTTTCCTCGCCTTCAAACCCTAGTTTCTAGAGGAAAAGGATTTTTCCTTGATTTTTCGTTTGTTCCCGATTTCAAAACTTTAGTGCTTTATATTGAACAATAAAATGGTATTTATGATGATCTCTTGGACATTTTCTTAAATTACTCTCTTGTGATATTATATGTGAAATTTAGGGATTTTAGATTTACTTATAATTTGAAAAAATTGATTGGATAGTGTATCTCTTAGAGTTGTTTGGATGACCATGGGTGGCCGTTGACCGAGTATCGTAGAGTTGGTAGTTGTGTTTCTTACTCTGTGCGGGTTTGAAGGTTCCTTACTACTCGTAGTGGGGTTGGCACCTTTTGAGGATCAAACCACTATTCGCTCACAAGTTTCGTGGCTGGGGGTTAGTATACTATTCATGGGTTGAATTTCGTCATTGCCATTGTGATGGTACATGCCCTTCCTAAAGTTGTATATCCTTGCGAGGATTGGGTGTGTGTGCATGGAACAGGGAATTCTCGATGTGTTTATTCATGCGGATCATCCATCATACCTGAAATATAAGTTGTGATTTGAGATACATATATACATTGTTGATTATTGTTTATTGTGTAAATGGTGGATTGAGATCTATGGTAGAATTGGTTTATTGTGAAAATAGTGACTTGTTGTAATTGTTGGTTAAAATTTGGTTTTATCTTTCATTTAAATATTGCTCTTTCTTAAACTTGAGTTCCATTGAAATGTCCTCGTTTTATTGCAAAAGATATGTATGTTATTTGTGAAAAGAGATCTACTTGTTTTATATGTTTTTGAGCCTTGTTCGAGTTTGAGAGGATTTTCCTACTCAGCTTAATGCTCACCCCTACAACAATGTCTATTTTTAAATTTCTGCCTAGTAGACCATTGGTGGGACTCAATGAAGAGAAAAAGGAACACAAATGCTCTTACCTGGGAGGAATTTGATCAAATCTTCCAGGACAAGTACTTTCCTGAATCAGTTAGGGACAAGATGAGTGCAGATTTTGTGAGATCCTGGTATCCCACATCGGTTAGGGAGAGGAAAGTTGTTGGGTTTATAAGTAAGTCTCTCACTTTACATGATATAATATCTTTTCCCAGGGTTATTGGGAGAAACAAAACCGTGAGGGCTAGTGGGCCTAAAGCGGATAATATTATGCCATGTGAAAGGTGGGGGTGTTAAAAATTGGTATCAGAGTCGACTCTTGCCTGGACCGAGTGTGGGGCCCTACCGTGCTATCGTGTAGTGGGCGGGTAGGTAGCTGGCAGGCTACTACACAGGGACGTGCATCCCTAAGGGGGTGGATTGTGAGATCCTAGTATCCCACATCGGTTAGGGAGAAGAAAGTTGCAGGGTTTATAAGTAAGTCCCTCACTTTACATGATATAAGGTCTTTTCCTAAGGGTATTGGGAGAAACTAAACCGTGAGGGCTAGTGGGCCTAAAGCGGACAATATTATGTCATGTGGGAGGTGGGGGTGTTATAGATTCTCTCGCTCTACGACATGGTAGCATGACGGTAGCAGAAAGCAAGAGGAAGTTTGACGAGCTATCCGACTGTGCCACGAGTTCATATCTACCGAGGTCAGGGGCTAAATGCTTTGAGCAGGGCTTGAGGCCTACCATTAGGAAGAAGCTTGTGGCTCTCAAGATCCGAGACTATGGGGATCTAGTTGATAGAGATGCACTGGTGAACAGAGACATGGAGGACAATCAGAGGCGATAAAATTGCACAAAAGGGAGGTCTGATCAAGACCGGTGCTAGCAGCAATAGAGTGCAGAAAGTGGCACCCTAGCGTCACCCAGACTAGGTGACTGGACAGTGACTTCAGACAGCTCGACGAGTTGGAGGCGTACCGAAGAGGGTAGGAATGGACCCATGATCCTGCTTTGCATGTGGAGGTTTGGGATATATTCGAAGCCATTGCCCGTTTTTCCACCACAAAAGACTACGCAGATGATAGGACAAGTAAATTCAAACAAGCCACTACTACAAAAGCCGCTACAACAAAGACCATTAGGAGTTCCAGCCCTAGTTATTGCAAATCAAGGAAGAGTGTTTGCTTTGAACCAACTAGAGGAAGATGTTTCCAATGCAGTTGTAAAAGGTATCATTCTTCATTATAATACTTGGGCCCGAATTTTATTTGATCTCGGTACGACTCATTCATTCATACACATGATTTATGCTCTTAATTTGGGATTAAAATTTGAAAAGTTAGAACTTACCTTGAGTATTAACATGCCTATGGGAGAACGGTTGAATACTAGAAGGGTGTGTAGAGGTTGTGTGCTTTGAATTGGGGAGCAAGAATTGATTATAGATTTGGTTGCGTTAGACATGAAGGGGTATGACATAATATTTGGGATGGACTTGTTGTCCATTTTCCGTGCGATAATGGATTGTTTTCGCAAGTAGATTTCATTCGATTGCCATGAGGGGTAGTTTTTAGTTTTATGAATGATCAAAATTCTTCCCAACCATTTTCTACTGTAGGTAGTAGATTCTTGAAAGCTAAGGTAGGGAGCCAATTGAGTTTCTTAGCTAGCTTGATGGGAGATAATCAGGATAGATAACAACCAGACATGTACTGATAGTGTCAGATTTTCAGATGTCTTCCCGGATGAATTACCCGGGTTACCCCATAGAGAGAGATTGAGTTTAAGATTGATCTTTATCCAGGAACCGAACCCATATTCATTGCACCATATAGAATGACACCTTTAGAGTTGAAGGAGCTAAGGAAGCAGTTGAACCATCAGTTGACTATTGGATTTATCCGTTTAAGCACTTCACATTGGGAGCCCTGGTCCTTTATGTGAAAAGCATGATGAGACACTTTGGTTATGCATGGAGTACCAAAGGTTGAATCGGGTGACAGTCAAGAATAAATACCCATTGCCACGAGTTAATTTATTGATCAACTGAGGGGTTTTAAATATTACTCCAAGATTGATCTTCGCATAAGGTACCATCAATTGCGGATCAAGGAGGAGGATATTCCTAAGACAACTTTTCATACCCGGTATGATCATTTCAAATATACAGTAATGTCATTTGGACTCACTAATGCTCCTACAACCTTTACGAATTTGATGCACATGGTATTTTTGTCGTATCTTGATCAGTTTGTCATCGTGTTTATTGATGACATATTGATTTATTCACGTGGAGAATATGAACGCCATCCCTCGATTGTTCTACAGACATTAAGAGAGCATACATTGTATGCTAAGATGAGTAAATATGAGTTCTAGATGAGTAAATATGAGTTCTAGATGAAGGAAGTGAAATTCCTTGGTGATGTTGTGTCAGAGCAGGGGGTATTTGTTGACCCCACAAAGATTGAAGCCTTGATGAAATGGGAACCACCAAAGAAAGTGACCGAAGTACGTAGTTTCTTGGGATTGGCGTGCTACTACCGGAGCTTTTTGGAAGGGTTCTCCAAACTAGAAAAATCAATGACTCGTCTTACGAAGAAGGGGGAAAGATTCCTATGGACTCTAGAGTGTGAACTAGCCTTTCAGACCTTGAAGGAAAGGTTAACAACTCCTGCCCTCATTAATTTGAGTAGTGGGGAAGGATATGATGTTTACACCAATGCTTTTTTACAAGGCTAGGGATGTGTGCTAATGCAAGGAGGTAAGGTAGTTACTTATGGCTCGAGACAACTAAAGATTCATGAGCAGAACTCTCCCACTCACGACTTAAAGCTTGCTGTTGTGGTTTTTGCTCTTAAGTTGTGGAGGTATTACCTTTACAAGAAAATTTTTCAAGTGTTTTCTGATAAAAAAAGTCTTAAGTATATCTTCACACAAAAAGACTTGAATCTTTGACAAAAAAGGTGGATTGAGTATTTAGAGGATTACGATTCCACACTCAACTACCATTCGGGGAAGGCGAATGTAGTAGCAGATGCACTGAGCAGAAAGTCTCGGTGTGAAATCAATGTTCTTGTTGTCAATAGGTGGAAATTGATTGATGCTTTACAGGAATTTGATCTATTGGTGGATATACAGAAGAGTCGACCATGCATATTTAATTTTGTAGCTCAACTAATTCTCCGACAAAGGATTGTGGAGTTGCAACGGTTAGATGCTGAGTTGGGAACTATCCGGGGTAGATTGGAGAAGAATGAGATTATTGAGAATTGGTCTATACATAATAATGAGTTACAATTTCGTGGAAGTCTATGTGTACCAAACAATGACCAAGTAAGGGAAGAAGTGTTGGGTGAATTTCATCGTTCAAAATTTACCCTACATCCGAGTAGTACGAAGATGTATCAAGATATGAAACGACAATATTGGTGGAAAGGAATGAAACAAGACATTGCAAAGTAAGTTTCAAAGTGCGTGGTGTGTCAACAGGAGAAGATTGAGCGTCAAAAACCCGAAGGATTACTCCAGTCCTTACCTATCCTAGAGTAGAAGTAGAATGACATCACCATGGATTTCGTGTTTGGCTTTCCACAGATATCACGAGGGCATAATTTCGTATGGGTCATTATAGATAGACTCACCAAGTCCGCTAATTTCTTGAGTATGAAAACCACTGACACTCTGGAGACCTTTAACAAGTCGTACATCCCTGAGATTGTTAGATTGCATGGGGTTCCACTCTCTATTGTGTTGGATCGTGATTCTTGTTTTGTGGTGCAATTTTGGCAAAGACTACAACGAGCTATGGGGATAGAATTACACTTAAGTAGTGCCTTTCATCCTCAAACGGATGGTCAATCTGAGAGGGTGATACAAATTTTGGAAGACATGTTATGTGCTTGCATGTTGGATTTCAAGGGAAGTTGGAGTGATCATTTATGGTTGGTGGAATTTATGTACAACAATAGTTTTCAATCTAGCATTGGCATGACACCGTATGAGGAATTGTATGGGAGACCATGTAGGTCACCGACTTATTGGTTAGAAGCTGGAGAAAGTAGTTTATTTTGGCTGGAAATTGTTCGAAGATTACTGAAAAAATTCAACTTATTCGGGAAAGACTACGAACAATACAAAGTAGACAGAAAAGTTATGCAGATAGAAGACAAAGGCCATTGGAATTCCAAGTGGCAGACTATGTGTTCCTCAAAGTGTCACCCAAGAAGGGAGTGAAGAGATTTGGCAAGACACATTACATGAGGATTTGAAGGCCTAAGAGTAAGAAAATCAAGAAGGTATTGGTGCTTGGTAACAAAGGCACCAGCACCCACACCATTGGGTTGCAGTGCCTCGCTTTTCCTTGTTATTGACTATGATCCAATTTGAATATGAAGAAGTGCAAAACATAAAATTTGTTGATTTGGATGTCTTCTGTATTGTGTCAAAATTTCAGTTCAGTGAGAATGTTGAATCAAAAGTTATGCCAATTCTATAAAGACTGGTTTGGAGCTAAAAAAGTGTACCAGTACGCCTATCGGTACACCGAACTCTAGTAGGCTTAGTGTACTGGTGCGCGTACCGGTACGCTTTAGTTAAAGTTTGCCAAAACAGTAAACAATCGGGATTTTGTGTATTAAAACACCATGTTAATCCCGATTTGTCCCATTCTTCCATTCCACTCTCACCATAAACCTCTTAGAACTCTAGGAGAAGATAAAGGGAAGAACAAAATGGAGAAAGAGAGTCTCTAAAGCTTGGGCTTTTGTTTGAAATTCTTGATTACAAAGTAGGTGTTTCTTCTTATTCTCTTACATTGAGGCTAGGGCTTATGTATATGTATTCTTTTGACTTTAAATCTTATATCTATGTTATGAAATTAGTATTTCTTGGTATTCTTACAAATGTTACCATGTTTTAAACAAGAATATAGTTGGATAACCATTAAATCTCTTTTCTCACCTTCAAACCCTAGTTTCTAGTTGAAAATGATTTTTCTCTTGATTTTTGCTTTGTTCTTGATTTCAAAACTTTAGTGCTTTATATTGAACAATAAAAAGGTATTTATGATGATCTCTTATATATTTTCTTAAATTTCTCTCTTGTGATATTACATGTGAAATTTGGGGATTTTTGATTTACTTAGAATTTGAGAAAATTGATTGGATAGTGTATCTCTTAGAGATGTTTGGATGACCATGGTGGGTGTAACACCCCAAAATCCACCTTGGACGACATTACTATCTAAAACCAATTACATCATGGGAGCAACTAAATGAAATTCATAACCAAAGATAATTTCATTCATCATCCACAATATATACATTATAATAAAAAATAATATATCCAACTATGGCAATTACATCCCAATAATTAACTATTGTCTTGCAGCAGAATAACAAAAATATTAGACTTTACATTGTCTCAAAATAAATTTCCTAGTCTAGAACATAAGGAAATCTAGCTCTAAATATCTACCTCGGGATTCATGTTCCCATCTATTGGAGCTTCCCAACGTATCGGTTCATCAACTCCGAGCTCCTCCTCTATACCATAATCTAAAAATGATATTGTTTGTAGGGGTGAGCACTAAGCTCTATAAGAAAATCCTTCCAAACTCGAACAAGGTTTCAAAAACATATAAAATAGTTGGTCTCATTTTCACTAATATCATATATAACTTTTGAAAGAAAAATAGTGACAGTTTATAAGATCTCAGGTTTACTCAGAAATAGTATATTGAATAAAGGAGTAAAACCATGATAGTTGAAATGATATTAAGTGTACAAAATATCATGAATCAATAACAAGAATGAACTTGTAAGAAGTTGAATCAATTAACAAATAACTCAGTAACATCATTTCATATTCTCATGTATGTTGGTTGCTTCTCAGGAATCTACAAAAAGGCATTGACAAATCCTTTTAAGGAAAGGTATACCATTCCTCAGCCTTGAACCTACGTGAACAATACTGGTTACTCTCACAAACAACAATCCACTGCAAGTGTTAGGAAACCATCTTACCCCCACTGGGATAGACTAACCTCTAACACTCTATAGCAGCTCTCAAAGGCAATTCAAGTCCATCACAACAAACCATACAAAAGTTACAATACCAACCATTTTCTCATGTGATTAGTAAGTCCAAAAATTCCAAAATTTCATATCCAAATCCACATTTATTTTTTCAATGGAAAATTTTAAGAAAAATGAGCAAGAGATCATCAAATAGATAATTTATTTTAGTATTTAATCAAGCACTAGAGTTTTGAAATCAAGAACAAGTGAACATTCAGAAGAAAAATCCATATTTCTCCAAAAATTAGGATTTTATGGCTATCAGACGATAAATACCTTTAAAACATGGTGATACTTGTAAAACTTCAAGAAACAAGCATTTCATATCATACATCTAAGATTTAGAAGTAAAACATACATATATATAAACCCTAACCTCAATGAACAAGAATAAAAGAAAACCCTACCTTCTTCCTTAGTTGGGTGTGAAGAACTTGAGATTTTGATCTTCCCCAACTTGAATGAACACTCTAATCTCTTATTTTTTCCATTTCTTTCTTCCTCTCTAAAACTCTCTAGGGTTTGAAATGTTGAAATGGGCTAATGGAAGCATCCTTAAGTATTAATAATGGACGAAATGGCCTCCTGTGCGCGATTCTGGAACCCAGATCCGTAAGTCACGTTCAAACGTCACTAGTGCAATTTATTTATTTATGTTCGAATGTTACTTTAGATTTCAAATGTTGGTTTCTCCCAATACTTTTGCATTTCCATCAGAGCTCATCCGACACCAAAGTATTGGGACTCAAAGTTGTTCAAATGTCAATTCACGTCCGAACGTCATCCCAATTTCTATTAAAACTTCTAGTGAAGTCTATTTGGAAAAGTTTTGTGACATAATTTTTTGTAGCCCATTGAGTCTACTAACTACTATAAAAATTTCAAATTAAATGGACATTAAAATAAAAATTTATGAATCAAAAACTAAGGCAGTGTCCAAAATCGTTTTTATCCAAATTCTCTCTAAAATGTACCTTCACTCCAGAATACTTCCAACTTCCATAACATACCCTATTACCACAAATATCATTTTTATTTCTACTTATACAATTTACATAGTTCATGTGCACATCATCACATATATTAGCATTGTAAAAACAATTACATTACTACATAAAGGTAAGAAAGTGGGGGTTTACAGGTGGCCGTTGACTGAGTATCGTAGAATGGGTAGATGCATTTATTACTCCATGCGGGTTTGAAGGTTACCTACCACTTGTAGTGGGGTTGGTGCCTTGTGAGGACCAAATTACTATTCACTCTCGGGTATCGTGACTGAGGGTTAATATACTATTACTAGGTTTGATTTTGCCACTCCCATTGTGATGGTACACGCCTTTCCTAAAGTTGTATGTCCTTGCGAGGATTGGGTGTATGTGTGGGGGCCAGAACATTCTTGATATGTTTATTCATGTGAATCATTCATCATGCCCGAGATACAAGTTGTGATTTGTGATGCAGATATACATTGTTAATTATTGTTTATTGTGAAAATAGTGGATTGAGATCCATGGTGGAATTAGTTTATTGTGAAAATAGTGACTTGTTGAATTGTTGGTTGAAAATTGATTTTATATTTCATTTAAAATTGTTCTTGCTTAAACTTGAGATTCATTAAAATGTCCCTATTTTATTACAAAAGCAATATATGCTATTTGTGAAAAGATACCTGCTTCTTTTGTATGTTTTCTAAACCATGTTCGAATTTGGGAGGATTTTCCTACGGAGCTTAGTGCTCATCCTCTACAACAATGTCTATTTTCAAATCTCTACCTATATGAAGAGATCGGTGTTGAGGCACAGGTTGTTTGGGAAGCTCAAAGGGATGGGCATGTGGACCTGGAGGGGGCTGTCTAGATTGTTCTTTTACGTTCTACACTAGGAAATCTATTTTGAGACAATGTGAAGTCTAATACCTTTTGTTATTCCGCTGCAAGATTTAGTTCTATTCTTTTGGATGTAAAGGCCACGATTTGGCCTATTCTTTTGAATGACGATTGTAGATATTATGGATGATGAATAAATTTTTTTTTATTGATGGATGAATAAAATTTTCTTTATTGATGTATCTTATTAGTTGCTCTCATGATTTGAATGACTTTTAGATAGTAATGCCGTCCAAGGTGGATTTTGGGGCGTTACAAGGACACAAAATTTTCAAGCATAAATTCTTAGAAAGAAATGTTGCTGCATAATACCAATACAGATTTACCCTTTGATGGTGCTTAGCTTGGGCTGGCTTTCCATGTTACAATTTTCCTCCTAAAAGGCTGACCACATACTTAAGATGGTACAAAAAAGCTTTAATCATTTTCTCTTCTTCTATTGTTTCTTTTTCTTACCAGGGGTTTAACATGCAATGGATAAAATATGCCAAATACCGCTTGAGATGAATTGTCTATTACTGCTTCAGCTTTCTGCACATCACTTTCAAATAGTGTAATTTTTTTTTGAATAATTAAGGTATGTAAATAAATTTTAAAGACCAAAAAAATATGTTATGAATTTCACGTTAGGTCATGGTCTCAGTAGTACAAGTTGTCTCTCATACTATTAGATTGACAAATTGGGTCTTGAGAGTTTTCTTTTCTTTTCATCTTAGCAATTTGAGCACGTGCCTTCACTGATTGTAATCGACATAGCATCCATATGGGACCATTGATACCACACAACATGTTTGAATCTTGTTTAACAAGACCATGGTATGAAGTGAAGGGGCTTGGACCCCTAGCATTAAATAATACACTAAAAAGGCATTTTTTTTGTGGTGGGTTTAACAAAATATCATAATAACAATTTTTATTTAGGAGGGAAACTTCATGACCAAGTGGTTTTTAAGTTCTCAAATGAATTGGATGTGTTTTATGATTTCTATTATTACTTTTACTTAACTTATTAATATTAGGACCATATGACAAGAATTATTTTGTTGTTGTAAAATAGAAAGATTTAAAATAAGTAACATCTATTTCAAAATCAGCTACATAGTGTTTACAGACGTACATTTGGGATTTGTTTAGGGGGCTTTTTTTTGGGGGGGGGGGAGGGAGCATTTGACAAGGAAGCTACTTTCTAGGTAGTACCCAATTAATTAATATAATTGGAACCACTTACATCTCCATTACATTCATAGTGCACTTTTTAAAAAAATTAAAAACCAAACATATGTGAGAAAATGAAAGAAGCAAAGACAATTAACTTAGCGATGCTAACAAATTACCCATTAATCTATCCAACTTTATGCTTTATTGGGTTCTTTAAGTCCTCATTGCAAACTCACAAGAGAAAGAATATTGGGCACCTTGTAATGTGACCAATAAGAAATCCTTGGACATACGCCAAACCAGAAAAAACAATAATAAAAAACCAACTGAAGATTTTAATAATTTAGGATGACATATTCAAAAAAATATAATTGATAAGAATAGATGATATGCAAGCATTCAAAAATTTAATTTTGAACTCGGTAATTTTATAAGACATAAACAACTAATTGAATAGAAGCTTAAAAAGTAAAGGATTCAATATCAAAACATAGTGTTCCTCGTCAACAAATATTGGATAGTGTCTGTGAAACCCCGAAAAATGTGAACCGTTTATAACAAAGGAAAAAAAAATAGTAAATTGTCACTACGGAATATGTTGTGAACCTGAATTTTTCTAGAGCTCGGATGACGAAACGGACTTCGCCGTTGAATTCGTCTCGCGAAATCTAGTGACCATGTAAAATTTCGTTGAATTCCGAGATAGTCGGATTTTTCGCGTTTTACGAGACGAACGGGCCTCGGGTGACCCCGTACACGAAATTTTTATAAAATTTT
>CM042190.1:4345323-4407917 GCA_023539305.1 Ilex asprella | reverse complement strand
CACCGTGGTTGTTAGACTGTCAGTCGATAATATATATATATATATATCTATATATATATATATTAGTATAAACATATAAATAAAACATCAGCATTTCCAGAACTCAAGCAATATTATACATATGTTTACCCTAGTTTGAAGGGTATAAACGACTACTCACGCTCCATTGCTATAGAAAAGCTAGAAGTGCAGGTAGTATTCATTACAACAGAAATTAAAATATAAACTTTAAAAGGCTTTCGTAGGGAACGATTGAAATACAACCACTCTTATTATCAATTAAGACAAAAAGTGGTAGCACTTCAATTATCCGAATGGAAAGCTACAACAAAAATGTACAAGTACAGTATTGGAATTGAAAGTGTATCAAGGACCGGATCGTGTTTGCATTTTCTTCTTTCTTTTTCTTTTCTTCCTTTCTTTCCCTTTTTCTCTTGTAGGATTTCTCTCAAAAGCTCTTTATTTTCCTGCCTTCTTTCAAAGTGCTGCTGAAGGTCCCTATTTATAGGCGTCTGGAGAGCATGAAGTGGAAGAGATTTGCATGAGCCCACTTGGATGGCCGTCCGGACGGCACTGCCACCGTCTGGACGGTGAGACCTTGATGGATTTTCCCACTTGCAGCGTGCTAACTCCTCTTGTTGGAATATTACACTTTGACCTCCTTTCTTTTCATCTTCCTGACATTGCACCCTTCATCTTTGGTTATTTTTGCATTTATCCTGCAAATTTAGATGAAAACTGTTAAAACTAATAATTCCCGTACTAACCCTAATTTACTTTAATTACTACTTTTTAGTGCGGTAATTCTACTAATTCTACTTTTTTTAATACTTCTAATTTACAACTAATTGATGTCAATCAATTACATACATGTCTTTATTCATGTCTTGCACTTCCATTATTTGAGCTCCCTTCTTTATTAGAGGAGTGAAACTCTTTCACTTTTCTAGAGCTTTGCCAAAGCCGTGAAGGGTGGAATGTGATTCGCTCATTCTTTGTTGAATATTAGGTCTTTGTTTACTATGCATTTATTTTTGAAACGTCCACTACTTGAGGAATGAGCATCACTCACTTTTCTAGCTTTACCACAGCTATGAAGAGTGAGTAGTTTCTCATTCACTCTTTAGTAATAGGTGAAGGGCGTGTATTAATTATTCGGAAGTTATATTTATGTATTGTTCTCAAGCTTAACGTTTATCCCCTTGTTTATTGGATGATTGTTGTATCTAGCAAAGCTAAGGTACTTGTATAATCGAGAGTCTTTCTATGACACTGATGACTCTTGCATGAAAAGACTCTTCGTTTCAAGGTACGTACCATGGCTAGATCTTCACGACTACCCTTTAATCTTCCCCCTTATTGTGCTTTATTTAAAGAATGGAATATTGAAACCATGGTTGAATGTCTTGAAGAAGCACTTGTTGGATTGTAGATGGGTTAAGTCTCGACACAAACAAAACTTCTAAAAAGACATCAGAACTATGGTCTTAATTCTCACAATCTTTATCTTCTGATTAACTTGTTGTTGACACGAGATTTAATTGAGTTATTAAGCATAAATATAATAAACCAGACAATTGATTACATGTCCTGATCCTCGAACTAAAGAGTGATTTTTTTTTCTACCATTTAAATTAATCATATATTTTGTCTAAAAAATCTTATTGGAAAGAATTTCATATTAATCTAGGAAAAACTTCCCAATCTTATACTCACAAATTTCAAAGGTTACAATCCATTGGTCTCCACCACAGCTTACTTTGAAACACCAACACAAGAAGTTCCCTCTAGATTCCACTCTGGCCTCAAATCGAATTATTACTACAACTTGACCATCTGCATTTGGGTATACACATTTCGTATCAAATCAAGTTTTTGGCGCTATTGTCTGGGAACTCTTAGTAAAAGTGTTTTAAGGTAAAAGGTAAAAAAAGACCTTTCTTTTTTCATATACTCATTATTTTACTGTAAATAATTTATTTTGTTTCTATTTATTTTATTTCTGAGCACGCTCCTCACTATAAAAATTTGCTGGCAGAATCTTCTGGGTCTGTGAACCAATCTGAACCAAATTCACCTAGATCAATAGCAAACTCTTGTGAGAGTGATATGAAAAATAATGATAGAAATAGAAAAGTTCCCATGAGGGAGGAAGAAGTGCCTAACATTCGAACTTTTAGGGATTACTTAAATCCCACAAGAAATAGTATCCCGTCATGTTTTGTATTTCCTCTATATGCATCCCATTTACTATAAAGTCGGGAACTGCACAGCTGTTACCTGTTTTCCATGGGTTGGATACGGTGAACCCATATCAGTATATGAAAGATTTTGAGGAAGTGTGTGGAACATTTCAAGACAATTCTGAACTTGCCAAGATGAAATTTTTTCCTTTCTCACTAAATGACAAAGTTAAACAATGACTAAAATCTTTAAAATCTCTTTCCATGCCTACCTAGCAAGTCTTTCAAAATGAATTTTTCAGAAAAAAATTTCCCTTACATTGGACAACCACACTCAAAAGGAAAATCATGAATTTTTTTGTGAAAGAAGGAAAAATATTTTACCAAAGTTGGGAGAGATTCAAAGAACTACTCCAAGTCTGCCCACACCATGTTTTTGAAAATTGGACTCTAGTAGAATTCTTCTATGACTCCTTGCCCACTAGACTGCGTCAGTTTGTCGAAATAATGGCCCAAGGAGAGTTTATGGGTAAAATTCTAGAGGAAGAGGCATTTTATTTCTTTGACACCATATCTGACAGTTCTCAGATTTGGGACTTAGCCTCCCCTACCACAGTTGAAGTCAGACCATCCACTTCCTAAGGGGGAAAGTATGTCTTGAGAGAAGATGATGACCTGAGAACAAAAATGTCTACCTTGTCTCGAAAGCTGGAAGCTTTAGAGCTGAAAAAAATTCATCAAGTCGAAATGGGCCCTTCCATAGAACAAGAGTGTGGAATCTGTGCATTAACAGGACATCCTACTGGGGAATGTCCTACCATCCCTGCATTCAAAGAAGTCTTGTTGGAACAAACAAATGCATTCTCCAATTTCAATAAGCCTTACTCCAACCCATACTTTGAAACATACAATCCAGGATGGCAAAACCACCTGAACTTTAGTTGGAGGAACACACAACCAACTCCCATGAATCAACCACAAAATTCAACACCACCATCTCAAGGACCTCCTGCATATCAACCATACCAAGCACCACACAAGAGGAACATTGAGGATACACTGAATCAGTTCATGCAAACTCAAATGAACTTCAACGCACATTCCACCCAATCTTTCACTGAGTTCAAAGCACAGACCACCCACTTCATTGAAGATCTTAAAAGCCACATTCAAAGGTTGACCCAATCCATGAGCACACAAGAAAACGGCAAGTTTCCTGCCCAACCAAAACATCCACAAGATCAAGCTCAAATTGTCACTACACTGAAAAGTGGAAAGGTGATTGACAAAACCGTCAGAGACATGCTATTTCCAAAGTCAAAACCTGAGGCCATCCCAATCAACTCATCAGTTGAGCCTAAACTTGTAATCAAAAAAGAGCCTAAGCCTACGATAGAATAAGAGCCAGAACCTTCTGAGGAAAGAGAACCTTCATGTTCAATTACCGCTCCTTTCCTGCATAGACTCAATGCTAAACAAAACCTGAATCATCAGACTGATATTTATGAGCTTTTCAAGAAAGTAAAAATCAACTTCCCATTTCTGGATGCGATCCAACAAGTACCATCTTATGCCAAGTTTCTAAAAGACGTGCACAGTCAAGAGTAGCCAGAATGTTGAAAAAAGAACCTTCATAAGAGAACAAGTCAGTGCCTTGCTACAATGCAAAACCCCTCCAAAATACAAGGACCCTGGATGTCCAACTGTTTCATGTGTCATTGGAGATTTCAAGATAGAACAAATACTGTTAGACCTTGGAGCTAGTATTATTCTACTACCTTACTCCGTCTACCAACAGTTCGGTATGGGTGAACTCAAACTCACTTGTGTCACACTCTAGTTAGTAGAAAGATCTGTCAAAATTCCTAGGACATTGTTGAAGATGTGCTTGTCCACGTGGATAATTTTATCTTCCCTGTTGACTTCGTTGTTCTAGATACTCAACCAACATTACATTCGGAGAACCAAATTCCTATGATTCTTGATCGACCCTTCCTAGAAACTTCCAATGCACTAATCAATTGCTGGAATGGAGTCATGAAATTAACTTTTGGGAATATGACTCTTGAGCTGAATATTTTTAATATTGCTAAACACCCAGGAGAGGATGAGGACGAAGGGGAAGTGAACTCCATAGAATCTTTGATACAAGAACTTCTGAGTGACACATTCTTTGAACACTTGACTAAATCATCTCTGCTAGAGTCCATCTCATCTGATGACCAAAAAATAAAAAGTTTTCCTACTCATGCTGTTGAGAAATGGACTCCAAAATTTAAAGAAATTACACCTAATGGCACAAAGCCATTCTCATCAAGTCACAGGCCACAAAAGCCTGAATTAAAACCTCTCCCATCTGACCTCAAGTATACATTTTTAGGAGAAGAGGAGTCATACCCTGTGAAAATTTTCTCTAAGCTCACAGACTTGCAAGAGTCTAAACTAATTGATGTTCTTAAAAGTCATAAAAGTATCATTGGGTGGACCATCACTGACTTGAAAGGTATAAGTCCGTTGATTTGCAGTCATGCAATATATCATGAAGAGGACTCAAAACCCTCTCGTCAAATGCAGAGATCACTGAATCCTCACATGAAGGAAGTTATAAGGACTAAGGTACTTAAACTCTTAGATGCAAGAATAATCTTTCCCATATCCGATAGCAAATGGGTTAGTCCAACCCAAGTTATACCGAAAATTTTTGGGGTCACAGTGGTCGAAAAAGATGCTAATGAACTAGTACCAACTCGAGTCGTTACAGGATGACGAATGTGCATTGATTACCGAAAATTAAATTTGGTAACTAGAAAAGACCATTTCCCCCTCCCATTTCTTGACCAAGTTCTAGAAAGAATTACAGGGCATGAATTTTACTATTTCTTCGATGGATATTTGGGGTATAATCAAATTGGAATTGCCTTAGATGATCACATTCACTTGTCCCTTTGGCACCTTTGCATTCAAACAGATGCCTTTCGGACTTTGTAATGCTCCTGCAACATTTCAAAGGTGCATACTAAGCTTGTTTAGTGACATGGTTAAAAAAAATTTGAAAATATTTATGGATGATTTCTCTGTCTATGGTGACTCATTTGATTTGTGTCTGGCAAACTTAGGGAAAGTGTTAGTAAGGTGTAAAGAAGCCAATTTGGTGCTTAATTGGGAAAAATATCATTTCATGGTAACACAAGGCATTGTCCTAGGTCACATTGTGTCGTCTAAGGGCATGAAAGTTGGCAAGGCAAAATTTGATCTAATTAAAAATCTGCCAACACCCAAGACTGCAAAGGATGTTCGATCATTTCTGGGACATGCAGGTTTTTATAGGAGATTCAAAAAAGACATCAGTACCATAGCCAAAC
Source organism: Ilex asprella (assembly GCA_023539305.1). Lineage (NCBI taxonomy): Eukaryota > Viridiplantae > Streptophyta > Magnoliopsida > Aquifoliales > Aquifoliaceae > Ilex > Ilex asprella. The sequence goes on along the minus strand of CM042190.1, from coordinate 4,402,372 downwards.
CTATGTGTCATCTCCTGAGTCAATACGTAATCTTTGATTGGAATGAAGCATGTCAGAAAGCTTTTAAAAAACTGAAAGGCATGTTAATTTTCGCTCCAATAATGCAACCCCCTGACTGGACTCTACCCTTTGAACTAATGTGTGACGCAAGTGATTATGTTGTAGGTGCTGTATTGAGACAAAGAAAAGATAAGAAACCCCATGTAATTTACTATGCAAACAAAATTTTGAATGATGCTCAAATGAATTGTTCAACAACTGAAAAAAGAATTGATTGCTGTAGTTTTTGCTTCGAAAAAATTTCGTTCTTATCTTGTTGGTTCTTCTGTTACTGTATTCACTGACCATGCAGCCTTAAAATTCTTGCTCACAAAGAAAGATACCAAACCGAGGCTCTTAAGATGGATACTCTTACTCCAAGAGTTTGATATTGTCATTAAGGACAAGAAAGGTGTTGAAAATGTGGTGGCAGACCATCTGTCCAGATTAACTTATGAATTTCACAAGGATGGACTTTCAATCAATGAGAAATTCACTAATGAATAACTGTTCATAATTGATGAAACTCCATAGTACGTAGACATTGCTAATTTCCTAGCTACTGGGATATTTTCTCCGTCATTCACTCCCATGGATAAAAAAAAATTTATGAGGGAGGTTAGTAACTTCTTTTGGGAAGATCCATATGTATTTAAATACTGTAAGGATCAGATCATAAGACGATGCATCCCTGCTCATAAAAGCAGAGAAGTAATATCATTTTGTCATTCTGAAGCATGTGGTGGCCACTTTTTATCAAGTAAAACAGCTGCAAAAATCTTGCACTGTGGATTTTACTGGCCTACACTTTTTAAAGACGTCCATCCCTTTTGTTTATCATGTGATAAATGCCAAAGATTGGAAAATATTTTAAAAAGAAACATGATGCCTTTAAACCCCATTCTGGTGATTAAAATTTTTAACTGTTAGGGCATCGATTTTATAGGGCCATTTTCCCTTTCCTTTGGCTATCAATACATTTTAGTGGCAGTGGTCTATGTATCCAAATGGTTTGAGGCAATTCCATGCCAAAATAATGATCACCAAATAGTGATCAAATTTTTTAAAGAAAATATTTTGTCCCGATTTGGAGTTCCTAAAGCAATCATTAGTGATGGGGGTTATCATTTTTACAATCATCCTTTCTGAATTTTGATGAAAAAATATCTGATTTTTCACAAAATGACAACCCCTTATCACCCACAGAGTAGTGGATAGACTGAATTAGCTAATCGGGAAATTAAATTAATTTTAGAAAAAATAGTAAACCCAGATTGCAAAGATTGGTCGTCAAGACTGATTGATGCACTCTGGGCATATCTTATTACTTTTAAACCAATTTTGGGCATGTCTCCCTATCGATTAGTCTATGAAAAACCTTGTCACCTACCTATGGAATTGGAACATTGGGCATACTGGGCCATTAAAGCAATAAATTTTGACATGGACAAGGTTGGACTATCAAGAAAAATTCAGATAAATGAATTGGAAGAATTGAGAAATGAAGCTTATGAGATAGCTAAGATTGCTAATAACAAGATAAAATTTTTTCATGACAAGAACATTGTGCAGAAATCTTTTGTACCTTCCCAAAAGGTCCTGTTGTTTAATTCAAGACCCCGTGTTTTCCCTGGTAAGTTAAAGTTAAGATGGACTAGGCCTTATATTGTCAAAAAGATGTTTGATCATGGAGCAATAGAAGAGGAAAACCCATCAAACAGTAATGTATTTACAATTAATGGCCAGAGGTTGAAACCATTTTTGGAGGATTTTGTTAAAAATGTTAAAACCATTATTTTAATGGAACCAGAATACCCCTCTGAGAATCGCACCTGCCGACACTCAAAAGGCTCAGATCAAGTAAAAACTCGACCTGAGGAGACACCATCCTGAGACTCCCACTACTTTTTCCTATCCTTTCCCATCTGGCTCCATTGAGCCCCCCACCACCACCTTTTTCTTTCTTTCTTTCCTCTTTTTCTTCTTCCTCGTTTTCTGTTCTTCTTCGTTCTTTCTTCTTCTTAGTTTTCTATTCCCTTTTTCTGCAAATCCGACCATACCCAAGCGAAATCATGTCCATGTATCCCGAAGATCAAATCATTATTCTCATGTTTTACATTTTTTTACTCCAGTTGTTTATGGGTATATTGCTGCTATTCGCACTCACATACAAGCCTTACAAACCTACCTGAGGCCCAGATCTGAATAGGAAGCATTAATGGTTGCATTTTGATTTATAGGTATTTGCAGAAGCACGGATCACTACCGTTTAACCTCATTTTCAAGATCCATACTGGTAAATTCAAAATATTAGGGACAATGTTCATTTAGGTTAAAGGTGTGAGAACGTTCGTATTCTGTTTCCTATTTTTGTACCTATACCATAAATTTTTGTTGTTATTTGTTCTGTTGTTGTCGGTATTCCCATTATATTGTGTACTGTGTCTAGTTTATTGTATGTCTGTGGGTCAGTTTAAATTATCTTTGTGACTAGTAGACGTTAAAGAACCAGATAATGAGTCGTAAAGTATAGGAAGACTGCATGTCAAACTCTTTTGGTTTAGTTTGGCTGTTTTACGAACTTTTTCATCAAATGTTCATAATGTGATCATGAGAAAAACAAGACTGGTAAAGAAAAATGAGATCCTAGAATAGCAAGCAAAACTCCTCTGTAGCAGAAGCACTTTTGCTAAATACTGTCGTGCCAAAAGACTTGGTGCCTCTAAATAGTGTGGCATAGTCTTTCATGAGAAGAGATATATTCAGTGTTCTGAACCAATTTTTGGTCGTGCACTCGATCGATTAGACTGGATAATGAATGGGCAGTGTAAGGATTATCCTAACACGCTATCCTATTTTGGTACTTTGCTTAACCAGTTTGTACGACAGAAAATTAGAAGAGTCACTGATAGATCAAGAGACTTAGAGACCGAGGATGACTCGAATTAGATGTAGTTTCTTTATTTAAAAAAAAAAAACAAACAAACTGTGGAAAAATTTGTCTTGGGAATGAAAGCCAATGGTCCGAAGTTCATATAAATAGTGTGAAAATGTTTCGTTATTTTGTACATACTCTTTTGAAAACATGGGCCGAGTAAGGAATGTCCCAAAATACCAGTTTCAAGCGTGGGTAGGGACTTATCGTGAGATGCCATGATTTTTTGTTTCAAATTGTTGTTAATAAGCTTTCTCTAATTGTATATAATGCAGTGTAAAATTTTCTTATTTTATTCAATGTTCGAACGACAAGTTTCGTTCTAACAGAATTTAACCAGAAGCTTTTACTTCAGTTCAAAATCCCCAAATCACTCTCGAATCCTCAAAATCCTAGGTCTTATTTTCATCCCACAGACCTCGATTCACCCTTATTCTTCAAATACACCAAAAATCGACCATCCTTAAGCCTTTCCCACATCAAACCTTCAATCCCACACCAAGAATCCTAAGTTTTTTGCAGCTTGACAATGCCCTCTTAAGACAACCCACGTTCGAACGCAATGCCGAGGATGAAGCTTCCGGCCAGGCGTTCTCCACCAGTGAACCAAGAGCCACACTTTGTTGAGGAAGTGATTATGGAGAGAGAAGGGAAGTAAAGGACCAAAAGATACGATCAAAATCATTTTCCAAGTGCCTTAAAGGCCGAAAGGTACAAAGATTTCTTCCATAAGCATGCAATTATTTGTGAAAGAAATGTTATGCTTTCTGATTTTGCTGAGATTGGGTTGTTGGAGGAAATAGAAAGGAGGAATTGGGTGTGGTACTTGAGGAATGGAGGGGAGGCTGTCGTTGACTTGGTGAGGGTGTTTTACTCTAACGCCGAGATCATCAATGGCACAATTCACACCAATGTGAGGGGAACCCACATTGATGTGGACGAGGCAGATATCATGGAGATAAGGAAAGAAGTGCCTCGGGTAGAGAAACTTACATAGCCTCCCAAGAAAGATGTATCAAACAATGTGGTGGGAAGGGAGTTGACTAGGGTACCTACTTTTTCATGGGGGAATAGGAATTTTTTGAAACAAGGAGAACTCACCAACAAATACACAATGGTCAACCTAATTGCAATGGGAAACTTGGGTCCCATAAGACGAACGAATAAGGTCTTGCCTGAAATGGCTCGACTACTCTATGCAATTTGGAAAGGCCGGAGTATTGACCTCCCTTCCCTCATTTTAGGTGAGATGAAAAAGGGGTGTGATGTAAAAAAGAGTGCACTCCCCTTTGGAACCCTTGTGACTTTGATATGCATGGAGAATGGCGTCAAGCTAAGGCCCGAGATGGAGATCCAAAAACCAATGGGCCCACTCAATAAGAGCTATTTCAGGAGGAGTCAAGGACATAGTGGTGGCCCAACATCTAGTCGAGAGGTGTAACCAGCCCAGGGAGGAGATGAGATGCAGGAGAAGCTTGATCGACAGGAAGATAGGAAGCTAGAAAGAGAATACATGCAGACTCGGGAGCAGTCAGATCAGGAAGGCCTCAGCATGCCCTGACATTCTTTACGGGACATCATGCTGAGCATCGAAGCTAACCAGGATGAGATCCTTAGGTTTTTGAGAGGTGGAGCTAGTGGAGTCGCAGATGGTGGAGATGGAGGAGATTGAGAAGAGATTTTTGTTCTTGGGGGGTTGTGGATGTTTATTTGTTTGGTTTGTTTGCGTGTTTTGATGGAGATTTCTGTTCTTGGGTAGTTGTGGATGTTTATTTGTTTCTTCTGAGGATGACGTTTCTTTTATAGTTTGTAGGGATGTTTAAAGTTTTTGTTTGTGTTGTTGTGTCTTTTTGTGGATGAATTGAAATTATTGTTGTTAATGATGAATGACGATAGTTGGAGAAATTGAATGATTCAATTTATCACTGTTACTTGTTTTAAATGTATGTGTAGATTTAGTTTTATTGTGTTATATGTTAATGACGAATCAAAAATGGATGTTGAGATTGTTTGTTGAAGTAACTAATCACATGATCAGTTTGACACATAACTCAACAATCTAGACTTAAAACCGAATCTCTTGGAATCCAGTATTTTTTCTATGCTTAAATTATCAAATGTACATTAGTATTTGTTATTCTTAAGGTACAAGATGGTTAGACTCGAAAATGAAATCGGCATATAACCAACATTCCCTAGAAAACCCGACATAACTAGTGGAGATAACAAAGGATACCATGGTGAGTTTCGAGCCTTACTATGCTTCAGAGAGAATATAACATTTACTCCAAAAAGGTTTTTCACTATCTATCTTTGAATAATCTCATTAAATTTGCTTTGATGGACGCAACTAAAGTGATCTATTGACATATCCCACAGGAAATACACGCATATCACATGTACATATGCACATACTGGAGAAATGATTTTAGGCCATCTTTTGATTTGACTTTGAGCCTTAACAGAATAATATCCCTAGTCAACCCTGCTTGAGCCTTCAAAAGAATGATTTCTTTTCAAGACACCTATATGAAAACCAAGCCACAAGGACACTAAGATTGACATACCATTGCTATCTAATTTTCTTACACCCTCTTATGAAACAGTATGGTACAAAAGTGAAAGAGAAAAGACAATGACTATGTCAAATTTTGTTCGAAGAAGAAAAGTCGGTGGAAAGAACCGAAAGGGAAAAGAGACAGAAAAACAAGGAATTGCCAAGAAAGTTAAAAATGAGAAAAATGAAAGAAAGAAATATCATTCTTCGGCAAAACATCAAAGGAAAGAGATGTGCTACACTACATAAACAGAGGATAGCTCTTGAACACCATTGACGTCATTTCGTTAGCCACTGACCTGTGGCCATATTATAACCTATGAAAAACCCTAATTGATCGCAAGTTTGATGCATATGCATGTTGTCAATCAAAAGTTGGGGTATGTTAGATATCATCTCTTTGAATTACATCAATATTATTTCATGAGATTATTTCAAGAACATGATTAGTCTATTTTCTAAAAAGTTTTACTCCTTTATTACATTGTGTACGTAATTTCTAATTGGCCATCTTCTGATTACACGCCTCGTGAGAGACAAGTCACCATATTCGGAGCGAATCTTTTGCTGAGGGCATTCCTAAGAGAGATTTGTGAAATCAAAGCTATCCATGGAGGGTGGTAAAGGGGAATGATTGTTATATACTAATTCTTGTTTCCAGAATGACTATCCTACTACTCATGAAATTTCAAATGCTAATGTGAGAAGGGCTAACTTTTACATAGAGTAAGTACCAATGAAAGAGGAACATGTGGAAAGAAAAGTCGAAATTGAGGGTTGGGTGTCTCAAAGACCATGATGCTAATTTACTTTGATCAGGAATCTCACATATGCAGTTGTTTGACCGAAGTTTATGGATAACTTCACTGGAAACCCTCATAAGACAACACTCGTCCACTAGGGTAAACTTAAGGGTTTAACTGCTTGTTGCATAAGCTAAATGCAACCGAATAACCTACGAAAAAGGCGTTCAAAATAGAATTGCACTTAATTAGTGTTATAGTACTAGGGACGAGCAATATCTAGGTTAGGGGGTGTGATTAGTACTCAAATATAGCATATTATTATGTCTCTTTTGGACTAATTATACTTTGATGAAGTTTAATTGATAACATTTCAGGTTCTCAAGTGAAAAAAAAGTTCAAGGGCAACAAAAATGTACATTTGAATGTACCACGAGCACATTGGGGAACAAAAATTGAAAAGCATGGAACAAAGTAGTACCGTTCGAATGCTACATACCGTTCGAACGTCCATTTGAACAAAGCAAAGACCAGACTACTGAGACAAGATGGGCTACAACCAAGAACCAACGCCCTGGAGAACCAACTACCGTTCGAACGACACCTACCATTCGAACGACCACTGAAGCACTGACGAGATCAGACTGACTGAAGATATAAGTTGTTGAAGCAATTCTATGACAAGTTCCGCATAGGAGTCTGGAAGGAGATTTCCCCAGAGGAAAACATGCCATCTGACATCCGAGTGTTTTGTACATATCCCAACTGGCATTGAACGATCTTAGAGTTAAAACAGCAAAAACGTTCGAATGACAGCCACCGTTCGAACGCTCTTAGAGCAAAAATAGAAAAATACGTTCGAATGACAGCCACCGTTCAAACGTCCTTGACAGACTGTCTGCAGAGTGGGTGGGTTTTCACTTTGACTTCGGCAACGAGGACTATTCATTCTCCCCCCCCCCTTTTGCCTCATCCTTGCCTATAAATACACTCATTTTTTTGGAGAAAAAGGGGGCATTCAGCACTTGTTCTTCTTTGTCTTAATTTTCCTATTTGTTTGAGAGTTGGAAAGTTTAGAATACCACTACTTTCTTTACATTAATGTTTGCATTTGCATTTACTTATGTAGTGTAGTTTCTTTATTTACTTTTAGTCTTTACATTTACGCTATTACATACATGTCTTTATTTATCTCTTGCACTTCCATTGTCTGAGCTTCCTTGTTTCTTAGAGGAGTGAAACTCTTCCACTTTTCTAGAGGTTTGCCAAAGCCGTGAAGGGTGGAACGTGATTCACTCATTCTTTGTTGAAGATTAGATCTTTGTTTATTGTGCATTTATTTTTGAAACGTCCTCTACTTAGAGGGATGAGCATCAATCACTTTTCTAGCTTTACCAAAGCTATGGAGAGTGAGTAGTTTCTCATTCACTCTTTAGTAAGAGGTGAAGAGCATGTATTAATTATTCAGAAGTTATATTTATGCACCGTTCTAAAGCTTAATGTTTATCCACTTGTTTATTGGATGATTGACTGTATCTAGTAAAGCTAAGGTACTATGTGTAATCGAGAGTCTTTCTATGACACGGATGACTCTTGCATGCAAAGACTCTTCATTTCAAGGCAAGTACCACAACTAGATCTTCATGACTACTCTTTAATAATCTTCCTTATTGTGCTTCATTTAAATAATGGAATATTGAAACCATGGTTGAATGTCTTGAAGAAGCATTTGTTGGATTGTAGATGGGTTAAGTCTCGGCACAAATAAAACTTTTAAACAGACATCAGAACCATGGTCTTAATTCTCACAATCTTTATCTTCTGATTAACTTGTGGTTGACACGAGAGTTAATTGAGTTATTAAGCATAAATATAATAAACCGGATAATTGATTACATGCCCTGATCCTCGAACTAAAGAGTAATTTTTTTTCTTCCATTTAAATTAATCTTATATTTTGTCTAGAAAACCTTCTTGGAAAGAATTTCATATTTAATCCAGGAAAAACATCCCAATCTTATAAACACAAATTTTAAAGGTTACAATCCATTGGTCTATAACGCTGTTTACTTTGAAACACCAACACAACAAGTTCCCTGTGGATTCGACTCCGAACTCAAACCAGATTATTACTACAATTTGACTGCCTGCACTTGTGTGTACACATTTCGGATCAAGTCAGAAGCTCAACAGTATTTTCTATTAAACAAATTAATTGTTGAAATGTGTATAACCACAACCAAAGCATTAAAAGAAAGAGAAAATGGATGCCTAATTGAAATATATAATGGGTAGTTGATTTTTATAATTGAATATATGTAATTAAATAAATATGGGGATACTGAGATTGAGAGGGGGACAGTGAGGGGGGAGGTTGCACTTCTCTGATCTATGAAAATGCAGGGGAAAAAGAGTTAGAGAGGCAGAGAGGGCAAGATGAAGAGAAGAGGCTATGAATTTGCAAGAGAGAGAAAAGAGGGAGAGAAAGTATGAAAGAGGGAGAGAGTGTAACAGTTGAGATTTAAGGTACAGGTCTGTGAATTTGAGAGAGAAACAGGGAGAGAATGTAAAAATAGAGGAACACAGGCTAATGGGAATTAATTAACTTTAGAGGACATGGCTGACATAGTTCTAATGTTAGAGGATAAAATTGGAAAAAAATATTTTTTCACATATGCTGGTGTTTTAAAGTAGTATAGATTTAGCTCAGACTTAAATTCAATTACATGTGAGCTTTTCTATAGAATTGTATTATGTGTTTGAATATCTAAAATTGTATGTTAGAGGATAAAATGGGAAAAAAATGTGTTTTCACATATGTTGGTATTTTAAAGTAGTATAGATTTAGCTCAGACTTAAATTCAATTACATGTGAGCTTTTCTATAGAATTGTATTTTGTGTTTGAATATAATAAATTGTGTTGTCTCTTGAAACTCAAAATTGACTATGCAATCTTGGAGTTTCTTAAATAATACATTCACTTTGAAGACTTGATATATGTAGTGTAAATGTTTATGTGTGTGACGCCCCAAAATCCGGGGGTCATTTATAAGTCCGTTAAAAACCAATCAACCCGCAGAAATACCCGTGAATGCCGCATAACCCGACAACACGTGATAGCATCCCCTAACTAGGATCGTAACCCACAAATGTAATCCGAGTTAAATTATTCATTGGATCTACCCAGGATCTAATATATCATGATTTATACTCCATTATGATTCATTTAAATCATTGGAGGAAAGAAAAACATAGGCCAAAAGCTTGGCAGAACAAGTTTAAATTTTTTTTTTTCAAAAGAGTACCAATACGCGTCCCGATACGGCATACCCACTGAACAACAGCGTACCGATTTTCAGACTGATACTCTATGTCCAGTTTTTGCCTATTTCACATGTTTTTCATTTTCAATCCATTTCAAACCCTTCCACATCTATCCAATACATGTGTAACATCATTTCCTATATAAAACTCGATAAGAACAAGTTCTATTACATTCGAGTTCTATTACATTCGTTTACATATATTACATGCCCAAAACATAGTTTTAACAAATGTTTTACAAAACCCAAGGGTAAAGGCCACAATCCGGCCTCTCTTCCCCCTTGAGGCTCCAAATGAGGGTCGTCCACTAGTGTGTATCCGGCACCTGAAAATTGTTTCTTGTACAGGGTGAGTCATGCTCAATAGAGTATCTCCTACAGAGGCTACTCCCCACCTAGATGCATATGAAATGTACACATGCAACAATCAATAACATTTATCCATTTCAAACAAGAACATATGATTCATGGTTGAAATTCTACCATGTCGTGCCTCGATATGAGATGACACTCACCTATGCATTTTAACTCGAGCCCTCATCAGCTCCTACAACACAATGCAATGCACGTGTGTAAAACATTCATCATTGATGAAGTACGTTCAATGCTTGTTTAAAATAAAAGTCTTGAGTTATAAAATCAAGCATTGTTTGATGTTACACATCCAAGAGTACGTTTACAAATCAAAATCTTTAACTAAATCTTGTGTCATTGTTTGACAACGAATTTTGGAATTGCACCCCAGGCCCTATATGCCTAATTCACTTTTTTGGACTTGCACAAATGGAAGTTAATAAACCAATAATCGGGTCTTGCACCCAAGGGATCTTCTATCCCTTCTTGCAATACCCAACACAAGTTTTTCGTGCAACCATGTGACTCAATTGGACCTTCGACCCCAACTTACTGAGTCAACACATCAATCATCAAATGTGGTGTTTAATCAACCATGCACACATACTCACACTTATGCCTTGTGACCTTGAATGTGATGCCCCCATGGAAATACAATGTGATACACAATTGCAACATATACCACGACAACTATATCATATGCATACAATTCCCATGAACCATCACCATGGTAATATATCATATATTATAAAACATATGTCCACATGTCAACAACTATGCCTAAGCATGTTACTTTAATTACATCAAAACAAAAATTCCAATCACTTAAGGCATTTTATCAAACACTTTCAAGGCACCAAATCATGTTAAACACATATCATGCCCAAAATTTCACCAAGTTACAAGAAATTTCACAAGTAACTTCCACACATCAAAATCAAGCTAGAAATTAGCCTAAGTCATTGTACTCATTTTCATAACAATAGACACGTTATAGGTTATATATACACGTAACCATCACCTATTGACACCACAGACTAGAAATGAACCAGAGTATGAAGGAACCCTACCACTTGAAGCGTAAATCGAATGGTAGAACTTCCAAGAACAATAACAAAGCCCAAAACTCTTGATTTTCCCAAAGTCTCCTCTTAGATCTTCGGTGAAATCCTTCATTCTGGGTATGGTTGCATTTCACTCGTCGATGTGATCGACTTTAATTCTTGACTCGAGGAAATCCGACCGATAGAACTCCGTGAATCGAAGGAAGAAATTTTTTATTTCTCTCTATTCTCCCTCTTTCTCTCCAACGTTGAAGACCAGCTGAATTGAAGAGATATTTTGTGCAAAATATCTATTTTTGTTTCATATTTATAATTTCCAAGGCTTGACTCTCGTCACACAAAGTGTTGCCCACTTGTTCGGGTCCGTTTTTGCCCCGGAACGATTTATTTCATCCTGGTTTAAGTTCAAATTAATTTTATTTGAACTTTCATCCGATTATAAATATATTTTTTATTTTTTATTTTTGAGGACCTTTGTGAGGTCATTCGCCACCCAACCGCCTCGAATGATGTGCAACATTCAACTATCTTGGAATTTGATGAAATTAGTCTGGGTGAATAAATTTTGTGATACGGATCCAACGCTGAAGTATGTTGTGTCATACGAGCTCTAGAGAACATGTATTTTAAATCAACATTATAGTCAAAAATTACTCTTTTGTCCTTTTTCAGAAAAAGTTTAAATTTACTCGGGTTTTACAATGTAGCCCTCATGACTTTAGAGTCATTCTTCTTTGAAGGCTTTTATATGCTTATTTGTTAACAAATTTTTAGGCAACAATTTTTATTGAATAATCTCATTACTTCTCAGTTTTGGTCAGTGCTAATGAAGTGAATTGTTGTCGGCATCTCAAATTTATTCATGGTTTAAGTACATTTGCCACTATAATGCTTTGTTAAGCCGTTAAGTACATTTATTTAAGCCATTTTTTTACTTAATTTGAGTCTTATCCTTTTTCTTTGTTATCATTGTCATTTGGAGTTGTCATTGAGCTTTTGTATAGTTTATTTTCTTCACCATATAATTGAACAATCCAAGTACCCAAATTTTTTAACACTACTTTTATTATCCCAAGATTAACATTGACATTATGAAAGAAGGGATGAGGGTGGAAATTGAAAAAGAAAATAAGGTGGTGAATTCTTCATGCTATTGTTAATAAAAACAAGAAAAAAAAATTATGAAAAAAGAACATTGAGAAATTTCTACTAAGTTGTGTTTCTTAATGATAATGGTTGAATTGAGATTGAAGCAATAGGTCGAAAAAGAAGTAATATCTCTCATGATAGCTGTATGAATTTCCTTAATTATTTTTATTTCTTAAAATTTTATCGTAGGGCCTCATTACAACTAGAGTAAAGACCTATTTGATCTCAAGACTGTGGCAGTTTATGCATGGATGCCTATTAATAAAGATGAGATGTAAGAATTATTTTACTTTCTTTTTGGTGTTGATATTCTTTTAATGAGATTATGTCTATTAAGTTCATGACATTACTATCTAAAATCATTCACATCATGAGAGCAACTAACAAATTCCATCAATAAAAAAAATTCATTCATTATACATGGTATATACATCATCCCAAAAGAATATGCCAAATCATGGTCAATATATCCAAAAGAATATGTCAAACTATGACAATTACATCTGAAAGAATCACACTTGTCTTACAATGGAATAACCAAAAATATTAGACATTAAATTGTCCCAAAATAAGCTTCCTAGTATAGAATGTAAGAGCAGGTAATCCAAAACATCTATCTCAAGGTCTACGTTCCCATCTAATGGAGCTTCCTAGTGTGTCTGCTCATCAACTTTGAGCTCCTCCTCTATGCTATAATCTGAAAAGGATATTATTTTGTAGGGGGTGAGTACTAAGCTTTGTAGGAAAGTCTTTTCAAACTCGAACAAGGTTTAGAAAACATATAAAACAAGTCAATCTCATTTCGCAAATATCATATATAACTTTTGAAATAAAAAAGTTTCATTTCATCCAATCTCCAGTTTGCATAACAACAATAATTAATGAAGAAGTAAAACAAATTTCCAAGAATAAGTCATTTCAACAATAAAACATAACCCACCATTTGTGACATCACCCACAATGTATATTAAACACCATTTGTATCTTTCACAACATTATGTATATGTATTTGAATTTGTATCTCAAGTATGATGTATGACATCGCATGAATAAACACATCGAGAATATTCTGGCACACACACACACACACCCCTAAAATTCTCTAAGGATATCAAACTTTTAGGAAGGGCGTATGCCAACATAATACTAGTGAGGAATCAAACCCAGGAATAGTATACTAACCCTTGTCCTCGATTCCCGTGAGCGAATAATAGTTTGGTCCTCACAAGGCACTGACCCCACTACGAGTGGTAGGAAAAATTCAAATCTACACGAAGTAAGAAACACGTCTACCCACTCTACGATACCCAGTCAACGGTCACCCATGGTCATCCAAACATCCACAAGAGATACCATCCCTCAACCAATTTCTCAAATTCCCAAGTATAATTCATAATCCCCAAATTTTATATGGAGCGGTACAGTTGAACAATTTAAGAAAATATGCAAGAGATCATCAATAATACCATTTTATTGTTCAATACAAAGCACTAAAGTTTTGAAATCAAGGACAAAGTAAAAATCAAGAGAAATATTCATTTCTCTTGAAAACTAGGGTTTTAAGACAAGAAAAGAGATTTAATGGCTATCCAATCATAGCTTTGTTTAAAACATGGTAATATTCACAAGAATATCAACAATCACTGATTTCATAGAATACATATATAATTTATAGTCAAAAGAATGCATATATATATGTATATATATATATATGTATATATATATATAAGCCTTAGCCTCAATGTAAGAGATATAAAGAAACCCCTACCTTGAATCAAAATCTCAAAGTAAAGCCCAAGCTCTAGAGGCCCCATTCCTCCCTTTTCTTTCTGGCTTAATCTTCCCCTAGGGTTCTAAGAGGTTTAGGGTGAGAGTGGAGTGGAAGAATGGAAGAATGGAATAAAAATGGGATGGAAATGGTGTTATAAAGCTACAAAATCCCGAATTTTACTGTTCATAGAGTCAAAAATTATATTTTTCTCCAAAATTATAATTTTACCATTAAGTATCTCCATTTTGATCTCTATGTCTACCCTAAAGTTTTTCGACACTTCGGATTTATTTTTAATGTTATTTTAACCCAAAAATATTTAATTTTATAATTTGTCTTATCACTAAAGAAATTTTTATGGGATTTTTAAAATACAAGTCTGTGTACGTTTTTACTTGATTGACCCATCCAAGGCCCAACGTACCACCAATTGTACTACATTATTTTTCATTTATAACATTTAAAGGAAAGAATACATAGCCCAAAAGCTTGGCAACAAAAGTTATAAAGATTTACGATTTTGTGAAAGAGTACCGGTATGCGTTACCTACTGGACATCGGCGTACCAGTAGACGTACTTTTACCTTTTGCCTAGATTTGCTTTTTTGGCCTGTTTTTCATTTTTCATCCATTCCAAACCCTTCCAAAAATATCCAAAACTTATAAAAAATACATTTGGACATCAAACACAGTTGGTACAAGTTCTATTACATTTGGGGGTTTACAATCCACCCCAGTTGAAAAAAGTTTCGTTCTCGAAACTTACCTCACATAGCGAACAAATGAGGGTATTTCTCTTGCATCTCTAACTTTGGTTCCCAAGTAGCTTCCTCCTCCCCAAGATGTTGCCGCAAGACTTTCTCTAGTTGGATGATTTTATTGGAGAGGTCCTTCTCCTTGGTATCTAGGATCTTTACCGGTCGTTCTTCATATGTGAGTCTATCTTCAATTTCAATATCTTCCAAATCTACGACATACGTTGTATCTGATTGACACTTTCTTAACATTTAAACATGAAACACATCATGTACCCCTAACAACTGAGCTGGTAATCGAAGTTGATACGCCACTTTGCCCACCGCTTTGATCACTTTGAATGGTCCCATATACCTCAGAGATAATTTTTCCTTCCTACTAAATCTTAACACTCTTTTCTTGTGTGACACTTTGAGGAACACAAAGTCCCCCTCTTGGAATTCCAATGGTCTTCGTCTTCTATCCGTACAGATTTTCTGTCTACTTTGTGTCGTGCGTAGTCTCTCCTAGATAAGTTGAATTTTTTCTGTAGTTTCTCGAACATTTTTTAGCCCAAATAAGCTACTCTCTCCAGCTTCTAGCCAACAAGTCGGTGACCTACATGGTCTCCCGTACAACGCCTCATAAGGTACCATGCTAATGCTAGATTGAAAACTATTATTATACACAAATTCCATCGACAACAATTGGTTACTCCAGCTCCCCTTGAAGTCCAACACGTATGCTCATAAAATATCTTTCAAAATTTGTATCACCCTCTTGGATTGGCCATCCGTTTGTGGATGAAAAATGGTACTGAAGTGTAATTTTTTTCCCATTACTCATTGTAGACTTTGCCAGAATTGCGCCATAAAACGAGAATCACGATCTGATACAATAGAGAGTGGAACTCCATGCAATCTAACAATCTCATGGATGTAAAGCTTGCACAAGGTCTCTAAAGTGTCAGTGGTCTTCATACTTAAGAAATGAGCGGACTTGGTGATTCTATCTACAATGACCCATATGGCATTATGCCCTCGGGAAGTCCGTGAAAGGCCAGACACGAAATCCATGGTGATTTGATCCCACTTCCTTTCTGGAATAGGCAAGAACTGTAGTAATTATCCGAGTTTTTTATGCCCAATCTTCACCTACTGACACACTGCGCACTTAGCCACATACTTAGCCACGTCTTGATTCATCCCTGTCCACTAATATTGACACTTCATGTCCCTATACATCTTGGAACTTCCCAGATGTATGGAAAATTTTGAATGATGATACTCACCTAACAGTTCTTCCCTTTCTTGGTCATCGTCTGGTACACATATTCTTCCACAAAACTGAAACTCATCATTATGTATAGACCAATTCTCAATAATCTCATTCTTCTCTAATCTACCTCGAATAGTTCCCAGCTAGGTATCTAACCATTGTAACTCCACAATCCTTTGTCGGAGAATTGGTTGAGCTACAAGATTAAATAAGCATGATCTAGCCTCTTGTCTTTTCACCCGTAGATCAAATTCCTCCAAAGCATAAATCATCTTCCACCTATTGACAGCAAGAACATTGAATTTCCCATGAAACTTTCTGCTTAATGTATCTGCTACTACATTCACCTTCCTCGGATGGTAGTTGAGTGTGAAATTGTAATCCTCTAGATACTCAATCCACCTTCTTTGCCTAAGATTCAAGTCTTTCTATGTGAAGATATACTTGAGACTCTTATGATCACAAAATAGTTGAAACTTTCCCCCATAAAGGTAACAACTACACAACTTAAGAAAAAAAACCACCACGGCAAGTTCTAAGTAGTGAGTGGGATAGTTCTACTCATGAATCTTGAGTTTCCTTGAGTCATAAGCTAACACCTTACCTCCTTGCATTAGCACACATTCCAAGCCACATAATGAAGCATCGGTATGCACATCATATCCCTTCCCACTATTCGGAATAATGAGGACAAAAGCTATTGTCAACTTCTCCTTCAAGGTGCGAAAGGCTAGTTCACACTCGTAAGTCCACAAAAATCTTTCCCCCTTTTTCGTAAGGCGAGTCATTGGCATCACTAACTTTGAGAACCCTTCCATAAACCTCTGGTAGTAGCCTGCTAAGCCCAAGAAACTACATACTTTGGTCACGTTCTTCGGTGGTTCCCATTTCATCACAGTTTCAATCTTTACGAGGTCAACAACTACACCCTATTCTGCCACAACATGACCAAGGAATTTCACTTCCTTTATCCAAAACTTGCATTTACTCTTCTTAGCATACAACTTAAGCTATGATAATGTCTATAGCACAATCGAGAGATGGCGTTAATGTTCCCTTTGTGTCTGGGAATAAACCAATATGTCATCAATAAACATGATAACAAGTTGATCTAGATATGGTTGGAATACACTATGCATCAAATCCATGAAAGCTACTGGAGCATTAGTCAATTCGAACGGCATTATCCTATATTTGAAATGACCATACCGGGTATAAAAAGCTCTCTTAGGAATATCCTCCTCCATGATCCGCAGTTGATGGTACCCTATACGAAGATCAATCTTGGGGTAATACTTAGAACCCCCAAACTGATCAAATAAATCATCAATTTGTGGTAATGAGTATTTATTCTTCACTGTCATCCGATTCAACCTTCAGTAATTTGTGCATAATCAAAGTGTTTCATCATGCTTCTTCACAAAGAGGATCAGAGCTCCTCAAGGTGAAGTGCGTAAACGAATAAACCCAATATTCAAGAGATGATCCAGCTGCTTCCTTAGCTCCTTTAACTGCAAAGGTGCCATCCGATATGGAGCAATGGATATGGGTTCAGTTTCCGAATAGAGATCAACCATAAACTCAATTTTTCTCTGTGGGGGTAACCCGGGTAGTTCATCTGGGAACACATTCAAAAAATCTGATACTATCACTACCACGTCTGCATGGAATTTATCCCGATCATCTCCCATTAAGCTGGCCAAGAAACTCAAATTTCTCCCGCCTTAGCTTTCAGGAATCTATTTCCCATAATAGGAAATTGATGTGAAGAATTGTGATCAATAATGAAGCTGAAAACTACCCCTCCCAGTAATTGAAATAAAATTCGCTTGTGAAAATAATTCATTACTGTACGAAAAGTGGACAACAAGTCCATCCCAAATATTATGTCATACCCCTTCATTGCTAACACAACCAGATCTACAATTAATTCTTGCTTCCCAATTCGAAGTAGCCAACCTCTACACACCCTTTTAGTTTCCAACTGTTCTTCCGTAGGTAGGTCATTACTTAAGGAATGTTCTAATTTTTTAAATCCCAATCCCAAATTAAGAGCATATATCGTGTGTACGAATGAATGAGTCGAACATGATCAAATAAAATTCGGGCCCATGAATTATAAAGAAGAACGATACCTTTCATAACTGCATTGGAAACGTCTTCCTTCGGTTGGGTCAAAGCAAACACTGTTCCCTGATTGGTGCCGCTGGGGGTTAGAGCTTGTAACTGTCTCTGTTGTAGTGGCTTTTGTAGTGGTGGCTTGTTTGCATTCACTTGTTTGGTTGCTTAATTGATCTTCGGTAAAAACAATGGGCATTTATTTTTGTAGTGTTCGAAACCTCCATATGCGAAGCATTGATGTGGGTCAGTGCCTACTCTCTCTACTATGCGTCCAACTCCTCGAGTTGTTTGGAGTCTCTGTCCAACTGCATGGTCTGGGCAACTGTATGGTGCCCTCATCTGCACTCCACTGCCGCTAGCTCCTGTCCAGATTAAACCTCATCTCATGAAGTTCTGGCACTGCTAATTATCCTATGTGTCTCTCACAACCAATGTAGCTCTATCCACAAGATTCCCATAGTCTTGGATCTTGAGAGCCACAAGCTTCCCCCTGATGGGAGGCCTCAAGCCTTGCTCAAAGTGTTTGGCCCTTCTAGCCTCAATAGATATGGACTCCATGGCATAGCGGGATAGCTCATCAAACTTCCTTTCTTAATCTGCCACAGTTATGTTACCCAGTCGTAGAGCGAGAAAATCGACACTCATCCTATCCCTGACTGATTCAGGAAAATACTTGTCTTGGAAGAGCTGATCGAACTCCTCCCAAGTAAGAGCATTCGTGTTCCTCCTTCTCTTCATTGAGTCCCACCAATGATCTGCTTCCCCTTCTAGTAGATATGTAGCTAGGTCGACCCTTGAAACCTCGGCTACTCCCATGCTATCACAAATTTTTTTCACCCCACGAATTCATTTATCCACATCCAAAGGGTTAGAGCTTCCTAGGAAAGTAGGTGAGTGTTGACGTAAAAATTCTCAAAGAATTACCATCCTTTGATTTTCATCCCCGTTGTCCGACATATAAGCTAATCGATGAATTCCCCTGTTGTGGTTGTTGTTTCCATTATGGTGTCGCACCTGAGTGGTTAGCTCCTTTAAGTATTGGTATATGCCGTCCATGGCATCGGCAGGTGGTGGTGGGGGTGGTGGGTATACTTGGTCCCCACGTCCAACCCAACGCCCACGCCCACGCCCTCGTCGTCGTCCACCCTGCATCCTACACATCAATTCATAATTTAGTTTCTTTGATGTGCAAAACATCCTAACTATAAATTTAATCCATAGTATAAGGTTTGTATAAAATTTAAATCGAACATTTCATTTAACCTAGTGCTACTTCTCTTGTGGTAGTTCATAACCTACAGCTTACATGTAAGACCCAATACCTAAGCACTAATACCAAAACCTGTAACGCCCCAAAATTCACCTTGGACGACATCACTATCTAAAATCATTCACATCATGATAGCAACTAACAAATTTCATCAATTAAAAAAAATTCATTCATCATACATGGTATAAATACAACTTCATCCCAAAAGAATATGCCAAATTATGGGAATTACATCCAAAATAATCACACTTGTCTTGCAGCAGAATAATAAAAAAATATTAGACATTACACTGTCTCAAAATAATCTTCCTACTGTAGAACGTAAGAGCAAGTAGTCCTAAACATCCATTTCGGGGTCTACGTTCCCATCTAATGGAGCTTCCCAAAGTGCCTACTCATCAACTTTGAGCTCATCCTCAAGTCCATAATCTGAAAAGGATATTGTTTGTTGGGGGTGAGCACTAAGCTCTGTAGGAAAATTCACTCAAACTCGAACAAAGTTTAGAGAGCATATAAAATAAGTCAGCCGCATTTCTCAAATATCATACATAACTTTTGAAAAAAAAATAATGACATTTCAACCGATCTCCAGTTTACGTAACAACAATAATTTAATGAAGAAGTAAAACCAATTTCCAAAAATAAGTCATTTCAACAATAAACAATACCATTTGTGACATCACCCATATTGTATATCAAACACCATTTGTATATTTAACAGCATTAAGTATATGTATTTGAAGTTGTATGTCTAGTATGATGTATGACATCACATGAATATACACATCGAGAATATCCTGGCCCACACACAAAGCCAAAATCCTCACAAGGATGTCAAACTTTTAGGAAAGGTGTATGCCAACACAATGGCAGTGATGAATCCAACCCAAAAATAGTATACTAACCCTCTCCCTCGGTACCCGTGAGCGAATAGTGGTTTGGTCGTCACAAGGCACCAACCCCACTTCAAGGGGTAGGAAAAATTCAAACTTGTACAAAGTAGAAAACTCGTCTACCCACTCTACGATACTCAGTCAAAGGCCACCTGTGGTCATCCACAAGAGATACCACACGTCAACCAATTTCTCAAATTTCCAAGTGTAATTCAAAATCTCCAAATTTCATATGGAGTAGTACAACAGAACAATTTAAGAAAATATGCAAGAGATCATCTATAATACCATTTTATTGTTCAATACAAATCACTAAAGTTTTGAAATCTATGACAAAAGAAAAATCAAGAGAAATATTCATTTCTCTTGAAAACTAGGGTTTTAAGACAAGAAAAGAGATTTAATAGCTATCCAACCGTAGCCTTGTTCAAAACATGGTAATATTCACAAGAATATCAAGAATCAATGATTTCATAACATACATATATGATTTAGAGTCAAAAAAATGCATATATATATATATATATGCCCTAGCCTCAACGTAAGAGAATAGAAAGAAACTCCTACCTTGAATCAAAATCGCTAAAGTAAAGTCCAAGCCCTAGAGACCCTCTTTCTTCCTTTTTTTTCTCCCTTAATCTTCCCGTAGGGTTCTAAGAGGTTTTGAGTGAGAGTGGAGTAGAATAATGGAAGAAAATGGGATGGAAATGGTGTTATAAAGCTAGCATATCCCGAAATTTACTGTTCATAGGGCCAAAAATTACTTTTTCTTAGAAATTACAATTTTTGCCATTAAGTATCTCCATTTTCATCTCTATGACTACCCTATGGTTTGTTGACATTCCAAATTCATTTTTTCTGTTGTTTTAACCTAGAAATATTTTGTTTTATAATTTATCTTAATACTAAAGAAATTTTATCGAGATTTTTAAAATACAAGCCTGTGTATGTTTTTACTCGATTGATCCATCTGAGGCCCGACGTACTACCAATTGTACAATATTATTTTCCATTTATAACATTTATAGGAAAGAATACATAGAACAAAATCTTGGCAACAACAGTTAAAAAGATTTACGATCTTGAGAAAGAGTACTGATATGCGTTACCTACTAGACATCGGCGTACCGGTACCCTTTGCGCAGATTTGCTTGTTTGACCTATTTTTCTTTTTCCATCCATTCCAAATCCTTCCAAAACCATCCCATACTTATACAAAATTCATTTGTACATCATACATAGTTGGTACAAGTTCTATTACTTGTGGGAGTTTACAAGATCTCTTTAAATTTTACTTTGAAGTTAATTTGACGACTAATACTATCACTCCAAATTTAATATGAAAAATATGGCCCTAAGGGTGTGTTTGGGGTTACTTTTTAAAAATATTTTTAATACTTATAACTTCTCCTAATTACTTTAAAAAATAGTATTTGAAAACCGCTCCACCAACATCTTAACCACCACCAGCCCCACTACCCCACCACAATCACCACCACCACCACCACTGCCACTATCGCCACCCTACCACACTCATCGCTCCACTACCATTGTCAATAGTTTGCCATCAATAGTTTATAATTATCATGCTAGGTATTGGTTATTTACATTATAATTTGCAATAAATGTGCTTAATTATCAAGTTTTGTCATTTGATGCTTGTTCTACTTTTTTTTTCTATTTGTTAGGTGTTTGGAATCAATTGGCTATATTGGGAATAATGATAAGCAGGCAAGTAACTGAGGAAGAGAGCTAAACTGGATGATTTTTGAAATGAAGCAAGAAGAAAATCTTGGACATGATGTATAGTGGATCAGGGTGCGCTTGCTTCATCTTGACGTGCTACAACCACTAGAGCTAATGAGAAGAAAACGATTTGGACAGAAAATTAGTTGCATCAAGATTTGGAAATATGACTGCACATTTTTTTTTACATATTTCCTGTAGGCATGGACATCAGTTACTCATTATATATAGGACCAACATTATGCACCTTACTTCGTTGTCCTCTCCATCAATGAAGGCCTAAGAGAAATTTTGAGATTACCACAGAAATGACATTAGAACTCTCGTCCTATTTCTACTTTTTTTCTTTTATTATCACCAATGATCTTTGATCTCCCAATCTTTTCCCATTTCTTCAAATATAATGCTAGCGCATGGGCTTTAACCTAGTAACCACCCTCAATATACCCAAAAGGAAGGCACAAGTCAATTCTTTCTATGCATAATTTCTTATTTTGGGTTTTCTCCTCTATTATTTTGTTTAGATTCATTCTTAGTTCCCATTGGATGCTCTGTCTTTAAACTTAATATAAAGAATAATTATAATTGATGCTATTTATCTATGTTGTAAAGATGGGTTGTACTGCTGATACATTGTTGTGCATAAAAATCCCACTTTGCTACAAAG
This sequence comes from Ilex asprella, assembly GCA_023539305.1. Lineage (NCBI taxonomy): Eukaryota > Viridiplantae > Streptophyta > Magnoliopsida > Aquifoliales > Aquifoliaceae > Ilex > Ilex asprella. The sequence continues at coordinate 4,379,726 of CM042190.1, read as the reverse complement.
CCTTTGACAAAATCAACTATTTGTAGTTTTTTGTTCTCTTATCTCGTATTTATAGCTCTTGATTTCTAAAAAAACATTTATACAAAATATTGATTCAATTTTTTGCCCTATTTGAAATAAAATATTCAATGGAACTTTGATCCCACGTTCCTAAATGGTCAATTCTTGGAAGGAAACTTTTAATGTACTTATTGAACAATCAAAGTGTATTTCTTGCGATTGTACACTATGCTATTTTTTTTTTTTAATTGTTGGCGAAGATTTAAATTTATGTTTGAGCTAATGCTTATCTATTATTGTCACACCCCAAATTTCACAAAAGTGTGGTTAAAAACAATTACTTTGTTTATCCCAGGAAAACAAGTCGGTTTGTTCTAAAAACATCTAGAAAAGTATCGCTTTAGTTTAAATAAATCAATTTTTTAGAAAATTTCGACAAAGTTTCCTTTAAAAAACGGGCAGCTGGATAATTGGTGAGAGCTACCTGTGAGAGCATTAAACATAATAATTATACCTAACTAGTCATTCACATCATATCAATTTATTTTTTATTCACATCATATCAATCATATACATCTCTTCTAATGATATCGACAAAATAAGTCATTGTCGTTCAATACCGAGGTGACAAATAGAGACCCACAAAGTCCTCCCAAACCCAGGTAATAATTGAATTATCTAAAATTCTTTGTCTTGAACATAATATACAAAATATCCAAAATCTTTATAAGTAAACCTTTTAAATTGTCTCAATTCATACATTGTACTTTACATACTCTAACTAAATATATAAAAATCATAACAATTATATTCTGCCTCGATACTCCCACTATGCAGTCTACCAACATATGTCCATAACTGAAAATGTTAGACGATAGGGGTGAACAACTACACGTTTAGTAGGACAATCATATTCTCATGCATATACAAGGTTTTAAATATCAAAATTTTCACATTCATAATGATAGATAATGAAATAATTTATCAATAAGTCTAGATAAAAGATAAGTAGTAAGCATTTTTTAAAGTACAATACGTATTACCATTTAAAATACATAAGTGAAACATCAAGAAATTTACCACATCAGAATCAAATCTCAAAATAACAATATAAAACCTCTCTTTGAAAAACATAATGCAGCACCATTCATTTTATAAAGTACGAAGTGAGAAATCTTTATACAAGTTTAACTATAAAAAATCTAGTAAAGTAATCATTTCATATTTTGAACACAATTTCATAAACTTGTTCTTTCTGGAGTATTTTTCAAAAATATTAACTTCATGTTATTTTGCCTCAAGCTCACCATACCTCACCCCACTCAAGAGGTTTTTTGGAATATTGGTCTATTTATTTCTTGGCACCAAAATCCATGTATACTACTCAGACGGACAAATATCATCAAACCAATATCGGTTCACGAATGAACCATCCCCAAGGAACCTTTTGAATCTTGCACCTTGTGGTCTCATTGCTCTTCTTGCTTTTTAGGAGGGATGTGTAGGGCAAAACTTGATATATCACATACGATTTCACCAAAAATCACTACCATCAACAATCCCCCTAGAACTAGTAGCCGCCTTGGTAACACTCCTCAAGAGCCCCAATGCTTGGTGAAAAAACTTGCTGCTTCCTAACCTCTAAAAACCATCCCTTAGCATGTGTAGTGTATGGATAAAGGAGAGTGTTAATCTCCTTTGGGATAGTGTTAAAAGAAAGAACAAGGAGAAAGGAAAATGAGAAGACGTAAATAGGGTAAAAACCATTCGGACCCCCCGAGTTTTGTCTTAATGACACGGACACCCCCTCACATTTTATTAATTCCAGTGACACCCCTTATTATAAACGGAGGTAACAGAAATTGTGCAATGACAAAAATAACCCTCAATGCCTAAAATGACAGAAATATCTATTCGACTAACAAAAGCCTAAAATCGAAACCGATAGCCGCTAACCCTTTAACCCCAAATCAAAACCTTCCCACAGCCTCCCTCTTCCTCTTCCTCCCCGATTCCCCCACAGCCTCCCTCTTCCTCTTCCTCCCCGATTCCCTCACAACCCCCACAGCCTCCATCTTCCTCTTCCTCCCCATTTCGCTCACTGGGTGGTGTCGGAGATTGCGGCTGTGCTGAATGGTTTCGATTTTTTTAGGGTTTTGTTAGTCGAGGGCACAGAGGAGAGTTCTCTTTCTGGACAGAAGCGAGGGCACAGAGGAGGGTCTCCTGGTACGAGAGAGAGAAGAAAGTCAAAAACGGAAGAGACGAAACGTCGTCCTCGCTGCGTGAGGAAAGGACCTTCTGTTCTCGGCAATTCTTACACCAGTTGTTTGGTATGCCCAAATTCTCTCCAAATTCATCATATGTGTGTGTAATTGCAACAGTGGCGTGATTTTTGGGGTTGAATGATTGACCGATTGCATGTGGGTTTCTGTGATTTAGGGTTTGCAATTTTTGGATTTCTTTTTATCAATCCCGTATTTTCTTTGTTTTTTTTCCTCGGCTGCTGAACAATTTTGTCCTCTCGATTCGATTTCGTTACAAATCTTGGGGGTTTTTGAACTGAGTCTGTGTCAAACATGTTAATTCATCTAGAATTCGCGGATTCTATGATGTTAATTCGCCATTTTGGTTACTCGAATTAGCGGAATTAATTAGTCAAATCCATTGATTTTCTTAGTTAAATTCGCTGATTCGTAAGCTTGAATCCGCGAATTTAATAACATGAATGCACGAATTAATGGCCAATTCGAATTAATGCAAAGTTTGAAGTAAGTTTATCCAGATCTGTGCAGACATGGATCTATATATTTCTGTACGCTTTTGTTCTTGAAAAAGTTTCAAATTATGTGAAGTTATTGATTTTAGCAGTTGATCGAAAATACAATCACAATCATTTTCTTGACCAGTTCTTTTTTTTTTTTTTTAAAGGGACGATCAACATAATTTGAAGTACTGTGACGTGTAAAAGTCTTGGTTATTATTTTCTATACTGGTTACTTGAATTTTCAGTCTAATACTGGTTACTTGAATTTTATGTTATGGAAAAAAATCTTCATTGTTATCTTGTTTTTTCAACATGTTCTAGACAGGTTCTGGAAAAAAAATGGGTGAATCTGAGGTTGGAAATGTGGAAACAGGTGTTGAAAATGTTCAGTTTGAGGTTGGAAATGGGGAAATGATGTGGGAGATAATGATAAGAAGGACGATGTATATGGTTTTAGTTCTGAGGATGAGGATTGGAGAGGCGAGGGTGATGATGTTCCTGATTCTAGGAATGATTGCCAATATGTTGGGCCAATTAGCACATGTGAAGAGTGGGATGCAAGTAGTGATGGTTTCTCAGATTATCAATCTGGGAATGAAGGTGGTAGGAGTAGTAGTGATTCTGATGATGTAGAGAATATGAATGGTGATATTAAGCGAAAGAGGAAATCCAAAGTGTATGATACATCTGAATATGAGACTGAGTTTCATGTTGAGAATGGTGGAAACTCTGACTGGAATTTCTATGTGGGGATGTTGTTTGAGAATGTTGATCTTTTTAGGGATGCTTTAAGAGACTACATCATTAAAAAAGGGATCAAAGTGATTAGGAAGAAAAATGAGAGGACTAGGGCCACAGTACATTGTGCTACTGAAGGGTGCAAATGGAGGATCCATGCATCACCTCTTCTGGATCAGGCTACATTTAAGGTGAAGAGTTACAAAAGTGAGCATAACTGTATTAGGTATAGGAAGGTGGATGAGGCAAACAGCACTTGGATTGCTAAACAGTTACAGGGGGTCATCAAGAACAATCCAAAGATAACATTGGAGAGTATGCAATCTGAATTGAATGATCGATGGGAAATTGAAAGTAATGGTAAGAGGCTTTATAGGGCAAAAATGAGGGCTATGGAAGCAATAGAGGGTAATCATAGTCAAACATTTCAGTTACTACCAGCCTATGTTAGACAAGTTTTGAAAAGTAACCCTGGTTCTGTTGCACTTATTGATTACTTTAAGCCTTCAGTGAGTGTTAATCCCATTTTCAAGAGAGTTTTCATTTCATTTGGTGCCATGAAGAATGGGTTCAGAGAAGGTTGTAGGACTTTCATTGGTGTTGATGGTTGTCATCTCAAAGGGCCATATGGTGGGGTTCTTGTAGCTGCAGTAGCTCTGGATGGGAATAAAGGATTATTCCCAGTGGCATATGGAATCGTTGAAAGTGAGAGAACGGAGAGCTGGGGGTGGTTTCTAGACAATCTGCATGCAGTTATTGGTGCTGGGGACAGGTCCCAACCATGGACCTTTATGTCTGACAATCAGAAGGTATTCTGTTTCTATTTCTATGTTTCTGTTTCTGTTTTTATTATTCTGTTTCTGTTTCTGTTTCTTATTATTCTGTTTCTGTTTTTATTATTTTGTTTCTGTTTCTGTTTCTTATTATTCTGTTTTTGTTTCTATTTCTTATTATTCTGTTTATGTTTTTGTTCTTATTATTCTATTTCTATTTTTGTTCTTATTATTCTGTTTCTGTTTTTATTGAAGATTTTTCATTTCTATTTTTTTTGTTATGAACTTAGGGACTTGATAAAGTGTTTGAGAAGATTTTCCCAGGAGCTAAGCAAAGGAGATGTTGTGTGCATCTCTACAATAATTTCAAGTCCAAGTTCCCTGGACTATTACTTAAAAAAACTTTTTGGAGGGCTGCTAGGGCCTATAATGTGGTATGATTTAGGGACAACATGGAGTTAATGAAGTTACATGACTCTAATGCTTATAATTGGCTTATGAAAGTCCCAGTACATACATGGGCTGGGCACACATTTGATGAATCTATGAAAAGTGATCACATAACCAATAACATGTGTGAATCATTTAACAATTGGATTGGACTGCATAGGCACAAGCCAATACTCACCCTTTTGGAAGGAATTAGATGCAAGTTAATGGTGAGATTTCAAAAAAGGTACCACAAAGGATGTGCATGGGAGGGATTAGTCACCAAAAACATTAAGATACAACTAAAAAAAGTGGTTCAGGACAGTATGAAGTGTCTTGTATTATTTGCTGGGAACTTGGAATTTGACATAAGTATTGGGGGAACACGATATCCAGTCAATTTGGCAACTGGGTTGTGCTCTTGTAGACAATGGCAGGTATCTGGAATTCCTTGCATTCATGCAGCAGCTGCAATAGGATCTCAAAGAGAAAATATTGAGAAGTATTGTCACAGAAGTTACACCAAAGAGAGTTACTTACTTGTTCATGGAGATATGATCCATCCAATTGTGGACCAGAAGATGTGGGATCCAGTAGCAGAACCTCTACAGCCTCCACCCCTGTGCAGGCTACCTGGAAGGCCTAGGACCAATAGAAGGAGAGGTGTAGATGAGCCAGCAGCCGGTACAAGTGACATGAGGAGGTCCCAAACAATAAGGTGTCAAATTTGCTTACAACTTGGGCATAACAAAAGAACATGTCAAAGAGCACCTGTTAAAACAAAGGGCAAGGATGGTGGTGTGACCAATAACAGTCAGGTAAACAACATCCTACCTATTTTATTGGAATACAATTGATGTATTTTCTAATTGTCTTTTAATATGTAGTGCAATGAAGAACCAACAACATCACAAACAGTTGGATCACAAAGTCATTCTACTACTACCTCGCAGGGAACTTGCCAAGTAGACAGTTGACTGCAATGGAGGGAGGGGTAAAGGGATGTGGCAGGGGTGCTCAATCAGCTGGAGTTTAGAGTTAGGGCACATGTTATTTTTTGTGGCACAAGTATTTTTTTTCTGGGAGGGGTTAGGGCACATGTTATTTTTTGTGGGACAAATATTTTTTGCTGCAACACCATGTAATATCTTTTGTTGCTGCCCAGTTTCTATATGAAATATTACACCATTTTGTCATTTGAGTTGAACATGAAATACATAGATACATGTGTACATGTGAAGTGTTATGAGGAAAATTTTTGCTTTTTTCTCTATTAAGTTGTAACAGATTTTTTTTTTTGCTTTGTAACAGATTTTTTTCTGCTTTGCTTGTAACAGAAAATCAGAAATTGTTTTAATTCCATATGCCACTGGGAAATCAGAAAATAGATTTTTTTCTGCTTTGATTCCATATGCCACTGGGAATATAAAGTGAAATCATTGGAGATGAACTATATAGTGATGAACTATATAGAAATAAAGTGATGAACTATATAGAACTATATAGTGATAAAGTGATGAACTATATAGAATTATATAGTGATGAACTATATAGTTTTTAGAAAGCATTGGAGATAAACTATATAGTGAAATCATGGGTAAATAATGGAGAGAGAGAGAGAGGGTACAAGGGTTTTTTATGGTCAAAAATTATTGAGGCCTAATTTTGGAATTACAAGGGTTTTTTTATGGTGATGTCACTCTTTTCCGTCTTAGTTTTGACGGCCATGGAACGGAGGGGGTGTCCGTGGAACGAGTTTCAAATGTGAGGGGGTGTCACTGGAATTAATAAAATGTGAGGGGGTGTCCGTGTCATTAAGACAAAACTCAGGGGGTTCGAATGTCTTTTACCCCCTCAAGAGCCTTGGTAACACTCCTCAAGAGCCCCAATGCTTGGTGAAAAAACTTGCTGCTTCCTAACCTCTAAAAACCATCCCTTAGCATGTGTAGTGTATGGATAAAGGAGAGTGTCAATCTCCTTTGGGATAGTGTTAAAAGAAAGAACAAGGAGAAAGGAAAATGAGAAGACGTAAATATGATGTGTGAATGTACAAAAGTGCTCCCGAAGTGCAAGAAGACTTTCGCGGATCATGTTTTACTTAGTGGTGTTCCAAGGTCGTTTCCACATGGAAGGAAGTAAACCGAGGGGAAGGTATTTTGAGTAAAAGAAAGTGTAAAATCTTTAGGGTTTGAAAGTTGTTTGCTGAAGTGTGTTTTAGTGAAAATTAAATTAGAACAAATGTTGGCGAATCCAAGAATTCACTCTAATGGGGATACCATCTCAACTCGAATCCCCCTTGCAATAGAGCATGAATAAACGATTGATTCGTGGGAAGCTAGGGATAAGGTTGGTGAGTATCTAAACTTAAACCGTGACTATGCCTACAGATATCAAAGACTCACAAACTTATCCACCCTCAACCTAGTCAAACTGAACCATTCAACTTCAAAAGAAGGAAGGAGAAGGAATTGAAATGGTATACCCAAGTGAAGATTCCCCTTGGATTTACCAACTAAAAGATTTAGCTACTCAGGCTTGAAATGAACTTGACAATGTAATAAGAGTGCATTCCAAAGGTATGGAGTTCTAGAGTAACTAAATGCAAGAAAATATAAGTTTTGTGTGAAAGCAATGGATACCCTTTTCATACTAAGACAAATGAAGAACTTTGATGCATTAATGACAAAAGCTTTAAAAGAGAATTAACTTGCAATGACTAGTAGGAATTAGCCTTCATGACATTAAATGAAGTTCTTAAGATTCATATAGGGGATTACTAGATAATGTATTGAAAGAAATGCAAAAATTCCAATTTTCTCTCACTAGAACACTATTTATCATCTATTACCCATACCTTCTCTCTCTATATCTATATCTCTATTCCATCCCTGTAATTTCTCTCAAGCATGGAGAGTTTGCTTGCCCAAACGTGCTTGGAGAAGTGGCCTAGCATCTAGAAATGACCTCCATCCATAGAGGTTCAGGAGAGATGACCTGGACAGGGGGAGTGCAGACCTTGTCGGCACACCCCGCTTGTTTTATCTTCTCTCTCCTCATTAATCACCACGGCTCCAGAATCCAAAGGAATGTGTGAAAGGGATGAATAGTATTGTGGTCATGTCAGAGGATTGGGGAAGAAAAGTTGGTGGGACCCTCAAGGCAGCAGGACAACTCTGCAGAATTTGGGCGTATCAAGAAAATCGTACCGGTACACGTACCAGTACCCCAAACTCAAGTAGCCTCAGCGTACCGGTATAGTTTGGTTGGTTTTTCTAATTTTCTGATTTTCTCCACTCCTGAGCAATCCTCAAGCCACTTGGGAAGGCTTTAAGAAGCCTCATTTAGCACTTTTTAACTACAAACACAAAATATCATCGTTAAGAGCTGAATTGACACAATTCCCATCATTTAATCTCCAAAAGCAATTAAAATAAGATAATTAGCACATAAAAATATACAAAGTTTAGTTCTAATCACACCCCCCAACTTGGGATTTGCTAGTCCCTTAGAAAAATGTATTTTTAAAATAAAATACTAAGAATATCATACAACAATCCATTCAAGTAAACAATTCACCCACAGATCAAAATAAAAAAAAATCATAATACAATTATCAAAATAAAATTGGGCAAGTTTAAACTGAAACTATGGTTTTCCATTAATGTGCTTCAAAGTTGGAGTATTTGAGTTCAATCATCAAAAAGGAACAAAATGGCCTACAATCTACGAATTCATCTTCTAGGCTAATGACTCCATCCTAATTATGTAAACTCCAACACAAAAGGAAGAACAAAAAAAATAAAAAATACAAAAACCTATTCCTCATCCCCATCTCCATGCTCATCACTGTTCTCATCCTCATCAAACTCGCTCACACCCTCCCCATTTTCTTCAGAATCATTCCCATCAGAGTCATCCTCATTGTCATCCACCTCAACCACCTTAGAGGTGGGGGGGATAGGTGTAGATGGACCAACAGCAGGTGGTGGGGGTACTCTTGGGATAGGCCTATCTGGGAAGGTGTGCACAAATAATTCTTTCATTGTCGCCGCCATACCATGCGCATCAGCCTCAATACCATGCACAGTAGCCTCTAATGCATTGAGGCGCTAAGGGATCCCACGTTCTGGTGCAACAGTGGATGGCCCAGCAGATGATGATAGTCTGGGGGCCTTAAATTCAGAACCCAGCATCTTGGCTCGCCTTCCTTGGCTCATTGCTTTTCTTTTCTTGTTATTAGTCTTACCAATGGCTCCAGTCTCAAGGGGAGTGGGCTTGTCAAAAACGTATGCCTTAACTTTGAAATATTAGCAAATTTGGGTCACCAAGCTCCCGTATGGCAATTTGATCATAGGCTTTTGTGTTTTCGCAAAATCTTTCAAATCTTGCCAGATGAGAAGAGCGAATTCCACTGCCTTCCCAAATGTGACTGCATCTAAAAGACCCAACTTCTCCAGATTTGGTTTCTTGTCTGCACCCCTCGGTAGAAGGTTGTAATGGAGGACTTTGTTCAACAATCCATAAGGGTGCTTCAACCTCCCACTTTGGACTTTCCCTTTAAATGTACTAGGTTCCTCATACATCAACTCTACAAATTCATGAATTTTCTTTGCTTTGGTGATGTTATGAGGATAGATTAGTGTAGACTTAGGTGGCCTCTCGTACTCACCCAGGAGCATGGCAATGACATCAGGGATCACCACAAATATTTTACCCCCGAACATTGGTTTTTCAGGACTTCAACTTTGTCCACCTCTGACACCCGGAGTGTTTGATAGAACTCCTTGCACATTGGCAATTTATACCCATCTAGGGGTTCAAACCAAAATCTCATACCATGTCCTCCGATGATCTTAACAGCCTTATTCCTCAGGGTGAGGGAATGTAAAAACCCAGGTAAATTTAAACTGTTAAGAATAAAGGGCAAAATAGTAAATTTTTAAAATAGTTTGGGTCATAAACCTGAAATTTTTAGAACTCGGATGACGAAATGGACCTCACCGTTGGAATAGTCTCACGAAATCTAGTGACCATGTAAATTTTCATCGAATTCTGAGATAGTCAGGTTTTTCGCGTTTTACGAGGCGATCGGGCCCCGGGAGACCCAAATACGAATTTTTTGAGAAAAATATGAGATTTTAAAAATAAATGAGGTTAAGATAAATTAAAAATATTTTGAACTTGAACCGAAGCAAAATTTAATCGTTTCGGGATAAAAACGGACCCAAAATTAAAATGGACGTGTGGCGCATTATGGGCCAAGTGTTCTAAAATTATAAATAGGGAAAAATTAGATTTTTCCCCCATTTTGTTCAGCCATTTCCAGCCGATAGAGAAGAGATGGAAAATAAAGGGAAGCTCTAACTTCTCTCTGTGATCTACGGAGCCAGAGAGCTCAGATCCGGGCGAGCCAAGAGGGAAAGTCGTTCTCCTCGACGAGGGCTACGCGTACACACCAAAAAGGAGGGATTTCACCGAAGGTTGAAAACCAAAAAATTGGGGAAGAATTTGGAATCGACTGGGGTCAGGCTCAGGGTATTTTAGGGAGTTAGGTGGCTATGCCTTCCCTACTGAGCAGGGTGATGGAATCTCAGAGTCAGGACACTGAGTTGTTGTCCATCAGGGACCGGGTACAGGTAGGTACAGGTGACGAGGGCTGGGCCATTCACTTGGATGGTAGTCATCGGTATCGAGGAAGGATTATGGTTCCTCAGATGGCAGATCTGAGAGAGGAGATCCTTAGGGAGTTCCATTGCTCTCGTTTTGCAGTTCATCCCGGTGGCACAAAAATGTATCATGATCTTCGTCGCCAATATTATTGGAGTGGGATGTAGAAATACGTTGGAGACTTTGTCAGTAGATGTCTCACGTGTCAGCAAGTCAAGGCCGAGCACCAGAGACCACCATGGTTGCTCCAACCCTTGGAGGTAGCTGAGTGGAAGTGGGAACATATCACGATGGACTTTGTGACCTACTTGCCATGGACATCGCGGGGACATGATGCAGTGTGGGTGATAGTGGACCGGCTTACCAAGTCAGCTCACTTTTTGGCGGTGCGGATGACCTTCACATTTGACAAATTCGGCAAGCTATATATTTGAGAGATAGTCCGGCTACATGGGGTGCATGTATCTATAGTTTCGGATCGGGATCCTAGGTTTACGACTCACTTTTGAAAGAGTTTCCAGCAAGCCATGGAGACACAGTTGATGATAAGTACTATTTTTCAACCCCAGACGGATGGTCAATCAGAGAGGACCATCCATACATTAGAGGACATGCTACGGGCATGCATTCTAGATCTCAAGGGTAGCTAGGAGGATCACTTACCTTTGGTGGAGTTTACCTATAATAATAGTTATCAGGCAAACATACAGATGACACCCTATGAGGCACTATATAGGAGGCCTTGCCGTTCTCTAATTTGTTGGACGAAGGTTAGAGAGAGACCCTCCACGAGTCCAGATTTGATAGGGGACACTTCGACAAAGGTGGACCTGATAAGGAAGCGTCTCCTTACGGCTCAAAGTCGGTAGAAGAGTTACGCCAACAGACGGCGACGACCTTTGAAATTTGAGGTGGGAGATCACGTCTTCTTGAAGGTGACACCTAAGAGAGGGGTGGTCAGATTTGGGAAGTAGGAGAAGCTGTCGCCGAGGTTTATCGGGCCCTTTGAGGTACTCGAGAGGGTGGGTATAGTGTCTTGCAGGTTGGCATTACCACCAAATTTTTTGGGTGTTCACGCGGTATTCCATGTCTCAATGCTCCGAAAGTATACACCTGATCCGACACCTGTGGGGGATTGGGGTGGATTGATAGTTGACGCGGATAGGAGCTTCGAGGAAGGACCAGTGCGTATCATGGATAGCCAGGAGCAAGTTTTGCGAGGCAAGACTGTGAGGCTAGTGAAGGTGTTATGGCAGCACCGGAGAGTGGATGTGGTAACATGGGAGCGTGATGACACCATTCGTGCCAATTATCTGTTCTTGTTCGAGGATGGAGGTACATGTCTACAATTTTAAGTAGAGTATTACATGTTGCATATGCATATGTTTGATGTGTGCATGCGTGCATGAATTTCGGGGACGAAATTCTTTTAAGGGGGGAGAATATAAAAACCCGGGTAAATTTAAACTATTAAGAATAAAGGGCAAAACGGTAAATTTTCAAAATAGTTCGGGTCGTAAACCTAAAATTTTCTAGAACTCGGACGACGAAACAGACCTCACCGTTGGAATCATCTCGCAAAATCTAGTTACCAAGTAAATTTTCATGAATTCCGATATAGTCGGGTTTTTTGCGTTTTACGAGGCGATCGGACCCCAGGAGACCAAAATACGAATTTTTTGGAAAAATTATGAGATTTTAAAAATAAATGAGGTTAAGATAAATTAAAAATATTTTGAACTTGAACCGAAGCGAAATTTAATCGTTTCGGGGTGAAAACGGACCCGGAATTAAAATGGACGTGTGGTGCATTATGGGCCAAGTGTTCTAAAATTATAAATAGGGGAAAAATCTTATTTTTCACCCATTTTGTTCAGCTATTTCCAGCCGATAGAGAAGAGAGGGAAAAGAGAGGGAAGCTCTAACTTCTCTCTATGATCTACGGAGCTAGAGAGCTCGGATCCGGGCGAGCCAAGAGGGAAAGTCAATCTCCTCGACTAGGGCTACGTGTACACACCAAAAAGGAGGGCTTTCACCGAAGGTTGAAAACCAAAAATTTGGGGTAACGCTTGGAATCCAATTGGGTTTGTCCCTTGGAGCTTCTACGGTCATTCCTCATGCTACAAGAGGTAAAGAATTCTCCTATTTGGGTGGTATTCATAACCTAGAATGTTAAATGAAATGGGTAGGTTGATAGATGTCTATATCACTTGTCTATTGGAAGGAAATGAAATGAAATGGGTACAAAAATGAGAATGAAAATAGATTACAGTAAATTCCTAACTTGAAATTAAAAAAATGTGATAATTTATTTTGGAAAAATTCCACGAGAATTTGTGTTATATGGGCATGTAGTGCGTTCAAATCTTACCTTGGTGAAGTGGGTATTGAAAATAGGTAGAATATATTCTATCTTGAGTTGGGTATGTAGAAATTACTTAAAATAATTTCTCGAAATTATGTGAATTATAGGCATATTATGTGTTTACATAATGTCGTGAATATGAAGTGTGTTATTTGCTTAATAAGAGATAACATGCTTGAATATAAGTTTGGATAATGTTGATAAATACAAGCTTGTTTATTGGCATTGAGAATTATGAAAATTATAAGTTTTGGATATAATTGTCATGGATTATGTGAATTGAGTTTGAAATGGTTCATGTTGCATACATTGCATATTAAACACTGTATTAGAGTTGCAATGGGGCATTACATTGCATATGCATGGGGACATCGCACCAAATGGGCAGTTATGCATGGAAGTAGTGAACACCACATGGGTGGATGACGGGTGGACTCGAGGAAGCTAAGTCGATAACTTGGCCGAGTCGCACAGTTTTGCATGGTGTTGTGGGTCGGGGTTAGCAAGAAGGGCTAGAAGATCCCTCGGGTGTAAGGCCCGGTGATTAGATATGCACTGCCGTTGGTATTAGTCCATAAAGTGTGTCGGTGTACGCGGGACCGTTGGGGCAAGTGCATAAATCCCGTGTCGGTTGGGTACTGTTGGTATAAGCCCATAAACACTCACCCCATACAAGACCCGGATGAAAAATATAATTTGATGTGTAACATAGATGACGAGATTATACACATGAAAAATTGCATTTGTAGGAGAGCCGGAAAGGGCTCGGGTTCATGGATGACAAGCATTTGCACGATTGCAAATTGCATGTGTCGAAGGGCCGGGAAGGGCCTGAGTTTGGTTATTGGGAGTGAGTCGCATCTCATTCCATAACATTGCATGGCAAATTTCCAACATTGATGTCATATATATGTTTGGAACATGTGAATGGTGGATTGGTAGCTTATGAGCATTTCATGTGCATTTGGGTTGGGGAATAGCCTATTTTAGGAAGTTCTCTATTGAGCGTAGCTCATCCTTTATGGGGTAAACATTTCAGGTGCGGGGCTCATGCCGGCGGATGGCTCTCACTTTGAGTTCCAAGGGTGAAGAAGCTAGAATGTGGCTCTTTTTGACAAAAATTGTAAAAGTGAATTGAATATTTATTTTTAGTATGTAATTAAATGAGATTGCATTCAAATGATGTAATAGAATTGTAAAATCTATGTGGAATGCCCAAATACATGTTGTGTAAGTGTTGGGTTGGTTTCGGTAAGGTTTGGAATGAATTGGAAAGAAAAATTGCAAGAAATGGTAAAAAACTGGGTAGATAGTACATGTACTGCGTACCGGTACGGTTGCGTACCAGTACGGCGTACCGGTACACTTTGGTCTAGATAGTTCGACGTACCGGTACAGCCGAAAAATTCTGAAATTTTAATATTGGTTCTTATGCTTTTGGACTTGGTTTTCCTTGATTCAAAGGTTACAAATGAATACTAAATGAACTATTTTGAGGCACATCACACCTCGGATGAATTAAATGAATAAATGAACTCGGGGTTTAACAGTGGGTTAAAGTCCCGATTAAGGTGATTTGTTTGGACTTAAGGTCTGGGATTGAGGTAAGAAATGTATATTCCGCGGGTTGACGGTGGGTCAACGGTTGATAAGGGACCCCCGGATTTTGGGGTGTTACAAAATGTGGTCCAGGTATCGTTCACAATTGACCCCCTTCTCTCGAATCAGTTGATTCCTAGCCTGGTACCTCACCTTCTACCTCTGCTCATTGAGGTCCCCACTCGAACCTTCATCACTTCTATTGTAGATACTAGGTTACTCGGGTTGAGATGAATCAGGTCCATCCCTCTTAGTTCGGGCCATGCAAAGTAATAGTGCCCCAATTGTTAAGAAAGTGAAGAGGAACAAGAGCAGGCTCTCAATAGGGTCCATAGCCTCATGGTTAATCTCCACATGACGTGCCATTTGAAAATTTTGAAACAAATAGAGAAATGAAGGAAAATTAGAGCTTAAAGGGGTTTTGGCAATCATAAGGTTTCAAAGGTTTGATTTCTACTGAATCACAGCACAAGGGAGAGGATTTTAGAGGTTGAAGGTAGATTAGAGTGTTTTGGAAGCCTAAAAGGCGATTTGCGTGAGACAAAAGTGGATGGGGTTTGTATTGTAGGAGGGAAATGAAAGGCGTCCCAAAATAAATCGATTAAAAACCCTAACTTTTGACATTCCAGGCGAAGCGTACTGGTACACGTACCAGAACCCCGCACTCCAGTAGCATCAGCGTACTCGTACAGTTTGGCTCTAGTTGTAAAATTCTCTTGTTGAGTAACTTTTCACCACTCCTTTTCATTTTAGGACCTCCCCTATATATTCTAACACCTACTTTATGATCTCTACTCTATCCTAACCATATGCTCCACTTGTAAACTACAATTTGAACCATCATGCCTAATTCATTTGAAATTGTAATGTGATTTTAAAATTTTGATGCATTCAACATACAAGGCATGGATTTCTATCCTTAACTATACAAAATGAACACCCAAACTGCACATCACACAATTAACAAAATGGGCATCCTTCATTCATTTGAAATATTAAAAAATTGAGCAATATTCCCCTATTCTACAAGCATGGCCTTGTTTAACATATTTCTCAAATGATTGAACTAAACACTCATTAGCAATACAATAATCTGAAATACTAGTCTAAAGTATGCACCTACACATTCATTTCCAATTCATGTGTGTGTGAATTTGAACAAGCAATTGGAGCATTTACACAACCAAATTCACATTCGCATAGCCTGCCAAATTCAGTTTCAATGCAAAACTAACTAGAGGTCACTCTTAAACAATGAAATGCACTCAAGTTCTCCTAATATGCACTCCATGTGTACATGTGAGATAGAATCTTGTGTTCAAAATAAATTGTGCTCACATGTAATCAAAAAATGAAGTCCACACATGCATAGTCTCATGAAAGGAATGCTAGGGCATTAGATAGCAGAACTAACTTTTCTTGTTCTTTAAAAGTTTGCATCTCCCATGCTTCCTTAGATCATTTAGGACTTTCAAGGGTTGTAATTTGGCCTTGGGGTGATATCTCAGTAAATGAAAGGAATGATTTAGGAAAACGAAGAGGGTTGTTCCCAATGAAAGACTAGATATCTTCTGTATTATGTACAAATTTCAGCTTAATCAGACGGTTGGATTACAAGTTATGACAATTCTACAAAAACTGGTCTGGAATAGACAAAGTGTACTAGTACACATACCGGTACGCCGAACTCTAGTAGGTAAACCATACCAGTACGTCGTGCCTAAAGTGTCTAGAATGACTATTTTCATGCTCCACTTGCTTGTGGGTCCCACCTGCACTTCTCACACTTGGCCCCCAACATTTTCTGCACATCTTCATGCCTTTTATACCCTTGGTGAAGACTTTGGAGGCTTGGCATTCAATGTGGAGAGAGAGAAAAGGGTGAGGCTTGGGTGTGCAGGCTAAGCCTGCCATATCCATATCTTTAGCTCCCTATTGATGGGAGGCCTTTCATAGAGCTAGAGGGGCCCCATGCACGAAATTGAAGGCTCTCACACTGCATATACTCAACATTTTTCAGCATTGCAAAGTGTGGCTACCTAAGCTAGAAGTAGTTTTAGTGAAGAAGATGATGAATAGTGCTAAAATTCTTGCATTTTCCCTTTTATTTCAATTGTTGTAAGCTTTAAATTTCATGTAATCCTTAATACTTGCACTTTAATCTCACCTATTTCAAGTACTTTGTAAGTTTAGTTCTATATTTACGATTTCACCATTGTTGCTCTCAAGTTCTTCATTTCCTAGCTTTAAAATGGGTATTGCATATTTTTCTTCTTAGATTAAGTTTTCTAGCAATAAGTTATGTTCTATGCTTCATGTGTTCATTATGTCTCTTTACATTATGCATTGCTTTCCTTTATTTATGAGTAGCTAGATTTTAGTTGGCTAATCCAAGGGAGACCTTCCCTTGAGGATTCCATTTTAACCCTTCCTTTTTGCTCCACTCGGTGTACAGTGGTTCAGTTTGACTAGGTTAAGAGTGGATGTGGTGGTGAGTCTTTGATATTCTGTAGGCCTGGTCACGGTTTATGCTTAGATCCTCACCATTTCATCCCTAGCTTCATACGAATCAATGGTTCATCTATACATCATTGGAGGAAGGTTCCGAGTTGAGTTGGGATTCCCATTGGAATGACCTCTTTGGATTAGCCAACACTTATTTCTAGCATTTTCATTCACAACCTTTACTCACCAAAACTCAAAACAAAAGATTTTACACTTTTTCCTGTTACTTTTGTTCACAAAATCACCTTTACACACTTGAACTTTCCTTCCCTGAGGAGACGACATTGGAATACTCTTCCAAGTAAAACACGACCCGCGAAAGTCTCCTTGCGATTGGGGTGCACTTTTGCTCATGTGCACATCATATTTACACCATCCCATTTTTCTTTCCCCTTGTCGTTTCTTTTGACACTATCCCAAGGGAGAGTGACACTCTCCTTTGTTCATAAAATACAAATTCTGAGAGATAGTGTTTAGGGATGAGGATTAGGAAATAACAAGGTTTTCCATCAATCAAAGTGTAGAGTCATATTCTCTTTTGTTCTAGACTAGGAGATTCTTTTTGAGACAATGTGAAGTTTAATGTTTTGTTATTCCACTGCAAGAAAATAATTGCTTTTGGGAGGTAATTGCCATAGTGGGCCATATTCTTTTTGTTGATGTTGGATATATTGTAGGTAATGAATAAAATTTTATTTACTTATGAATTGTATTAGTCGCTCTCATGATGTTAATGGTTTTAGATAGTAATGTCATCTATGGGGGATTTTGGGGTGTTACAGATATGGTATCAGAGCCTAGGCTTTAGGTCTTACATGGGAGTTATAGGTTATGAGTTACCACTAGAGAAGAAGGACTAGATCAAATGAATTGTCGACCTAACCCTTAGACAAGCCTTATGCTTTGAATTAAGTGATAGTTAGGGTGTCTAGCATATCAATTTTAACTAAATTGTAAATTGATGTGCAGGATGGATGGTAGACGAGGACATAGGTGCGGTCATGGAGGTCATGCAAACCCACCACCACCACGTCCCGATGCCATAATTGGTATATATCAATGCATTAGAGAGCTAACCATTTTGGTATGCCACCAGAATTGAAACAACAACCAGCAACGACAAAACTCTACGAGGTGAGGTTCGATCAGGATTGGTACTAGCATCAGTGCAGTGCGAAGTGCGGCACTATACCGTCGCCCAAACTAGGGGGTTAAACAGAGATTTCAGATAGTTCGAGGAGATAGGGTTACTCAAAATAGAACAGACACTGGCCCACGTCAATGCTTCGCATGTGGAGGTTACGAGCATATAAAAAATAGATGCCATCATTGCCAAAAAAGACCAATCAAACAACAAGACAAGTAAATGCATACAAGTCACCACTATAGAAGCCACTACATCAAAGATCGTTAGGAGCTATAGCCTCTGATGATATTAATCAAGGAAGAGTTTTCACTTTGACTCAACCAGAGGAGGATGGTACCAATGCAATTGTGGAAGGTATTGTTCTTCTCTATAACTATGGGGATGTATTTTATTTGATCTTGGTGCTACTCATTCCGTTCTACACACCACATATGCTATTAACTTGGGATTAGAACTTGAGAATCTAGAACATGCCTACGGGAGAACGGTTGAATACTAGAAAGAGGTGTAAAGGTTGTGTGCTTCGAAGTGGGGAGGAAGAATTAATTGTAGACTTGGTTGCTTTAGACATGAATGGGTATGCTAGTTTGGTATCAGGTCATTTTGACTATTCTAGAAGGGGGATGGTAATTTGTCTTTTGGTTTGTAAATGAAGCTAGGCATGGATATTTATGCAAGTCATATTATTTACATTGAAGATGGTATGAGATAGTATAATTCTCAAATACGATCAATTAAAGGAATATGGTGAGGTAAGTTCGAATGGGAGTCTATTTTGGAATAATGATTAGAATTGTGGTTGAGAGGTTGTCTCAAAACTATGTACTTGAGGTTCCCAATATTAATTGGAAAATACTTCAGAGTATTGATTGAATGTCCTTTGAAAGCTTAGAAGAGTCATACATAGGATACTCATTGAAGACTTTATATTTATGCAATTGTATTTCGTTGTGGGAGTAGTTTGCTACACTTAGACTCTCTAAAGTATTAACAATTGGGATTCTCATGGTTAAAGGTAGAGTTAACAATTGACCTGTATTCACAAAGGTTGATTGAAAATTTGAGATTGAATTGTGGAAACAAACTCATAGACAGATAACAAGGGAAATCTATGAAGCCTCACTAAGTGGTAGTAGTTACCTTTGACCCTCGATATTGTAGGATTAAAGATTAGGGAGTTTAAAAGCTCGATGTCAGATATAATAGACAATCATTGAAATAAGAATGATTTCGATGTTTGGTGTTAACTTCTATCGTTATGTGAGATCTTTTAAATGCTACTGGAGTTGTGTTGGGGGAATATGGGGTTCTTTTTTCGTGTCTCTTTTAATACATTATTAAGATAGGTTTGATTTGTGTATTGTTGGTATGAGTATTGAAGATTCTAACTTGACAATTAGTGGTGATAATTAGAAAAATGTAATTTGAGGAATCAAAGATGATACCTATGCACATTGGCTTTGACATGGATGCGGAAACCTTATGTAATTTTTAGGGTAAATGACTATGGTTACCCTAGTAATTAGCAGATTGTTATTATCTTGGGGATTATAAATAATTATTGATGATGCCTAGAATAAATCCTATATACAAGCTCAGGAGATGAGGTTAGACAAGGAGGTCAGTTAAGGAGGCCAGACTGGACATCTATAGCTCGGGGGTCCAGACCTTGGGTTCCCCTCAGACAAGACAATAAAGGAAATATGAAGGAGACAACCGGCTAATAGAAAGCACTCCCAGAAGCGGTAGGAAGCTATAATCAAGGCACAGAATATCAACCGACCAAGATTTTCTCCTAAAATCATGGAGGATCCCACGGATGAAGGCAAAGATCTCGGTGTAGATCCCTTAGAAGATAGGAATTGCACTATAAATACTGTATTATACCTTCATTGCAAGGGAGAGGACCATATACCCGAGAGACAACCCTAGAGGCTACAGAGCCATGACAAAGCCCTAATTTCTTTCATATTGTATTGAATAAGCACTCAAGTGATCAATAAAGAAAAAGGAGCAAGAGCCTCCATTGAAGAGTGGACTAGCCGAGCTCCACAGCCGGTGAACCACTATATTTCTTACTGTTTACATTCCCCTAGACTCCCCTGAATATTCAATTGCAAATCACGAGAGCAATTTAGCTTAGATCCACCTCGGTCATCACAGTTAATACGCCCCCTGTTCATATGCGGTGAAAAAGCATCATCAATTATTAAGACTATGATGACTAAAGAGGGTAAATTGAGGAATATTGGTTTAATCATTGGAAGTCTTATTTTAGTTTTGATTATAGTATAAGAAGTTTGGTGATAGTAAATTGAGAGATATTTTGAGATTCTTAATAGTCTATCTTCACATTTTGGTATATTGCAAGATATATTTATTGTAATGGATTGTATCATAGGGAATCGAAAGTATATGTATCGTAAAAAGAGTTGTGATGTTAACAAAAGTCATTAAGAATTGATTACATGGTTATTCGTTCTAGCTCAAGGTTAGAGGTTGAGAATGAATACTTGGGAGATAGAAAATAATTGGCCTTTATCGAGTTGGTGGACCTATAGAGATATTAAGATTGATCTAAAGGCATGAATTCGGATACAAATGAGTTATAAAGGGGATTTTAAGGCTCACTGATTTGAGCTCAAGATTGGGGACTGAGAGCAAATATCTTGGAGATATAACTTGGGACTTAGCCTAAGTATTATAGTTAGTTAATTACCAAAAAAACTCCCTTATGAATGGATTAGATGGATCATTAGTGTACAAATTTTAGAAGCTATAATTGGAGGATAAATGTGGTTAGGCTTCTGTAGTACACTTTGGTGGAATTAGACATATCTTCTCAAAACTATCAAACCAATGGGAATTCGTATCTTGTGACTAGTTTCGATTTGTGAACTGGTGGATATTAATTTCTATTAGAGTGTACAGCGGTCCATTTGATTAGAATTAATATTAGTGGAATTAACCATTAGTTACAGTTATAGTGGTTAATGTAGAGAGTAAAAGCTTGAAGAGTGAGATTCAATTTCTTGGAAAACTTGGTGTATAGTTTGAGGGTTATAATAGCTGGGAATCTTGCAATGTCCACCAAACTACAAAAATTGATAAGTATTTGTAGGATGTGAAGTGACTTGATCCGAAATATGTATACCCAAGTGCAAGCAGTCAAGTTGTAGTAATAATTCGGTTTGAGTCTGGAGTCGAATCCACTGAGAAGTTGTTGTGTCAGTGTTTTAAAGTAAGCAGTGGTGAAGGGATTTGTAGTTGTGAGATTGAGTGGTTTTTCCTGGATTAAATATGAAATTCTTTCCCACAAGGTTTTCTAGACTAAATATAAGATAAATTTAAATGTAATAAAAACTACTGTTTAGTTCGAGGATCAGGACATGTAGTCAATTTTCCAGTTTATTATATTTATGCTTACTAACTCAACTAACTCCCGTGTCAACATCAAGTTAATCAGAAGGTAAAGATGGACTGTGATATTTAGGGTCATAGTTCCGATGTCTTTTTAGAAGTTTACAAGAATTGCCTATGTCAAGACTTAACCCGTGTATAGACAAGCAAGTGTTTCTACAAGACATCCAACCATGACTGTAATATTCCATTCTTTAAATGAAGCACAACAACGGAGATGATTAAAGGGTAGTCATGAAGATCTAGCCAGGGTACTTGCCTTAAAATGAGGAGTCTTTCCATGCAAGAGTCATCCGTATCATACAAAAACTCTCGATTATACAAAGTACCTTAGTTTTGCTAGATGCAATCAATCATTAAATAAACAAGGGATAAACTTTAAGCATTATAACAGTGCATAAATATAAGTTTTGGATAATTTATACATGTCCTTCACCTCTTACTAAAGAGTGAATGAGAAACTACTCACTCTTCATGGCTTTGGTATAGCTAGAAAAGTAAGTGATGCTCATCCCTCTAAGTAGAGAAGTTTGTAAAATAAAAACACAATAACAAGGAGCCAATCTTCAACAAAGAATGAGTGAATCACATTCCACCCTTCATGACTTTGGCAAAGCTCTAGAAAAGTGGATGAGTATCACTCCGCTAAGAAAGAAGGAAGCTCAAGCAATAGAAGTGACAGACATAAACAAAGGAATGTATGTAAAAGCATATATGTAAAGACTAAACGTAAATAGAGAAATGAAATTCTTAATACAAGCAAATGTAAGCTTAAATATAAAGGCTAATAGTAAATACAGAAACTAAAACTCTTAAATAAATGTAAACTTGAATGTAAAAAAAATAAGTGGGAGTCTAAGCCTCCCAACTCTCTACAAAAGAGAAAACTAAGAACAATAGGAAGTCGAAGTGTTACCTCTTTCTCTCCCAAAAATGGGAGTATTTATAGGCAAGGAGAAGGCAAGAGGGGGTGAATAAATAGTGCTTGTCGCCTAAGTCAAAGTGAAAAGCCAACCACTCTGTAGTCTGTCAGTCGAGATCGTTAAAACGTGAGTTGGCGTTCGAACGTTGCTGCTGTTTCCGCATTAAGGACGTTCTAATGCTTGAAGTCGTTCGAACGTTTACACTGTTTTTGTTCTAAGGGCATTCAAATGCCAGTTAGGATCTGTCCTTATCTCTCAGATGTCACATGGCCTCTGGTTCTCTCTGGAAATCTCCTTCCACACTCAATGCAGAACTTGTCATTAATTTACTGCCACACACCATGTCTTCAATTTTATCTTGTCAGTGCTCCAGTAGACGTTTGAATATTGGTTCTTTGATCCTTAGGGCTTTGGTTCTTGGCTGCATCACATTTTATCTTCAGCTGCCTGGTTCTTGTGAGCATTCAAACGTGAGTTGGCGTTCAAATGTTGGCTTTTTTATCCTCAGGGCTTTGATTTTTGGCTGCAACACATTCTATCTTCGGCTACCTGGTTCTTGTGAGCGTTCGAACGTGAGTTGGCATTCAAACGTTACTTCTTTGTTCCAAGCTTTTCCATTTGTTCCCTAATGTGTTGGTATGACATTTAAATGTACCTTTTGTTGCTCTTGAACCCTTTTTTCCACTATAGAACCTGAAATGTCTTCATTTAAACTTCATCAAAGCATATTTAGTCTAAAAAGGGCATAATAATATGCTATATTTGAGCACTAATCTTACCCCTCAACCTAGATATTGCTAATCCCTAGTAATACAACAATTAAATGTAAGCCTTTTTCGTAGGTCATCCGGTTGTATTTAGCTTATGCAACAAGCCGTTAAACAACTAGGTTTACCCTAGTGGATGAGTGTTGTCTCATGAGGCTTTTTATTTAAGCTACCCACAAACTTTGTTTGAACAAATGTGTATGTGAGGTCACTAAAAATGAATTAGCCACATGGTCGATGTGACATTCAACCCTCAATCATGACTTACCCCCTACATTTCTTTTCCATTGGTACTCACTATATGCAAAAATTGGCACTTGTTACATAAGCATTTGGAATTCCCTGAGTAGTAGGATAGTCATTCTAGAAACAAAAATTGGTATATAACAAATATTCCACTGTACCACCCTCCATGAATAGCTTTGATTTCACAAACCTTTCTCAGATTGCTCTCAACAAAACAAATCGCTCTGATTTTAGTGGCTTATCTCTCATAGGGCATGTGATTAGAAGATGGCCAGAGGTCCTCTCCAAAAGCATCTGTACAACACACATTTGTATCAGACTTGAAATCAATTAGGGCTTTGTATAGGTTGTATTGTGGCCAGAGGTCAATGGCTAACGAAATGACGTCAATGAAGTTTCAAAAGCTATCTTTTTAATGTATTTTAGCAAATCTCTGTTTGGCATTTCAAAGTTTTTTCCTTGGAATGGGATTTCTTTCTTTCCTTTTTCCCATTCTTCACTTTCTTGGTAATTCCTTGTCATTTTGTTTCTTTTTCTCCTTCGGTTGTTTCCACTTATTTTCCTTTTATTGAATATTGGCCACTATTGTCTTTGCAATTTTTCTTGCCTTTCTGGATCATACTACTTTATAAGAGGGTGTAACAAAATTAGCTAGCATTGGTATGCCAATCTTATTGTCCTTGTAGCTCGTTTTCATATGGACTTTTTGAAAAAAGAAATCAGTCGCTGAAGGCTCAAGTAGGGTTAACTAGGGATTATCACTTTGAAAAGGAAATGGCTGAGGTTCAAAATCGATCAAAAGATTGCCTAAGATCCTTTGTCAAGTATGTGCATATGCAAGTGGCATATGTAAGGGTTCCTGTGGGGTATATACATAGATGACTTTAGCTACATCAATCAAAGCAAGGTTAATGAGACTATTGAAAGAGATCGGAATTGAAAGAGCTTACTTTGAAATTATTTCAAATCCTCTCCAAAAGCATCGTTAAGCTCAAAACTGACCATAGTTTTCTTTTGTTATTTTCACTTATTATATTGGGTTTTCCAGGGAATGTCGGTTATACTGGGATAAAATTTCACCCCGACCATGAGCTTATACTTGTCGGTTATACTGGGTTTTCCAGGGAATAGTTTTCTTTTGCTATTTTCACAACATTCATAGGCACATTTTTCTTTGGGTGATATACTGGGTTTTTTACCCGAGGTATTTCTTACCTCACCTCTGTGATGTAGGCTTCAGCCACATCAATGTGGGTGCCTCTAACATAAGTACATATCGCACCGTTGATGTTCTCGGCGTTAGAGTAAAACTCCCACACCAAGTCAACTGCAGCATCCCCTCAGTTCCTCAAGTACTACACCCAGTTCCTCCTCTCTATCTCCTCCTTTATTCCAAGTTCAACAAAATCAGAGCTTACAACATCCCTCTCGCAGACAACCGCATGCTTATGGTAGAAATTTTAATACCTTTCGGCCTTTAAGGTGCTGAAAAACTAAGTCAGATTATACCTCTTTGTCCTTTGCTTCCCCTCTTTCTCTACTATCACTTGTTCCAAAAATTTTGGCTCTTGGCTCACTGGTTGAGTGCGTCTGGCAGGCAATTTCATTCAAGGCATGGCGTTCGAACATTGGGGAGCTTGAGTAGGTCCTGAAATCTTGGAATTCTTTGTGTGTGAATGAAGCTTTTGAGGTGGAAAAGAATTGGGAGGAGTTGATTTTGGGTATTTTATGATATTGAAGGTGAATCGAGGTCTGTCGAATGGAAGGGGGTTCTAGGGTTTCTGAAAATTTAAGAGGGATTGGGAATTTTGAACTAAAAAAGACGATGCAGACTTTTATAGTCTGAGTTGCGACGTTCGATGTGGGTAGAAGGATTTTTAAGTTATCGTTTGAACGTGGAGTGAATTTCGAACATTGCTAACTCCCAGTACTTTTGTGTTCTGTCAGAGAGTAAAGTACTGTAAGGTCATGGCGTCCAAACGTTTTATGGGCGTTCGAACATTAAATCTCGTTCGAACGGTCTATTGGCGTTCGAACGAGCTGCGCTCCCAATACTTTTTGATTCCAGTAGAGAATTTCATCATAGGAAGAGTATTGTAAGCAACTGACGTTTGAACGTTGAATGGCGTTCGAACGTTGAATCAAAAATAAAAATTTTCTATACCACATTATATACAATCAAAGCAAGCTTATTAACAAAAATTTAAAACAAAAATTCTTGGCATTTCAGGATAAGTTGCTACCCACGTTTGAGGCTAGTATTTTGGGACATTCCTTAGGCGGCCCATGTTTTCATTTTGGTTAAAAAGAGTATGTACAAAACAGAGAAAAAATTTCACACTATTTACAAGAAATTTGGACTGTTGGCTTTCATTCCAAAAATAAAATTTTCCACAATTTTAAAAGCAGTCTCACCCTAGTCCTCCTCTGTCTACGTGTCTTTTGATCTATTAGTGACTTTTTTAATTTCCAGCCGCCCAAATCGGTTAAGCAAAGTATCAGAATAGGATGCGGTGTCAGGATAATCCTTACTCTACCCATTCACTATCCTGTCCAATCGATCGAGTGCACGACCGAAAATTAGTTCAGAACACTGATTGTATATCTTCTCGTGAAAGAATTTGCCACACTGTTTATAGGCACTAAGTCTCTTGGCACGATGGCGTTTAACAAAAGTGTTTCTGCCAAAGAGGGGTTTCGCTTGTTCTTGTCGGATCTCGTCTTTCCTTACCAGTCTTGTTTTTCTCATGATCATAGTATGCACATCTGATGGAAAAGTTCGTAAAACTACCAGACTAAACCAAAAAAGTTTGACATCCATGCTTACTACGTTTTAAGACTCGCTATCTAGTTCTTTAACGTCTGCCAGTCACAAAAACGATTTACACTGACTCGCATATACACAATAAACAAGTCAAAGTACACAATATGATCAGAACATCAACCGCACAAATAACAACAACAAAATTTTCAAAAAATTTACGGTACGGGTACAACTATAAAAATAGAATACGATGGTTCTCACACCCCAACCTAAACTGAAGATTGTCCCCAATGTTTCAAATTTACCAGTATATATCTTGAAACTAAGGTTGAAAGGTAGAAATCCGTGCTTCTGTCGATACCTACAAATCAAAATTCTTACGTTAATCCTCCCTGTGCATATTTGGTCTCAGGTAGGCTTGTAAGCCTTGTGTGTGAGTGCGAATAATAGCAGGATACCCATAAAAATAGAGTAAAACAATGTAAATCATAAGAAAAGGGATCTAATCTTCGGGGTTCATGGACATGGTTTTGCTTGGGTGTGGATTTGCAGAAGAACAGAAAAGAAAACAAAGAAGAAGAAGACGAACAGAAAGAGAAAGAAAAAGGAAGACGAACAAAAACGAAGAAGAACAAAAAGCGAAGAATAAGAAAAAGAAAGAAAAAGGCGGTAGGGGGGCTAATAGAGACCGATGGGAAAAGATAAAAGAAGGGGTGGAGGTCTCATGATGATGTCTCCTCGGGTCGGGTTTTTACCTGATCTGACCCTTTTGAGTATTGGCAAACACGATTCTCAAAGGAATATTTTGGTTCCATTAAAATAATTGTTTCCACATTTTTAATAAAATCCTTCAAAAATGGTTTCAATCTCTAGCCATTAACAATAAACATATTATCGTTCGATGGCCACTTCTTCTGCTCCATGTTCGAATACCTTTTTGACAATGTATGGCCCAGTCCATCTTGACTTTAACTTACCAAGGAAAAGGCAAAGTCTTGAATTAAACAACAGGACTTTCTGAGAAGGTTCAAAGGACTTCCATACAATGTTCTTGTCATAGAAAATTTTCATCCTGGTTTTAGCAATCTTAGCATTCTCATAAGCTTCATTCTCAATTCTTCCAATTCATTTATTTGAAGTTTTCTCGATAGTTCAGCTTTCTTCAGGTCAAAATTCATTGCTTTAATGGCCCAATATGCCCTATGTTCCAATTCTACAGGCAGGTGACACAGATTTTTATAAACTAATTGATAGGGAGACATACCCAAATTTGTTTTAAAAGGAGTATGATATGCCTAGAGTGCATCAGTCAGTCTTGACAACCAATCTTTGCAATCCGGATTTACTGTTTTTTCTAAAATTAATTTGATCTCCCGATTAGCTAATTTGGCCTGTCCACTAGTCTGTGGGTGATAAAGGGTTATAGTTTTGTGAAAAATCACATATTTTTTCATCAAATTTCAGAAAGGACGATTGCAAAAATGAACACCCCATCACTTATGATTGCTTTAGGAACTCCAAATTGGGATAAAATATTTTCTTTTAAAAATTTGATCACTACTTGGTGATCATTATTTTGACATGGAATTGCTTCAAACCATTTGAATACATAGCCTACGGCCACTAAAATGTATATATAGCCAAAGGAAGGGAAAAATGGTGGCATAAAATTGATGCCCCAACAGTCAAAAAAATTCAATCAGAAGAATGGAGTGAAAAGGCATTATGTTTCTTTTTGTAAAGTTTCTCATTCTTTGGCATCTATCACACGTTAAGCAAAATGCATGGACATCTTTGAAAAGTGTGGTCCAGTAAAATCCACACTGCAAGATTTTTTCAGCAGTTTTTCTGGATGAAAAGTGGCCACCACATGCTTCAGAATGACAAAATATTATTACTTGGTTGCTTTCATGAGTAAGGATGCAATGCCTTATGATCTAATCCTTATAGTATTTAAATATGTGCGGATCTTTCAAAAAGAAGTTACGAACTTCATTCAAAAATTTATTTTTGTTTAGGGGATTTAATGACGGAGGGAGTGTTCCAATAGTTAGGAAATTGGCAATGTTTGCATACTACGGGGTCTCATCAATTATGAAAAGTTGTTCATCAGGGAATTTCTCATTGATTGACAATCCATCATCGTGAAATTCATAAGTCAATCTGGATAGATGGTTTGCCACTACATTTTCAACACCTTTCTTGTCTTTAATGACAAGATTAAATTCTTAGAGTAAGAGTATCCATCGTAAGAGCCTCGATTTGACATCTTTCTTTGTGAAAAGGAATTTTAGGGTAGCATGGTCAGTGACTACAATAACAAAAGAACCAACAAGATAGGAACAAATTTTTTTCAAAACAAAAACGACAATAAGCAATTCTTTTTCAGTTGTTGAATAATTCATTTGAGCATCATTTAAAGTTTTGTTTGCATAGTAAATTACATGTGGTTTCTTATCCTTTATTTGTCCCATTACAGCACCTACAACATAATCACTCGCATTACACATTAGTTCAAAGGGTAGAGTCCAGTTAGGGGATTGCAGTATTAGAGCGAAAATTAACATGCCCTTCAGCTTGTCAAAAGCTTTTTGGCATGCTTCATTCCAGTCAAAGATTAGGTCTTGACTCAAGAGATGACACACGGGTTTTACTATGGTACTGAAGCCTTTTATGAATCTTCTGTAAAAACTTGCATTTCCTAGGAATGATCGGACATTCTTTACAGTCTTGGGTGCTGGAAGATTTCCAATTAGATCAATTTTTGTCTTGTGAACTTTCATGCCCTCAGACGACACAATGTGACCTAAGATAATGCCTTGTGTTATCATGAAATGACTTTTTTCTCAATTAAGCACCAAATTAGCTTCTTTACATATTATCAATACCTTTTCTAAGTTGGCCAGACACAAATCGAATGAATCACCATAAACAGAGAAGTCATCCATGAATACTTCCAAAAAAATTTTAATCATGTCAGTGAACAAGCTTAGTATGCATCTTTGAAATGTTGTAGGGGCATTACAAAGTCCAAATGGCATCCGTTTGAATGCAAAGGTGCCAAAAGGGCATGTGAATATGATTTTCTCCTGATCATTCAAGGCTGTCTCAATTTGATTATGCCTGGAATACCCATCCATGAAACAAAAATATTCATGACCTACAATTCTTTCTAGTACTTGATCAAGAAATGGAAGAAGGAAATGGTCTTTCCTAATTACCAAATTCATTTTTTCAGTAATCAATGCACATTTTTCATCCTATGACGACTCAAGTTGGTACTAGTTCATTAGCATCATTTTTTACCACTGTGACCCTGAACTTTTTGGGTACAACTTAGGTTAGACTAACCCATTTGCTATCGGATATGGAAAAGACTATTCCTGCATCTAAGAGTTTGAGTACCTGAGTTCTCACAACTTCCTTTATGTGAGGATTCAATCGTCTCTGCATTTGATGAGAGAGTTTTGAGTCCTCTTCAAGGTATATTGAATGATTGAAGATCAACGGGCTTATACCTTTCAAGTCAGCGATGGTCCACCCAACGGTGCTTTTATGACTATTAAGAACTTCAATCAGTTTAGACACTTGCAAGTCTTTGAGCTTAGAGAAAATTACCACTGGGTATGACTCGTATTCTACTAAAAATGCATAATTGAGGTCAAATGGGAGAGGTTTTAATTCAGGCTTTGGTGGTTTGTAACTTGATGAGAATTGCTTTGTGCCATTTGGTGAAATTTCTTCAAATTTTGGGGCCTGTGTCTCAACAGCATGAGTATGGTACTTTTTGTTTTTGGGTCATCATTTGAATCAGATGAGATGGACACTAGCAAAGATGATTCAATCAGGTCTTCATAGAATGTGTCACTCAGGTGTTCCTGTATCAGTGATTCAATGCAATTTACTTCCCCTTCTTCTTTATCTTTTCCTGGGTGTTTAGCAATATTGAAAATATTAGGCTCAATAGTCATATTCTCAAAAGTTAATTTCATAACTCTATTCTTGCAATTGATTAGTGCATTGAAAGTTGCTTGGATACGTCGACCAAGAATGACGAGAATTTGGTTCTCCGAAGTAATGCTGGTTGAGTATCTAGAATGATAAAGTCAACAGGAAGACAAAGTTATCCACGTGGACAAGCACATCTTCAACAATGCCCCTAGAAGAACACCCTATGAAAATTCTCAATGCCAAGGAGAAAGTGCTTCGCAACAAAGACATCAAATTGGTGAAAGACTTATGGTAACACCATGGAGTGGAAGAAACAACTTGGGAACCAGAGTTAGAGATGCGAGAGAAGTACCCTCAAATGTTCTCTACTTAAGGTAAGTTACGAGGACAAAACTTTCTTTAAGGCAGGTGGATTGTACACGCCCACATGTTTTATATTAATATAGTAATGTACTTGTTTAGTGATATTTATATATGTAATGACTTAAGAATAAACCAGATATATTGAAACCGTAAGAATAAATACTAAAGAGGCAAAATGATTGTGAAATTTAATTTTTGGAGGTGTTTAAGGTTGATAAGGGTAACAAAATAAAATTCTAATATAACTAGGAAAGTACTAATAAATTTCTAATAAAATAAAGTCCCAATATAGCTGGGAAAGTCCTAATAAATTAAACCTACATTAGAATTTCGTGCATCAAGTTCAGCAGCTCAACATTGCACGTGAAAAGTGCACTAGCTACAACTTCAAGCCCGATTTAGACCCTAATGTAGTCAATATCTCACAAAAGTTAAAACATGAAAGTTGTAGAGATCTTTCTTATCATTCCATAGCATTTTGAATCATCTCAATCGGAGCTCCGATGAGAGAGTTATTCCCAGATAACAAAATGATGTCGAAATAGTCCAATTAGCTTCGTTTTGCATTTAACGTCTCTGTTTGCATCCTAAATCAAAATATAAGAATAATGAGTACATTTAGGCTTAAAATAAGTATAAAAGGCTTTAAGAAGCACCATTTATCACCTTTTATTTGAAAACATCGTAAAACTTCATTAATAGCCGGTTCGGATGGGTAAAATAGAAATTTTAGTGTTTTGGGTGTACAATTGACTTTGGGTTTTGAGATAAATAATAAAAATAAATATTTTTAGGTTAAAATAACATTAAAAATGAATCCAAAATATCGAAAAACAATAAGGTAGTTACATGAATCAAATTGGAGATTCTTAGTGGCAAAACGGTAATTTTGGATAAAAACCAAAACAGGCTGTGAACAGTATTTTTCGGGGCTGCTATGTTTTAAACTCATTTTCATCCCATTTTCATTCATTTATTTCACTCCACTCACACCCCCACACCTCTTGGAACCCTAGAGAGCATTAAAGAGGGAGAAAGGAAGGAAAAAAAAATAAAAGATTTAAGGGTAGATTCAAGGTCAAAGCTCAAGTTCTTCATAAAAACTAAGGATTCAAGGTAGGGGTTTCCTTCCATTCACTTACATTGAGGCTAAGGTTATTATATATGTAGGATTTGGCCTTTCTAATCATATCTATTTATTATGGGTTGCTTGTCTCTTGGTATTATTGCAAACTTTATTATGTTCTGAGAAAAGTTATGGGTGAAGAGCCATAAAAACCTTAGTTTGAGAGAAACATGGATTTCTCTCTCTATCTTCACTCAAACTTGGTTTTGAAAATTATAGTGATTTGTGTTGAGTGTTGAAATGCTATTGTGCATGATCTCTTGTATTTTTCTTCATTGTTTATTCGAAATTGTCTCATGATGGATTTGTGGATTTTATGAAATTTGCTTGAAAAAAAATTGGGGGTTTATGGTATTGTTGGTTATATGAGATATTTGTTGGTATTTTATCTCTTGCATGGTTGTACGATACACACATGGATTACTATTGACCGGGTATCATGTAGTAGGTAGACGTCTTTGTATGCCACTCGGGTATGAACTTTTCCTACCACATGGAGTGGGTAGACGCCTTTGTACGCCGTGTGGGTTTGAACTTTTCCTATCACTAATGGTCACGGATTAGTAACGTGGGTTGTGTCGGACATACAGTGTGGGTTATCGTGCATTGTACCAGAAATGGTTTCGGCAAGAGTTTCGGGAAGTATGTGATTCTGCGAGAACTTGTTGGAAATGGTTTATGGTAGAATAGATTACCAATGGTATATTGTGTTTATTTATCCATTTCAATTATTGTTGCTATCTAAACTTGATATCTGTTTAAATGTCCTCATTTTACTTCAAATGTTATATATATTATTTGTGAAATTATATCGACCGTTTTATATACTTTTCTAAACCTTGTTTGGGTTTGGGAGGATTTTTCTACAGAGCTTCGTGCTCACCCCCTGCAGTTGAACATTTTTCAGATTTTGTGCCAGAGGGTGAGCTCGGTGCTAATGAGCCGGGCCATGGAGAGGCTTCACTAGAGGTTACTTGGATCCCGAGTGGGACATCTTGAGATGTCGTTTACTTTTGCTCTACACTAGAATATTCTTTTGAATCACTGTGTAGTCTAGATTTCTTTTGCAATTTCCGCTGCGCTATAATACTTATTTTATTTTTTTTGGAATGTAAAGGCCAAAGATAGCATATTCTTTTGAGATAATGATGTAAAATTTATGAACCATTTTTATGAAGTATTATTTATAGATGGTTTATCTTAGTGCTCTCAGGATGTAAATGGATTTAGTATGTAATGTCGTCCAGGGTGATTTTGGGGGCGTTATAGAACTGTTGGGATGTATAGATGTGATATTAGGAAAAAAAAACTATTACAAATTTTATACATTCTATGTAATCTTGCATTGCTGAGATTTTTTGTGTTTCAGATATAGAAAAAAAAAAGACATGCTTCATTTTCATTTGTTGTAGGTGGATGCCAATGCTTTAGTGGATTTTACTTTAGGTAGTAATTTTTTCATATGCTATTTTTCTAATTCAAGTTTCCTTTTATTTACAATAATAATATTGGACTATATTTGTATTTCTTAATCAAATTGAATAGTCTTTTATGTGAATTAATTTTAATATACAAAAGGATTGACAAATGTTAATGTCCATGTATTATGCGGGGTACTGCTAGTTTGTACTACTAAACAAATGATAAGTTCTGCAAGGGAATAAATCTGGGTAAAAAAGGTCTAAAGAGTAACGTTACAAAACTAAAGCTTCATAAAAAAAATTAAAATGCAAAAATAAGAATAACAAAAAAATAATCAAGGTCATCAAGCGGTACCTATTTTTGTCACATGCTTCTTTCTCCATTTTTCCGTTTTCAAAAATATTTTACCTTACCAAAACTTTTACAAAATACAGAATATCAAATGATATGTTGAAAAGATAACTATTAGATGATTAATAAGAATAGGTGGAATCGAATAATACTGACCAAAATTTTTTACCAAATTTTTCATCACAAATAATGTAAAAATTTTAATAAAAAACTTGATAAGCATGACATTATTGTTCGAATGATATGCAACAAAGAAAGTAGCAATTAGCTTTGTTGGCCTGAGCATATCATCCACTGTAATTCTGCGAAAGGTGCACAACAACAGATGAGGAGGGTAATCTAAAACAAACCTAATTTTTCATATTTTCATTCAATCAAAAACTTCCACCGTATATGACTGTCGCTCCACTTGTGAACAATAAGTCTACTTTAAATTTACACTAAGGGCTCGTTTGGTTGTTGTATTAAAAATAAATGAATTTTATTAAAAAAATCAGTCTAATACAATATAGATGAATAAAAAACAAGATTAAATGAGGTATTAGAATAATACGTAATTTTATCTAGTGCTTAACAATATATGACATAAACAATAGATAGTTGTTATTTAGTCCAAATCATTGTTTGGTTAAGGAATTATTTCATTGCATTAATATTGAGTTAATAAAAATATGCTTAATCACTATTTTTCATGTTAATGACAGCTTGGTTTTATCAGTTGTGGAGTTATAATAGTAAATGTATACAATAATATATTTGAGTTGGATTATAATACTACATCTTGATGGGCCAAGCCCAAGGGCCCAAATCATGTTACAAGCCCAAGATACCCAACTCCAAGAGGTCCAGCAAATTCAGTTCAATATGGTCAATCCGGTCAAACTCATCAAGCTCAAGGAGCTAAACTTATCAAGCTTCAGGGGCTACGTGAGGAGGGGAGCATGCAGGGTCATCCAAGAACCTCCTCCTCTCCACCTTAAGTCCAGGAGCTAGAGAGCCTCCTCCTCTCCACCTTGGAGTCCAGGAGCTGGAGAGCCTCCTCCTCTCCACCTTGGAGTCTAGAGCTGGAGAGCCTCCTCCTCT
>CM042190.1:4331640-4345313 GCA_023539305.1 Ilex asprella | reverse complement strand
GGAGCCTCCTCCTCTACCACCTTGGAGTAAGGGTCATCCAAGAGCCTCACCCTTGCCACTTCAAGAGAGTTAATCTTCATTCATTATTTGACCAAGTCCTTTAGAGAGTACCATAACTTCCTTGTCCATTGAGGAGAGGAGAAGTCGCCAAGAAGAGGAAAGGTCGCCAAGGAGAGGAAAAGTCGTCAAGCTATTTAATACTATTAAATTCCCCCCAATTTTTTATGACCGTCAGAATGGCTATGCAATTACTACGTAGATAACTATAAATTGTAAGTTCCCCCAATACTTGGGGGGCATCACAAAAAAGCAAGCTCATCTCCTCCCTCTTTTGTAATTCTCTACTCACCCAAACACACCAAAGTTCATAAAAATACCGTCGAACTTAGCCATTGAAAGTGGACGTAGGTCTTGATTAACCAAACCCCTATAAACCCTGTCTTCTATCTCTCTACTTACTTTATTGTATTTTATACTACTTACTTGACTATGGTGTGCAAACTAATTTGTGCATCATCACATCTCTTTATGGTATTAAAATACCTCCATAGTACAGGCCTATGGTATAAAAAATATACGATAAGTATACGATTAATATAAAATTTTGAAATTAATACGAATCAAATTTATCTACCAAATAAAGTATTAGATCCAATTATAGAGTTTTAATTTATTTTGACCCCTTAATACACACATTAATATTGTTACCAAACAACTCCTACGTGATAAGAAAATTTTGTGAAAGTATAATGATAGGGAACACAATCTACATAGGAGAATTCCTATAATGAATTGAAATAGTGATCCATGCATATAATCCTTTAGATGATCTTGCAAACATTAGGCAAAGTTAAGAAAGGAGCGGGTGAACACACAACTTATTCCCTCCGAAATTTAAGTCAATTAGCGTATAAGTGAATAGAGTATTCAATGCAGAGTATTTTAATCTTGTGTATCTTCATTTCGTGTTTTTGATGTGTATTTATACTTGTGACTATTGTGATGTCTTTCACATCTTAGTCATTAATGTTATGATCTATTGCATAGAATAATAAGTGACTGTATCACACCTTATTAATGTGAGGCGACTTGATGTCAAAGTTCTGCATGTCGAAGTAAGCCACACATTGATGACTCCATCCAAACCATTTCAACTTCCTAGTAATATATACTCGAGTTGAGACCGAGTACTTTTACATACAGACCCAAGCCCCTCCCCCCCCCCTACACTTCTGGACCCACCCTACGTCAATAAGTTACTCGGGGTTCGAAAACATGTCATTTATTTTACGAGATACACTATGCTCGTCGGGTCCGAAAGGTTTTGATTGTATGGACCTTCATGGGTTGACACATGTCAACATATACTTAGATCGTCGTCAATGTCTCGTTGTAGTATGTCCAATATTATTTTTTACATATACTCTCTACCTTTGAAGGTATGGTAAAAAAAAGTTTTCAGGATGATTTTATTAGTTTATATATTTATTGCTAAATACTTAAAAATGGATAAATTCCAATAAACCATATTTCATAATACTATTGTTTAAAAAAAATATCATTGTTTATATATATACTAGTAATTGTCCATGTCTGAAGGCACGTCGACACAAAAAATCCTTTAAAACTTAAAAAAAATCATCAATATGAAATAGTTTTTAAGATGGAAATTAAGTAGTTCCTAATATTTTTCAAAAATTTTGACAAATTTTCCTTTAAAAATAGGAGCCCAAAAAAATTTAAACATGTCTACAAAATTTACAATCATACATAACAATCATTATAAAACACCATATCACCACGATTCAATTATATTTCCCCCAAAATCATCCTTACATACCCAACCACCAAAACAACCAACATTCCATAACCAAAACAATCAATACATCCCCAACCATCAAAACAACCATAATTACATACCCAAAATCATCATAAGCATGTGTAATTAGTTGAATGTACCAAAAATGGGGCAAACAAAACACACAAATGCACAAAAAGAGAAACAATTTTCATCAAATTCATCTTTTTTATAGCTAACACCAAACATGCTTCCATGTATACTTGAAAATGAGTGAAATATACAAATTATCGTTAGATGCAATCAACATAATCATTGTCATCAAATCCATTACATTGAATTATCCAAAACAAGCTAATGAATACAAAAATTTGTATGTTGGGGGCAGGGAAGGATTTAGATTGATATAGGTAGGAATTTTGAGATATTGTAGGAAATTATCTTATTCTAAATTGTGTGTGTGTGTGTGTTGTGTGCTTGTCTGAGAAGTAGAGATAGACAAAGAAAGGGAGTAAGAGAAGGGATTAACTGTACAACTAATTGATCCATGGGGGGTTAGTCGTAGTTGGAGGTGGATGGGTTAGTACTGAATTGCAGATTGTTTGAAATTTGTCAAAGAGAATGTCATCATTATCAATTCACTAAACCTTCTCTTCATCAGTCCCCTAAATGTCCTCGTATCAATATGAACGCAATTTTCCCAAAGGAGTGAATGCACAACCACCAAAATTATTCACATAAACAATCAAATTAACACAACATATATTTGTAGAAATAGTAAAATTATTTTGATGCAGGTACATAAGAGTAAAGTTACCTGATTATGTCAGGCCCATCCTCAAAAGTCCATTATATATATTCGATCGTTCTCGTTGGCAAATGTACTCCAATCCTGCAAAGATTAAACCTCATTGTAAAACTAAAAGTTGAAACATTGGAAAGATCATATAATAAGTAGAAATAAACTTATTAAACTATACCATTTACTTGTTGTAAGAATCTTATAACAGAATTTCAGGGTAAACAATATTTGCGATGCAATTTGGCCCATCTTCAGGGAGGAGGACACTAATACGATCCGAAGATGTGCATTTGGATAGTGCCATATAAAGGTGTCCATAACTAAAAACAAGTGTCCGTAAATCAACCCCAACGAACTTGACATATTGTCCTTGGGCTTTATTGATTGTCATAGCATAAGTTAACTGGACAGGAAACTGGCATCTTGTCATTTGAAAAGGCAAGTCCAAAGATATTTGTTCCAATGATATTCTCATAATGAAAACTAAATTGCCAATTTTATCTTCGTTTAATATTTGAGCTTCGATTACCCGTGAGATACATCTAGCAACCATCTATCGCGTGTCATTACAAAGTCCATCTTTTGGTGCAATGTAACGCAACAACATTATTGGGCATCCAACTTTCAACTCCAATTTAAAAGGTGGCAACCCTAAAGGATTCAGCGAGTTTAAGTACTCATTAGGATATCGATTCCTAATGGTACGATCAAGCTCATTACCTTCAGACATTTTATCTACAACTAAAAAAGTAATTGTCTCTCCCGAAAAAATCAGTGATGCAGCATTTATATCATTAACGTCATCATTGCAAGCAGACAGAATGGTGCGTTCAATGAGAAATTTCGGAGTCATTGTACCAACCATATCCAATCGTGGATAGATTCTAAATATCAATTCATTTAAACTGTGACACCTATGTATAATAGATGGAAGTTGCACGACTTCTTGTGGATTGGTCCCAATCTAAAAAGTGAAAGTATAATTAGTCAAAAAATAAAATATTAAATCAAAGCATCATGCATGAAATTCAAGGTAAAATGAAATATTACCTGCATAAAAAAGTTAGCAAAATTAGCATTTCTGTTGTCTATGCGAGTTAATCGCATGTTTAAACCCAGAGTCAAAACATGTATATCTTTCCATAACAAAGACCATCTCAATGATACACCCACAATTTGCTGCTAATCTCTTTTCGGTATAACGGGTAGAATTGATCAAAAGTCTCCACCTAGAACAACAGTGATACCTCCAAAAGATCTTTTATAATCTCTAATATCTTGAAGTGTGCGATCGAATGCTTCCACACAATATCGATGTTGCATAGAAACTTTGTCCCATATTATCAACTTTGTTTCTCTAAACAAATCCGCATGCATTGATTGTTTAGTAAACCCACATATCAAATTTTCAAGAGTTTCCAAAGGAATACAAAATGTAGAATGTGCAGTACGACCCCCTACCAATAACAATGAAGCAATACCACATGAAGCCACATTAACAACAACATATTCATGGCTACACAATTTTGTTGCAATGGTGTTATGCAAAACGTCTTTCTTGTTCCAAGACCTCAGCTCAAAAAATAGGTTGTTCCTTTATTTTCACATACTGACGATGTGATTGCAGTGTAAGCAGCAAGTTGTGCATCATTAAGGGCTTCAATATTAATTTGTGCACCAATATGTTGTGCGTCATTCTAGAGTTGTTGGTGCTCAAATAGTAATCGGTTACCAACTATTGCATTCCAAATTCCAATTGGTTGTGGCATGGGTGAAAAATCAGATAAACTCTTCCCGAACTCATGGAGTAATTGATTCATCAAATATAAACCATAATCTTCAATTTATCATCAGTTGGATTCAAAACACCAAACATAGTACGAATTTTGTGTGCTAAATCATCACATATATGTGTTGAGAATTGATTCCATAGTGCAAGTTGTATCGCCCCAATTACCACCCTAGACGGCATTACATACTAACCACCATTCACATCATGAGAGCACTAAATAAATTCATCAATAAGAAATTTTTCATTCATCATATATCAAAAGTAACAAGATCATTCCAGAAGAATAAGCCAAGCTATGACCATAATATCAAAAGAATATGTCAAACCATGACTTTTACATCCCAAAGGAATTTAAATTACACTTGCAACGAAAATACAACAGAAAACTAGACTTCTA
Source organism: Ilex asprella (assembly GCA_023539305.1). Lineage (NCBI taxonomy): Eukaryota > Viridiplantae > Streptophyta > Magnoliopsida > Aquifoliales > Aquifoliaceae > Ilex > Ilex asprella. The sequence goes on along the minus strand of CM042190.1, from coordinate 4,340,524 downwards.
AATTCTCAAGTCTAGTACAAAAGAAGCTATGTCTCTACAGGTCCACTTCGGGGTCTAGATTCCCCTCGGGTGGTGCCTCCCAATGTGCTGGCTCATCAACTCTAATTTCCTCCTCCAACACATAATCTAAAAAAGTGTAATTTGTAGGAGATGAGCACGAAGCTCTGTAGCGAAATCTTCCCAAACTCCAACAAGGTTTAGAAAATATATAAAAATCGGTTGGTCTCATTTCGTAAATATCATATATCAATTTTTAAAGAAAACATGGACACCTAAATAGATCTCAAGTTTAAACAGTAGGAATAATTCATCGGAAGCAATAAAATACATTTCTCAACCATAAATCATATTCTCATGCATATTGGTTCATCCTCGTGTCATGTACGTTGATTGTTTCTCCGGAATCTACCCAACAACTATACCTAGTTCACCCATCAGAATTCAATCACAATCACTTCGAGAAAGGGCGTCTACCATCCTAATGGCAGTGACGAATCCCTCCCCAGGAAAGGTATACCAACCCTAGTTTGAACTCCAATGAACGATAGTGGTCGCATTACCAAATGACAACTCACTACAAGTGTTAGGCAACCATCTCACCCCTACTGGGATAGACTAACTTCTAACACTCTACGGCATTTCTCGAAGGCAATTCAAGTCCGTCACAATAAGAAAACTAACATATTCTCAATTACAAGCATATTTTAAAAATTCAGAATTTCAACATGTGAAAATTTCAATAACCAATTATGAAAAATACAAGAGATCGCAACCACATCATTTTATTACTCCACACAAAGTTCTAGGGTTTCCACATCAATAATAAAGGAAGAATTTAAGAAGAAAATCCATCACTCTCCAAAAATTAGGGTTTTGAAACACAAAAAGGGATTTCATGGGTATTCAACCCTAACTTTATTAAAAATATGTAATCTTTGTCCAAAAGACTAAGAGATGATGATTTCATATCATATATATAACATTTAGAGAAAAACATACATATATACATAAGCCCTAACTTCAATGTAAGAGAAAAGGAAGAAATTCTCTACCTTGAATCAAGAATCTCAAGCAAGAACCCAAACTTCGAAGACCTTTTTCTTCCCTTTTCTTTCTCTCTTTATCTTCTCCTAGGGTTCTAAGAGGTGTGGGGTGAGAATGGAGTGGAAGAATGGGGCAAATCAGGCTTAAAGGGGTGTTTTAAAACACCAAAATTCCGTCTTTTTTTACTGTTCATCAAGCTTCAGACAAATCGTACTGGTACCCGTATCGGTACAGTTTAGCTACTGGAGTTCGGCGTACCGGTACGGTTTGACTGATAGATTTTTGTTCCAACTTCCAGTGCAATTTTGACCCATTTAGAGGTCCAATTAGAAAATATTCATGAAACACATTTTTTTAGCCCTAGATTTATACTATCTACTTTCCAAATTTTAGATCAAATAGACAACAGGATAAAAAGTTATGACCAGAATACTAAGGAGTGTCCAAGATCCTTTCTACCCAAATTTTCTCTAAAGTTTGATTTCGCTCCGGGATACTTTCTAACTTCTAATACACCCCATATTACCTCTCCCAATATTTTTAGAACTTATGGATTCAATGGAGCCTTTAGTTTGACCTAAAAATATTTAGTTTTGTGATTAATCCTAATACCCAAGTAAATGTTTACCAAAACTTTAGAATACGATGGCTAAATAAATCTTTAATTGATTTGTCCTTTCAAGACCCAACATACCACCATTAGTACTCTATCAGTGTCCATTTACAACAATCGAATGATGAAATGCCTAGTTCAAAAGCTTGGCAAACGAGGGTTAAAATTTCAAGTTTTCACTAAGTGTACCGGAATGCGTACCAGTACGGTTTACCTACTGGACCTTGGCGTACCGGAACAGTTTACCCAATTTTGCATGTTTGGCCTATTTTCATTTACAATTCATTCTAAAACCTTTGAAGACCAATCCAAACTTATATAACATACATTTGTACATCAATTAGAATTGGTACAATTTCTATTACATGCGGGGGTTTACACAAGTGGATGCAATAGAGAGCATTCTGTGAGAATAATAGCAAATAATCTCCTTAATTGGTATCCCGTTCTCATAATTGAAGCCTCTTGTAGACATTGTATCCATTCTTCATCATCTTCAAGAAATCCTCTTACAACACATAACATTATTTACCATACGTAGTCAGTCAAATGAAGTTGGTTCTCTTACAACAATTAAAAGTAAACGCAAATAAAATCGCTCACCTGAATTAGGGCTAGCAAAGTACATTCTACCAATTGCATAACCTCTTTGTCTTGGAGTCCATTTCTTGATGGTCTTATTCCAAATAATTTTTTGGGGAAATTTCTGGTAAGTTAATGCACGTGCAGATTCATGTGAAACGCAACAAGTAAAAATGTCAGTTAAAGTTGTATCTTCTTGTGCTCTTTTAGAAAGGATTGTACCAAAAGATTCAACAGGGTTTAAGACCACACGATACATCCCAGGTAAATGAAATGTCAATCGTACAACTGACGAAGTATCTTCGTGTAAAAGATTACCAAATAATCGACAAGCAGCTTCCGGAGGTTCAATATACCTTGCATCAAGATATTGTTGGATCTCATTAATTCCTCCAAGCACCATAGTTACGCGATCATGTCTTTTATAAATATACTTGTGAATGTATTTCACATATCTGATTCCCGCACAAACTTCAACATTGATATGACAGTTGAACATTCTTGATAGATACGGATTATGTGGTACAATATCTCTATTATCAATTTCTTGCCCCCTCACGATGTACTTCTAACCAGTATTATGACGACAATAAACAGGATATCCATCGCAATCCATGCTTGTTGATTCCATAAATGCTCGAGGGTACCTCTTGGTGCACACCCCATTTTTCATACATGTTGCTTGTGGGTTTCGAGCACAACATGGTCCGTGGATCATGCAACTTATGATTGTTTCAAAAGGCAATGGGTCAGTTTGACAATCACAAAATTCAGCACTCACTACATCGTCTACTTGAGCACATGTCTGAATTTTATCTGAACTATGAAGAAACAGAAGTGCATGCATGTGCGGTAGGCCCCTTTTTTGGAATTCAATTGCAAAAACATGTGCTACCTTTCTACCAAAGATTGACTTTGTTTCTATCTCCTTCATCAAGAAACTTCGCTTCAACTCAAAAACACGGGCCACTAAATCAGGACGAACAGTAGGGATTTGATTTGGCAATAACGATTTAGAAATTTTTGGCCAACTGGGATTTGCAATCATAGTTAGAAAAATATCTAGGTGTTGATTATACCGTATGATAGCCATTGAATCTTGAAAAATTTTAAACATATGTCTTCCACTGCCAGTGAATGAAGATGGCAAAACCATTCGTTCACCAACTTGTTCAGGACCAAGCTCATCTGCACAAACATCTGTAAGACCTTGGTAAAGTTCTGCATGAAACTTTGATTGATCAACTTATAGTATGTCAATCGATTTTGTTCAGTAGCAGCTCAAACATCTACTACAAATTCTTGGAATAGTTTTCCAACTCTCAAAATAGTTGAATACTCAATGTCAGATTGGAACATATGATAATTATAATATTGCAATTGAGTCAGTCGAGTAGATCAAGGTTGGCCCTATGACGCGTTCCACTGTCTCAAATCTTGATTCCATCCTAGCTCACCATGAGGAAATAATAACACGTAATGCAATGGTAAATAGAACGGTTGATACTCATTAATGTTCATTAATTGATTGTCCCCCCTCAAATGTAACACAATATCTCTCATTCCACTTGACTCAGTTCCATCCTAGGTAATATTACAGCAATCTCATCCGTTGGTGGAAGATTATATCGACGTCGGTCTGTTACAGCACTATAGTGAAGATAGACAGGTAAATTTTACGCTGTCAATTCCAATTCACTTAAAATTGTGTGAGCCTGCTAAAATTTTGTGGGAAATGGATTTACATGCAATAAAAAAACTTGAATAGTTTTCAAAACATCCCTTCTCAAGTTAGGATTTCTATTGCTACAAACATCTAAAGCTGAATTTGGATCATAAATGTACAACTGAGAGTAAATGGGTTCACACCCTAGTTGTGGTATTAGTAATCCTGTTCGATGGCGTAATTCTCCTAAGATGGTGAATGTTCTAGGCCCCCTTCCAACAATTAATATTTCATCCTAAGTAGCACCAAGACTTGTAAAAGCATTAACTGCATTATATTCTCTTGTATGTTGACGAAATGATTTTGATTGTTCATCATTGTGATCATACAATGTTTTAAGCGACAATGTATCATGCTTTCAATCGATGCCTAGCATGCCTAGGACAAGAATCGAATAAACTATCATGCCTTCAATCGATGACTTTGTCTATGGAACTACCTCATCCTGTATTAGAAAGTATAGTGACTACAACTACTGTAAACCATTTGAACACTATTATGTTATAAAATTGTTGCTTAAACGTATCTCTTCTCTTAATATGTTTAAATCTATAATTGTTTAACAAATATTTTGTCTAACTTCATAATTATAATAAGATATACTACTTTGTACAATCAAAAATTAAACTAATTGATTTTTACAAACAATCATATGATCTGCACTCACAATGATTTATTATTGAACCACATTGTTCAACAAAAAATCAATAAAAATGAGAAAATTTTGATAAAATACCACATCATTCCCAAAGCTGATACATACAGGTTGTTATCTTTAAAACAATTTTGCCAAAACTTTCTTTGAAAACTAATCCAATTGGCAATATTAACCTGTGTGTACAACTCATAATGTTTGTAGGTGCCTACAATAAGAATGTTGACCCTCGCAGTTTCAATATTGTTGTCATTTGAATACAACGTTATATACAATCTATCATCAAGATCAAACACACACAAAAGCTCCAAAAAAATGGAGTAAACATCTTTATTTTTTCTCTATTTTTGTTCTATTCTGAAGCTAACAAAATTTTAAAAAACATTATAAACATCTTTATACACATAAAACCATAGAGAAAAAATAGAATGAAAAGTCAAACCAGTTTGACAAACTGTACTTTTTGTTCCTTTGTTAGAAGAGGTAGCTTTTTCTTTCCCCTTATATTTGTCATTCGTCGATAAATTTGACATTTTTTCCTTCTTTAATAAAAAAAAAAAACAATACATATAATGTAAGAGAATGCTGGAAAAAAATGGGTTTGTCATGTAAGTGGAGTAAACAAAACTATAATAGTCGAAAACACTCAAACTATAACATTAAAACTATAATATTAAAACTATTCCAAAACTTATCGAACTTATTCGAAAAAAAACACTCAAACTAACACCCAACGTTAGAGTGCAAATTGATATAAAATTGTTAATCGAGCAATCTAAAAATTATTTTGCAAAATTTTAATTTTGAAAAATTGAATGTTATCTCTCTCTCTCTCTCATCATTTAGTGTTGCATTCGTATACCAAAATAGATTAAAAACTTCAGTTGAAAAAAATTCTATAGTGGACCAAAATCAAGTGAAAGGAAATCTATAGTGGACCAAAACACACCTGTAGAGAGCCCGAAATGTGATTTAATGAGAACTCTCTCTCACACACAAACACATGAAATCTTAATTTGATGGGAATTTACATTAGACATGTATTCTAAGTTTCAATTCATCTTAGGAGTGACCAAAGAAAAGGTTATTCATAGATCTTTATCATAATAGATGGTTGATAAATTTTGCCTTAGTTAGTCATTGTGTCAGATTTATTCTCAATGGATCAAGTGAAAATGATATATGTATGAATGAGGAATTTCAAGTCTTTAGAAAAGCAATATAGGATTTGTTTGATGCAAATACAATTGTTAAAATACAACAACATTCCCAAAACTGATAGACACATGTTGTTATCTTTAAACTAATTTAGACAAAGCTTCCTTTTGAAAACTGATCTAATTGGCAATACTAAATTGTGTGTACGACTCATAATATTTGTAAGTGTCATGTAAATTGAGTAAACATCATTAAGGACCCAAAATTGACATAAAAGCTTCATTATTAGCACTAATTTGAAGCTAACAAAATTAAAAAAAAAATCATAAACATCTTTATGCACATAAAACTAGAGAAAAAATAGGATGACAAGTCATACCAGTTGACAAACTGTAGTTTTTTCTTTCACCTTAGATCTGGCATTCGTCGATGAATTTGACATTTTTTTCTCCTTTAAAAAGAACAAAGCATATCGCATTAAAGCTATAATTTGAAGCTTTAACACTAATTTGAAACTAAAAATACTATAATAATCGAAACCAATTTAGCATTCGAAAACACCCAATCCATAATAGTCAAACTATAACATTAAAGCTATAACAAAACTTATCAAACCTATTCGAAAAAACACTAAAATTAACACCAACTAAAATTGTTTTACAAACTTTTAGTTTTGAAAAATAAATAATTGACTAAAAAAATTAAGTGTTATTCCTCTGTCCCTTCTCATTTAGTGTTGCATTCATATACCAAAATAAATTAAAAACTTCTATTAAAAAAAATCTATAGTGGACCAAAATCAAGTAAAAGGAATTATGAAAGAACCCACTTGTAGAGAGCCCCAAATGTGATTTAATGAGAATTCTCCCTCTCACACACACATGTGCTTTAAGTTTCAATTCTTTTTAGGGGTGACCAAAGAAAAGGTTATGCATAGATCTTTATGAGGCATCTTTTATAAGCTATAGCCACTTCAAAATTTATCAAACTTATTTGAAAAAATATAACATTCAAAACACCCAATTAACACCAAAACTATAACATTCAAACAAATTGAACATTCAAAACAATTTAACATTCAATTTGTTAAATTTATTTGAAAAAAAAAACACTCAAATTAACACCCAAATGAACACAATTAACACCAAAACTATAACAATCATACCAATTGAACATTCGAAAAACCCAAACTATAACATTCAAACCAATTGAACATTCAAAACAATTTAACATTAAATTTGTTAAATTTATTTGAAAAAAAAACACTCAATTTAAAACCAAAATCATCATTCAAACAAATTGAACATTCAAAAAAAATTAACTGAGCTCAAAATTAAAGCAACATTCAAACTAAGAGACTTTTCATTGCGAGAATATCAACCTGAGAAAGAGAGAGACCAATATAGAAATTACCAATGATCTAGGTGGAGGATGCCAAAATTTAATTCAAATTTGTTGTCCACCTGTTATTACCCCCTACTCGACCCACACTTGAAAATCTTACTCAATCATTTCATGAACCAAGATTTCCACTCTGTGTGCGAAGAAAAAATAAGTCCTGTTAAATAAAAAACTACCGATTATATTAACCAAAAAATCACAAATATGCACAAATTAAGAACTCAATAATGCAATAATAATCAGTTTATAATCAGAATAGTGCTCAACTTTACCATAAATGCAAGGCTGAGAGAAGTGGTGTGTGTGGGTTCAATATATGGTGTGTGGGCTCAATATATGTTGTGTGTGTGTGTGTGTGTGTGTGTGTGTGTGTGCGCGCGCTGGTGTGTGTGGGTTCAATATATGTTGACTGTGTGTGTCGTGAGAGAGAGGTGTACCTGACGAGAGAGAGAGAGAGAGAGATGGACGCCTAGGTCAACTGGTTTTTGATTTCTCAGTGAGATGGACATCTGGTTCAGCTTCTCTTGACAGATGAGGAGTTCTGTGAGAGAAAGAGAAAGAGAGAGAGCGATAGAGAGGTGTATCAGATGGGTTTTGCTTAGGATGGGATGGGATGGGTCGGCTGGGTGGGGTGTGTGTGTTGTTAAAGTAGGCGGGAGGATAAATTAGGGTGAGATAGATTATGGGCCATTGGATATAATTAGATGAATTTAGATGAAATCTGAACAATTTATTTAAATTTCAATTAAATCCTAATTGTTGTTCTACTTTTCTAAATTGGAGGGTTGATTTCAATTGAAAAATTTTGAACTTCTCTCTATCTTATTAGTGTATATATATATATATATATATATATATATTATTTCCTTATTAAAGAACAAATCAAAACAATCACAGGATAGACAAATTTTTTTTTAATTTTTTTTAATTTTAGATCGTAATGAGTAAGGCAATTTTATAATTGATATACTTTCTTGTTGAGATACTTTTTAAATAGTATAAGACAAATTTATCAAAAATATTTTCAAAATATTAAGTTTGAGACTTTTAACTACCTTTGAAGAGGTTAATGAGTATGACATGACTTTGAAAAAAAGCAATTAACCATGATAAGGATGACTTTTTTGGCACCCACTCAATATTAGTTTTTTCTTTTTCTTTTTTTTGGTGTAGCTTGAATAATCCTATCAAATGTAATTTATATAATAAAATAAACTAAAAAAATGATGAATTAAAATTATTTGGACAGTTTACAATTCATAAATGATAAAATAGTGGTGTTGAAGGATTGCTTCTAGTAATCATACAGGTTTCCAATATAAAAGGTCACGTGAGATGTTCAAGATCAAACACGAGTGCCCCCGCACGGAATAATGACACGTCCACTAGAAACAACCATCAATTTGCTTCCCCATAATACCTTCCCCACCACTACATAGAATATTGCTCCGTGGACCATTACTCACCCGCACAGGATCCAATAAATTGTCAAAATTATAAAATATTTGAGTGGATCCCCAGTTATCGGCCGAACATAAGATGAAAAAGTTTTGCCCGGTTAGGTTTAACATCTGTCAAAAAAAAAAATTTGCCCAATATGATCATTGATCTGAGTAATATGGTGTCTAATTACTGTACTTTAAAAATTATATTTCCACTTTCTATTCTTTATTTATAAGAATATAATATAATATATATATATATA
>CM042190.1:4162453-4326640 GCA_023539305.1 Ilex asprella | reverse complement strand
GATGTGTATAAGAGACAGATATATATATATATAATTATGGTATTTTATTATTTTCATAAATAAATTATAATAAAAAAAATTCAACCATAGCCCTTCTAATTTATTATATCTTCGAAGATATCTCATCTATTACAAAAAATATCACCGACAATCCTTGTAGTTTATATTTAAACATCACTGACATTCTCTACCATTAAACCACCATTTCTACCAAAAAACATTCATCCAAAATACAAAAATGCCCCTATATAAACCCTAAACAATTTTTTACATAAAATTCGATTAAAATTTGAGTCAATCAAAATTTATTTTCTACATATTAAAATTCAAACTTATTAAAATTCATTTTTCTAAGTATTAAAATTTGAATGATTAAAATTTGATTCGAGCTGATTAAATTTTAATTTTTATACATATTAAAACTCGAGCTGATTTGAGCTTTACCTTAGTTATTAGCGTCGATTAGATTTCACTTTGAGTCGATTAAAATTTATTTTTTTATGTATCAAAATTTCGATTGATTAAAATTCAATGTAAGTTGATTAAAAATTGATTTGAGTGGATTTTTAATTAGCTTGAATAGAATTTTAATCGTCTCAAACTTTAATAAGTAAAAAATATAATTTTTAATCGACTCGAAGTTTAATACGCAAAAAATAAATTTTAATTAATTCAAATTAAATTTTAATTTGGTTCGAATTTCAATACATAAAAAATTTAAAAAATAGAAAGTGTTTCATTGAAGATATGCAACTAAAGAGGGTGTTGATGAAGTTTTTTCTAAAAATTATTATGGACAATTTAATAAAATTGCATTCGAATTAACACTTTTTAGCTGAAAGGGAGTGACAGTGAAGATTCAGAAAATAGATCATATATACTTAAAGATATGGTAAATTAGAAGTGGTGCGGCAGAAATTTTCTCATTAAAAAAATATATGAAAAAAAAATCAATTCTTCATAACCTATTAAAATATATTTTTTCAAAATCATTATCTTATTTGATCGCATGGATGATATGATTAAGTCTGGTACATTTCTCATCTTGCACAAACATTGTACGACTTTGGAGGATTGAAATCCCAAATATTAAATTTAACTAGAAAAACCAAAAAAAAAAAAAAAAGGAATAAAAGGAGAATGAAAAGATGGGAAAAGAACAAGTTGAAAACGTATAGAACCTTGGACTAGTAGTGCCTGGGGAACAATCTTTTCTCCAACCTTTTGATTGCCAACCATTCTTTGCTTGTGAAACCTTAATTGCTTAATCCAATACAAAGTAGCCAACCACCAACCGTTCAAGTTCATCACTTCTTTTATAACATGAAATCATTTCAGCCATAGATGTTTTTGGACTCATAGTTTCAATATAAGCCTTAAATGAATTTGATGAAATGAAAATCATATCTATCAATTAAATTTTGTTTTATACAATTTAAAAGACTTGAAACTCACAACTTATAAGTTTATGTTTTGGTCTCTTTTCCGACCACCCACAACTTTCCCAATTCATGGGTTTAGTGGCACCCCTTTTACAAGATGCCAAAATTTTGTAAGATAATTAAATGAATAAATTACTTTTTTTTTTTTTTTTTGCTTGGTGCATTGTGTGTGACCTGTGGTGATTGTTTGTATACATATTTGTCATGGGGGTTGGAATGGTCAAACCTACATCTCTATGTCCTTTTAACCGATTTCTTTTTGGGATGGTGATTCCAATCCCTTTCTTTTTTCTTTTTCCTGGTAAGTGATTGCAATCCCTTTCGTTCCTCTATGTAATCAAACAAATTTAATTGATAGAGAAAGGTATGATCAGAGTCAGCAAAAGCAAAACTGTTTAAGCCATTGCGGCACCTTGTCTCTTTCTCTTTAACTTGTTTATTTGTCTAAATTGCATTAGGCTTTAGTTCATCTGACACTCAAGTTTCGGGGGACCATTCATTGGCCCATGCCCCAGGATCCCGCCGCTACAGCTGCAAAGTTTTCTAGGGACAATATTCATTCTATTTTAATAATAACATAGCAATATAGTATCAAAGTTACGTCTAATCGTATCAAATTCACTCATAATATAAATTTTATAATTGGTGATTATGTTTTTTTTTGGATATCTTTGTACCCTTAATATAGTATTGTTTTAAAAAAATTTATAAAATAAGAGTTATTTGTAACTGCGTTGGATTCCAGTTGTGGCTTAAAAAATGTAAATTATAGCTCAATGAAATCGAAATACCACTTGAAAAAAAAAACGAATAGGACATTTTTTGATTTTTTAAGCTTTTGACTACAACATAAATTTCTAAATGTGCACAAAAACTCTAAAAAATACGCACTACATGAATACCAATTTGCACCATAAGATTACAAGACATATTATATTTTTAGTTCTCTGTTGAGTCTATAAGTATGACCAAACTGCTCATGACTTATTAAGTCACACAAGGTAACAGTAAAACCTATATGAATTCACTAGTGGGATATAATAATTTTAGCCAAAAATGTTAAAGTTAGAGAATTGAATGCTACAATTTATAAATAATTGAAATTCAATTCAATTCCACTAAATTAAATTTGAATCATTGTTAATATACTCTTTGGAAAGTTTTTTTTCCAATGTTTCATAGTTCACAATGCTATGAGAAAATGCATTTTTTAATATGATGGATATGGAACAAATTTGAAGTAAAATATATCGTAACCCCATGATCTCGTCTTGATTATTTGGAAGAGCGTAACAACCAAATCAAAGAAAATCAAATGAATTCTCTGTTTGTATTAGTCAACAAAATTTGGTTTTGATTTACAGAAGTCCTTTGTACCCACCACCTACCCAAAAACATACAAACAATTTAGTCCATTGAACAACCAATGGAATCGCATTCACCACCATCAAAACGGCATTATATGAGTAGTCTTTGTATCGTAGCTGGAAAGACAACACTTTGAACCGCCAACCCTAAATACCTTCAACAAATCGCCGGACATTTGTCGGACCGACGGCGAACAATTGCTCTGCATCAGCAACAATATTTTCGCCAACCCATTGCTCTTCGACAACGACTCTTGTGCCTTCTGATCCCGAAACAAACAACAAAGACTCCACAGTATCGTCACGGCGTGCTCCGTCGCCGGCGTCGAAACTTTAAGCACCTTCTTCACGATAGCCGTAATACACAGTTCATCCTCACATATACAATCTCTTCCTTCTCTGCATGCTGAAATCATTTCAAGAAGCTTTAAGACCTTTTCGATCCCCGAAACGCTCAAATCTGAGTTATCTGACAACATTTTTCCGAGCACTTTGACCGCTCCGAGGCGGACTAGTTTTACTCTGATCCGTTTTGGCATTGATATACAGATCAAGCTCGCCAAACCCACCTCGATCCCATCTGGGTCCGACTCAGATTTGACTATTCTAAACAATTCGGACAGTATATCACTTTGTTCAGCAATCAAAATCTTTGTCTCCACATCTACAGAAATCAACTCTAAAACCTTAGCCACCGCAGTTCTGGATTCCAAACTTCCTTGTTTTAATATAATTACCATCGAACTCAAACAATCTTTTTGGGTTACTAATTTTGCTAGCCCTTCTCTATCTTTATAATTTTCCAAAATCATACTGCAAAACTGAATAATTTTTTCTCCTACATACAAATTTTTTATACTGTTGTCGAGAATTCTCAAGAAAAGTACCAAGAAGCCATCAGCTGTTGCCAAGAAAATGCGGTTTTCTTGAGACACTCTTGCGAATTCAATGAGTTTCTGTACGTGTCTGAAACAGATTTCATGGTCGTTTTGATTGTTGTTGATTTGTTGGATGAGGATTTGAGCTTGGTCTTGGGTAAGTGAGTGAAGTAGAGAGTCTGACTCGGTGATGGACTGGGTTTGGGCCGACTTGGACCAGATCTGGATGAGGCGTTGAAGGGTATTGTTGGGAACGAAGTCTTTGGTTTGTAGGACTTGCATGGTGGCCGGACAAGTGTTGTTCCCGCCGTCGAGCCACCTTTGGATGCTGGAGCGGTCGTATGTCACTCCGGTGCACAGGCTCACAGGGGATTTCATCACGTCCAGTGAGATTGGGCACCGGAACAAGCTCGGCACCGTTATATACAGATGGTCTTTCACCATTTTCATATACAGAAATATCAAGGGAGAGGGAGAGAGAGAGAGAGAGAGAGAGAGAGAGATTGTGAAGAGGAAAAAAAGTGAGTTTTGGTGAGACAAACTGAGCGATTTTTAACTTCCGAAAGTAAAAAAACTGAGCTAATTTTAGAGAGAGAATACGCAGGGGGGCTGGTATAGACAGGATGAGAGTGAGAGAGGTGGGGGAAGGGGAATAGCGAGTGGTGGTTTATTAAGATGGAAAGAGTCAAAGGTTGGGTGACGTCAGGGGTACTTTATAGGATTTTTATTGGTTCTTTGGGGTTGGTCTGGTCAATGAAAGGTTCTTCACACTCTTTCTTTATTCAATGCACAGTTCATTATGTGTTGCCATTTACACCTTAGCTTTGTGTCCTACCAATCACATGTCGTTTAAGTCAACGATGACCGTTGAAATTAAACCAATCAAAGTGATTTGTATCTAAAATTTTAGTTATGTTACCGTATTATTATTTTTTGGTACTGGTTTTTTTATTGAATAAAAGTATGACCCATATAAAATTTTTGTATATTTTTTAATTTTTTTTATTAATTATTACATATCATTCAATTTAAAATAAATAACTAAGATGAATAGAGATATAGTACCAAAATAGACACAAATTCAAAAAAAAAAAATTAGTACCAAAATAGATACTTAAATTTATCCTACATTTAAAGGTTGGACAACATGATGTCATATTAAAGTGTCGTTATATTTAAGTTTTGGAATTTTAGATGGTAGCTATGCATAAATTGATACATATAATTTCTGGAGCAATGTTATGTATCTCAAATTTTTATCTCAAATCTCTATCCCAAATCAAGGAAGACCATTAGATCAGTGGGTCCCATTTAAAAAAGTTGATTGGACTCACTCATCTAATGGTCTCCTTTTATTTGAGATAGAGATTTGAGAAAGAAATTTGGGATACATAGTGTTTTTCTAATTTCTAAGCCCAAAAAAAGAAAGATTAGGATTCACTTTTCTTTTCACAAAATTCACTACAAATATATTGTGATAAGGTAAACTATTTGATTCATATTATTTAATCTACGATTGTAAGTGTTTATACCCAAAAATAATAAAATCTAAGGGTGACATATGGAAGAGATCCAACATGTAGAGATAGGTACATTCGCTAGCCCAGGGGGCTTAAGGCTTCCAAAAATTGCCTCTTGTGAGGGCTTTACATCAGTGAAGACGGACACGAATGAAGAACCATCGCATTGTCAAACCTGGCACAAAGGAGGACATCATCCTCAATATCCAGTCTCTCGTCTACTTTAGTGTGCGATACGAAAGGAATAGTGGAAGAACGTAGTCGCTTGTCCTTGCGGCGAGGCCTTGTTGGAGAAGAGGGAATGGTGGAAAAAGCCAAATCTGTAGAGGCTATGGAATAGCTTGAAGTTGAACAGAGGAAAAGAAGGGAAGTCCTGACCAAGCCTGCCTTAGGAGATGACTGAACATGTGATGGAAAGTTTATATAGTTGAGAGTAGAGGTCATGTCGTTGTCAAATTGCACCATGAAACAAACCGCTTCCACGAAGCTTTGGCAACCTTTTGAGACTTCAAATGACTTGGTGAAAGAGGTCAAGTGGAAGGAACAACAAGCAAGAGAATTATGATGGTTGACTTCCTGAATATTAACATCGACTAAGTTAGGCAGATTGGTGAGGTCAGTGTTGAGAGTCCGGATGAAAAATAGAGAATTTGTTGCACCAAGCCAAATTAACGAGCAAAGTGCTGAGGCATGTAAACCTTGACGTCGTAGTTAGCATTGGCACCATAGGTCAGCTCTAAGTTGTAACGAAAATCTCGAGGTAGAGATAATAGAACTAGGTGTCTTCGTGAGAGACTCCCTAGGTCTATAAAAGAACCATTCTAGCCCTCGATTTCGTGCAAACGACATCCAAATGGGTTGTGAACTCTTCAAATTGTAAAACTAAGAAAAGCAATCTGCAAAGGAGTATTCTTTGGAAAGGGTCGTGGCAAATAAGCGTTCGTAAGAGAAGGAGGTATTGTTAGATGGAAAGCTTTGGACCTAAACCTCTGTTCATCTTCATCGCAACCATTTCCCACATCCCACAATAGAGATGGGTGAGCATTAAAAGAGCAAGAGCGTAAGAAGTTCCCGTGACTAGATTGACGACCAATAGAATATACTCCTTAGTAACCTTATAAGATAATGTGCGAAAGAAGAATTGGTTGAGCCAGTAAAGCAATAATAAAATGTGTTCCTTGTTCAATACTAAAGAGTCATCACAACCACAACAGGCCACAATAAAAAGGGAATAGTCAATAACTGGCTTGTTTTTGTGTATCTGTTAGAAATGTGTAGCTCGCTTAAGCATAAGTAAGTAGAGGGTTAGCCTCGTGTTGAGTACAAAATTTTGTATAATTTAATATCTTAAACCAACTACTTTAGTTTTGCTTATTAATTATATACTTTATTTTAGTCAAATTGAAAAGTAATGGAATTGAAGTATGTGACACCCCAAAATCTGGGGATCCTTTATTAACCATTGATAACCCATCATCCTACAAAAATACCCGTGAATGCTGCATAACCCGACACCACGTGATAGCATCCCCTAACCGAGATTGTAACCCACAATGTTTTTCGGGTTTAATTATTCATTGGATCCAACTAAGGTCCAATATATCATGACTTATGCCCCATTATGGTCCATTTACATCATTGAAGGGAGGGAAGACATAGCCCAATAGCTTGGCAAAACAATAATTTTTTTTTTTAGATATTTAGAAAGAGTACCAGTACGCGTACCCTACTGGACATCAGCGTACTGAAACGCGTACTAGTACTCTCTGCCTACTGGACAACAGCGTGTTGGTACGCGTACCGGTACAGTTTGTCTAGTTTTTTCCTTTTGACCAATTTTTCCTTTTCAATCCATTTCAAACCTTCCAAAAATTAACTCAAACTTATACAACATACATTTGTACATCAAACATAGTTTATACAAGTTCCATTTCAATCATTTGCATGGGATTACATGCCTAAAACGTCATTCGAGGTGACTGGGTGGCGATTGACCTCACAAAGGTCCTCACAAATAAATTTTATAAAATTTCTTTAAAATTGAATAAAAATTCAAATAAAATTAATTTAAATTTAAACCGGGATGAAATAAATCGTTTCGAGGCAAAAACGGAGCCGGATAAGTGGGGGACACTTGGGGCGATTAGAGCCAGGTCTTTAAAATTATAAATAGGGGCTAAATATTTGAAAAATTAATTATTTCTCTCCTTGTCAGCTGGTCTCACATGTTGGAAGAGAAAGAGCGAGAAAAGTGAGAAAGCCAACTTTCGTTCATCGATTCTCGGAGTTCTGTTAGTCGGATTTCGTCGAGCCAAAGTTAAAGTTGATCACATCGACGAGTGATACGCAACCACACCAAGAACGAGAGATTTTCTGAAGATCCAAAAGAGGAGATTTGAAAAATCAAGATTTTGGGGTTCTTGGAAGCTTTACTCTTCGATTCACGCTCCAAGAGGTAGGGTTTTATTCCTAACCTTTGATGTTTATGAAAAATGGTTTAATATTAAAATTGACCTAAAGTGTATCTATGGTTATGAAATGAGAAAATTTGGTATTGAAATGTCTAAAGACCAATTCTTGCTTGAATTTGGTACATGAAAGTTACTTGTGTTCATTCTTGTAACTTGGTGAAATTTGAGGCATGTTATGTATTTCATAAATTGTGCCTTGAAGGTGTTTATTAAATGCCTTGGATAAATAAATATTGTTATTTTGATGTAATTGAAATAACATGTTTGAGTTTGTTGCAATATGTGGACATGTGTTTATTTGATATATTGAGCACATAATGATGATTTATGGAAGTTATATGTATACGATATAAATTTTTATAGAATATGTTGATATGTGGTATAATTTGTCCATATGACATTCATTACATGTGGGACATGACATTGACATGCAATGGTTCATTACATTACATTTGCATGAAGATATCGCATCATGAGGGTGTAGGTGCATGGTTGTCGTCATCAACTCACTTGGGGGATTACGAACAGACTCAGAATATGTGGATCAAATATCCCGTTGAGTTTCATAGTTGCATGAAAGAAAATTGGGTTGGTGTAGCATGAAGAGGCTAGAAGATCCCTCGGGTGAAAGAACTGATGATTAGATACGCAATCCATTGGTATAAGAGCCCATCAAGTGTGTCGGTGTACAGAGAACCATTGGTGAAAGTCCATGAATTTCGTGTCGGTTGGGTGCCGTTGGTGTGAGTGACTTGATCCGAAATGTGTACACCCAAGTGCAGGCGGTCAAGTTGTAGTAATAATCCAGTTTGAGTCCGGAGTCGAATCCACAGGGAACTAGTAGTATTAGTGTTTCGAGGTAATCGGTGAATGAGACCAATTGATCGTAACCTTTGAGATTTTAGGATTGTGAGATGTGGGTGAATTCCTTGAATAGAATATTAAATTCTTTCCAAGAAATTTTCTAGACAAAATATAAGATTGATTCAAATGGCAGAGAAGTCACTTTTTAGTTCGAGGATCGAGACATATGGTTAACTATCCGGAATATTATATTTTTGCTTGATAACTCAATTAACTCCCGTGTCAACAACAAGTTAATCGGAAGATACAGATGGATTGTGAGAATTAAAATTATGGTTCCAATGTCATATAGAAATTTACAAGAATTGTTTGTACCGAGAGTTATCGCGTCCATAAACAAGCAAGTGTTCCCACGTGACATCCAATCATGATTTCAATGTTCCATCCTTTTAAATGAAGCTTGATAATGGTGATGATTAAAGGGTAGTCATGAAGATCTAGCCGGGGTACTTGCCTTGAACCGAGGGGTCTTTCCATGGACGAGTCATCCGTGTTATAGAAAGACCTTCGATTATACAAAGTAACTTAGTTTTGCTAGATGCAGTCAATCATCCAATAAGCAAGGGGATATGAACATTAAGCATTAGAACAAAGCATCATATAATATCTGGATAATCACCACATGTCCTTCACCTCTTACTAAAGAGTGAATGAGAAACTACTCACTCTTCATAGCTTTGGTAAAGCTAAAAAAGTGAGTGATGCTCATCCCTCTAAGTAGAGGACTTCACAAAGTAAAAGTATAATTAACAATGAGCTAATCTTTAACGAAGAATGAGTGAATCACGTTCCACCCTTCACAGCTTTGGTAAAGCTTTGGAAGAGTGGAAGAGTTTCACTCTTCTAAGCAAGAAGGGAGCTCAAATAATGAAAGTGCAAGACATAATTAAAAGCGTGTATGTAAAAACATAAATGTAAAGACTAGAAGTAAATAAAGACATAAATGTAAAGACTAAATGTAAATCAAGAACATAAACGTAAAGACTAAATGTAAAGACTAAATGTAAATCAAGAACATAAACGTAAAGACTAAATGTAAATAAAGGAATTACAACTCTTAAGCAAATGTAAATGTAAGCATTAATGGAAAGAAAAGGAATGGGGATTTTACTTCCCCACTCTCTAGCAAAGAAATAATACTAAGACAAAATAGAAGAACTACAAATGAGAAATGTTGGCTACCAAGTGTTTTGTGCCAAATCCTCCTCTTCTCCCTTTTGCTCTACAAACTAAGGGTATATATAGGCAAGGAGAAGACAAGAGAGGGGGTAAAAGAATAGAGCTGGGCGTCAAAGTCAACGTGAAAATCCAACCACTCTGCATGTAGTCTGTCAATACCGTTCGAACGGTAAATGGCGTTCGAACGGTTTCTCGGTCTTTGCTCTCTACCGTTCAAACGTCAGATGGAATCAGTTCCTGCCAGTTATGTCAGACTACACATGGTTTTCGATAAAAATCTTCCTCCAAGACTTTATGCAGATCTCTCTCCAGGTCCTTAGAGAATCTTGACTGAACTTTCCAATAATTCCAGGGGCGTTCGAACGGTGGTTTCTGTTCGAACGTGGCACTCAAGTGCCTGGGCCTTCTGACTGTAAGTCTGCAAGTCTGCAACACGCCATGACTTCAGTCAGTCTGATCTTGTCCTTGCTCCAGTGGACGTTTGAATGTTAATGACCGTTCGAACGTAGTACTTGAATCTCTAGGGCCTTGGGTCTTGCCTTCAACACAGATTATAGTATTTGGCCTGGTTCACCATGACCGTTCGAACGGTATTTAACGTTAGAACGTTGCTTCCTTATTCCAAGCTTCTACAATTTGTTCCTTAAAATGGCGTGATTGCCTGCAAAGGTACTTTTTGGTGCCTTTGAACCCTTGTTCACTTTAAGACCTGAAACATCTTCGCTTAAACTCCACCAAAGGATAATTAGTCCAAAATATGGCATAAGAATATGCTATATTTGAGTACTAATCACACCCCCCAACCTAGATATTGCTAGTCCCTAGTAATACAACAATTAATTAAATGAAAATCTATTTCTAACACCTTTTTCTTAGGTTATCCGATTGCATTTAGCTTATGCAACAAGCCGTTAAACCTCTAGGTTTACCCTTGAGGGCAAGTGTTGTCTCGTGAGGGTTTTCAGTGAAGCTATCCACAAACTTCGGTCGAACAAATGTAAATGTGAGATTGCTAATTAAAGTAACTTATCTTCATGGTCATTGAGATACCCATCCCTTAATTTTTACTTTAAGGTCCGCACTCTCTTCACCATTGGTACTATCCTTATGCAAAAATTAGCATTTGAAATTTCCATTGCAGTAGGATGATCATTCTAGAAACAAGAATTGGTGCATAACAACCATTCCACTTTAATCACCCTTTATGGATAGTTTTGACTTCCCAAATCTCTCATAGGGATGCTCTCAGAAAAAGATTCACTCTGACTATGGTGACTTGTTTCTTACTGAGCATGTAATTAGAAGATGGCCAATCAGAAATTGCATGCATAAATTAGTAAAGGAGTGAAACTTTTTAGCAAAAAGACTAATCATGTTCTTGGCATAACCTCATGGAAGAATATTGATGCAAATAACGAAATGCTATATAACATACGCCAACTTGTGATTAACAACGTGCATATGCATCAGACTTGAGATCAATTAGGGCTTTCATAGGTTGTAATGTGGCTACAGGTCAGTGGCTAACGAAATGACGTCAAATGAGTTTCAAAATTGCTATCTCTTTTATGCATTTTAGCACACCTCTAGTTGGCTTTTCAAAATTTCTTTTGGGAATGGGATTTCTTTCTTTCTTTTTTTCCCATTTTCACTTTCTTGGCAATTCCCTGTTTCTCTACCTCTTTTTTCCTTTTTCAGTTGTTTTACTCGCCTTTCTTTTCGTGGAACCGTAGCCTCCAGTATATTTTCTAGTTTCTTTGCTTTTCTTGTATCCTTCATATTTATACGAGGGTGTAAGAAAATTAGATAGCAAGGTAGGTCAATTATTTTTCCTTGTGGCTTGGTCATCATATGGGTTTTTTTTTTGGAAAGGAATTTATTCTTTGAAGGCTCAATCATGGTTGACTAGGGTCATACTTTTGTGAAAGGATTGGCTGAGGCTCAAATTTGATCCAAAGATGGCCTAACATCCTTTCTCAAGTATGTGCATACGCATGTGTCGTCTTGTCTATATTTATTGTAGGATATGTCAATAGATCACATTAGTTGTATCAATGAAAACAAAATTAATGAGATTATTGAAAGATAGGCGATGAAAGAAAACCTTTATTGAACAAATGTTGGTGTTCTCTTTGAAGCATCGCAAGGTTCAAAACTTACCATGATATCCTTTGTAGTCTCCATTGATCATGTCAGGTTTTCTAGGGAATGTTGGTTATATACCGATTCCATTTTCGAGTTTGATCACTGTGTACTTTGAGAACAACAAATACTTATGTTCATTTGGTAATGTAAGCATAGAAATAATATCAGTTAACAGAGTTGTGACCTGGTCGAGATTGCCTAGATGTGTGTCAAACGAATCATGTGATTAGTTACTGAAACAAGCAATCTCAAAATCCACATGTGTTTTTATCAACAAGAATTGCTAAAATGTCAATTTTACAAAAGCTTTTAACTAGATAAAAATGATAAACTGCATCATTCCATTCACAAGATATGATCATTTGATACATCAACCATTAATGATCCAATTTATCCAAAAGAAGCAACATAAAAATAACATAAGACTTGAAACTATCTAAGAAAACACACAAACAAACTTAAACAAAAGAAAGGTAAACAAACAAACACAACAACACAGGAATCTCCTCTCAATCTCTCCTAGCTCCACCCGTAAGATAGCTAAGAATCTCCTCTTGTTGTTTGAAGATCTCAGCTTGCTGTCGTAGAATCGCAGCTTGGTTTGCCTGAATCCCAATTATCATCTCCCTAAGGGACCTCCGAGTGCTGGAGCTAGGCCCTACTTGATCAGGCTGCATTCTCTCCTCATCCATCTCTCTCTCCTTCTCACGATCAAGTTCTTCTTGTACTTCATTCCCTCCTTGAGTTGGTGGCATTTCTTGCCTTCTTACTGAGGGGTCACTATGCCCACGACTTCTTTTGAATGAGCCCTTGTTAAGTTGCCCCATTGGCAACTGTATCTCCATCTCGGGCCTCTCCCAAACTCTATTTTTCAGACAAATTTCTGTCACCAAAATGCCAAAGGGCAATGCACTTTTCTTCACATTACATCCTTTTTTTATTTCAGTTAGGATGAGAGAAGGGAGGTCAATGCTATGTCCTTTTCTTATAGTATAGAGGAGGCGAGCTATTTCTGGCAAAATTTCGTTCTTTCTTTTTACAGGTGCTAGGTTAGAAACCACAATCAAATTGAGCACTCCTTGTTTCAAAAAATTTCTCCCTCCCTATGAAAAGTCCACATCCCCAATCAACTCCCTTCCTACCCTATCCAGCTCAACATTTTTCTTTGGGGGGTAAATAGGGTTTTTCACTCAAGGCAATTCGGGTCTAATCTCCTTGAGATACGCCTCATCCACATCGATGTGATTTCCCCTTACATAGGTCCGTATAGAGCCATTGATGATTTCTGCGTTGGACTAAAACTCCTGGACCAAATTAACAAAAGCTCTTCCTCCATTAATCAAATGTAACACCCATTCTCTTCTCTTCATCTCCTCCAGCAGACCCAACTCAGCAAAATCAGAGACTACAATGTCTCTCTCACACACCACAGCTTGATTTCTAAAGAAATTTTTATACTTTTGTGCTTTCATGGTGTTTGGAAACCTGGTACGATCATACCTCTTTCTTTTCTCCCTGCCTTGTTCATCTTGGATTACTTCCTCGACCCAGTCGGGTTCTTGGTTCACTGGTGGCTTACGTTTAGCAGGAATCTTCATCCGAGGCATGGCGTTCGAACGGTGGCAACTTGGAAGAAGGTCTGAAACTTTAGGTTTGAGGTCTAGGGTTGATGTTTTTTAGCTGGAAATGGGTTGGGGTAAGTCGACCTAGGGTTTCGTAGAGCTTGAGGGTAGATAGATGAATGGGAAGTGAAAAAAAACGAGCTCTAAGGTTTTGAGAGGTTTTGGGGATTTTGAAATGAATCAGACGTTCAGGTATTTATACTCTGCGTCGTACCGTTCGAACGCATTAAACGTTCGAACGTAAAATGGAGAATTTTAAACTGTCGTTCGAACGGTTAAGGGACTTTCGAACGGTTAAGGGACTTTCGAGCGGTGGTAGCTCTCAGTACTTTGTGTTTTCAATAGTGTTTTCATCCGAGAGTTCATCAGATGCAAAGTACTGCGAGCAGCAACCGTTCGAACGGTGAATCAAAAAATAAAATGTGTTGCTCCCAGTACTTTGTGTTTTCAACAGTGTTTCCATCAGAGAAGTCATCAGTCACAAACTACTGCGAGCAGCAACTGTTCAAACGTAACTAACGTTCGAACGGTGGATCAAAAAATAAAATTTTTTCTCTGTTGCACTATACACAATCAGAGAAAGCTAAACACAAAAATAAAAATTCATGGCGTCAGGGTAAATCCCCACCCACGCTTGAGGTTGGCATTTTGGGACATTCCTTACTCGGCCCATATTTTCATTGCAGTAATTAAAAAGCAGAAAAATATGTACAAAAATTTCACACTATTTATCAAAATTCGGACCATTGGCTTTCATTCCTCAAAACATAATTTTTTCACAGCTTATCAAGACACAATCTTAATCTGAGTCCTCTTCTGTGTAGCTTGAACTACCAGTAACTCTTCCAATCTCTTGTCATACAAACCGATTAAGCATAACACCGGAATAGGATGGCATTTTAGGATAATCCTTACTCTGCCCATTCACTATCCAATCTAATCGATCGAGTGCGCGACCTGAGATCAGTTCAGAACACTGATTGTATCTTTTATTATGAAATACCCGACCACACTGTTTTCAGGCACCAAGTCTCTTGGCACGTCGACGTTTAGCAAAAAGTGCTTCTGCCACAGAAGGGTTTTGCTTGCTGCTCTCGGATCTCATTTTTTCTTATCAGTCTTGCTTTTCTCATGATCACATTATGCACATCTGATGGAAAATTGCGTAGAGCTCCTAGACTAAACCAAAAAAGTTTAGCATCCATGATTTCTAGACTCACTATCTGGTTTTTTAACGTCTGCTAGTCACAAAGACAATTTAAACTGACCCACAGATATAGTAAGACAACAACAACAAAAATTTTAAAATTTTTATGGCACGGGTACAAAAATAAAACACAAGCAAAATATGAACTACAAGTTCTCACACCCCCTAACCTAAACTAAACATTGTCCCCAATGTTGTGATTTTACCAGTATGGTTTTTGGAAATGAGGTTGAACTACAGTGATCCGTGTTTCTTCAGATACCTACAAATCCAAATGCAACCATTAATCCTTTCGGTTCAGATCTTGGCCTTGGTTAGGCATGTAAGGTTTGTATGTGATTGCAAAAAGTAGCAAAATACCCATACACAACTGGAGTAAAACAATATACAACATCAGAATAGGGATTTTCTCTTCGGGGTATATGGACATTATTTCGCTTGGTTATGGTCGGTTTCGCAGACAAAGGGGGAAGAGATTTAAGAAGGAGAAGAAAGAACGACGCGAGATAGAAAGCAAGGAAGAAGAGGAAGAATAAAAGAAGACGGAAAGAAAGAAAAAGGCGGTGGTGGGGGGCTCAATGGAGACAGATGGGAAAGGTAAAAAAAAAATATGGTGGGGTCTCATGATGGTGTCTCCTTGGGTCGGGTTTTTACCTGATCCGATCCTTTTGAGTGTCGGCAGGCGTGATTTTCGGAGGGATATTCGAGGTCCATTAAATTAATGATTTTCACATTTTTTACAAAGTCCTCCAAAAATGATTTCAACCTCTGACCATTAATAGTAAAGTTATTACCGTTTGATGGGTTTTTCCACTTCTATTGCTCCATGATCAAGCACCTTTTTGACAATATAAGGTCCAGTCCATCTTAATTTTAACTTACCAGGGAAGAGGCGTAGTCTTGAATTAAACAACAAGACCTTCTGGGAAGGTTCAAAAGATTTTCGTACAATGTTCTTGTCATGAAAAACTTTCATCCTGTTCTTTGCTATTTTAACATTTTCATAAGCTTCATTTCTCAATTCCTCCAATTAATTTATCTGAAGTTTTCTTGAAAGTTCAGCCTTGTCCAGGTCAAAATTTATTGCTTGAATGGCCCAGTATGCCCTATGTTCCAATTCCACATGTAGGTGACACGATTTTTCATAGACTAATCGATAGGGAGACATGCCCAAAATTATTTTAAAAGCAGTACGATATGCCCAAAGTGTATCAGTTAATCTTGACGACCAATCTTTGCGATCTCCCGATTAGCTAATTCCGCCTATCCACTAGTATGTGGGTGATAAGGGGTTGCAACTTTGTGAAAAAATAGGTATTTTTTTATCAAATTCCAGAAGGGACGATTGCAAAAATGAGAACTCCCATCACTTATGATTGATTTCAGAATTCCAAATCGAGACAAAATATATATTTTTTAAAATTTTATCACCGTTTAGTGATCATTATTTTGGCATGGAATTGTCTCAACCCATTTGGACACATAGTCTACTGCCACTGTGACGCCCCAAAAATCCGGGGGTCCTGTTGACTATCCGTCAACCCGTGGAATGCCCGTGGATACCGAGTGACTCGATATCTCGGCGTTATGTCCCATTTATCGGGATCCATCTTTTAACAAAATTCAGGCAGAGTCTCCTTCGTACGGAGAGCTCTACCCAAAAACATAACCTGTACAATAAACCTTACAAGGCCCATCCGAGGCCCAATATAATACAATGACCGCACCGGGTCCATTTATAAGTAAATATAGACCACACCGGGTCCATTTATCTATACTCATATAAAACATGCACAGTTATATCAAAACAGTCCATATAGACTCTGTTACAATTCCTTTACACGTTACATGCCAAAATTTAATTACAAGTCTAATTTTACAAAAAACGAAGCTAAGACCACATGTTGGCCTTTCTTCAACCAAGGGCCCCCGAATGAGAGCCATCCGCCGGAACATGTCCCGTACCTGAAAGTGGTTCCCGTATAGGGTGAGCACAATGCCCAGTAAAGTTTATCCTACAAGGGCTACTCCCCACCTTAGATGCATATGTGATGTGTACACGCAATAAGCAACATTTAACAACCATTCAATACAAGAATATGCATTTGATGTTGGAATGCTACCATGTCATACTATGGAATGAGGTGACACTCACTCATGCATCTTTCAAACCGAGTCCTCACTGACTCACGCCACACAATGAAATGTCAAAGTGTAATGCAACCCATCTATTGACGGAAAAATCCTTCTAATGATCGTTTTGAATAACAAACCATACGTTTTTAGAAAATTCGATCATTATTAGGAGTCTACCCATTGAATGGGCGTTTTTATCACAAAAACCTTGTGTTTTCTGTTTGGGCAACGGATTTTTCGGAGTTACAGCGCAGGCTCCGTGGGCCTGACACTTTTCTGGAATTACACCGCAGGGAAAGTGTGTGAACCAGGTGGTTTAGGGTTTTTCACCCAAGGAAGTCGCCATGCCCCTTCTTGCTTTACCCAACACAAGTTTTCCTTATGCAATGCAACGTGCAACTCCAAAAAAGATCGTTGATCCCCTTTTTTTCCGAGTCTACACACAATCAAACACCAAGCTAGGTGTTGATTTACTCAAATTTCACACATCCACACTCATGCTCAATGCCAATGAATGTGATACTATGTTCATGCTCCAAATGCAATGATGCCAAATGAGCAATATGTCTATATGTTCAACATATATAATTCCATGGTCATCATATTAAATGCATGCAATAACCAAAACACCTTAATCATGTCAACATATTTGAAGTCATAAATTGACAACATAGAGCATACTTTGATCATCTCTATACACATAACATGTTATCACAATTTCATTGAAATAATATCAATTTCTCAACCAAGACATATTATCAAACACCTTGAAGGCACTCAAGTCCTGTAATCACATAACACATTTTAAGTCACTACAAGGCCCAAGAAATCACATCAACTGATTTCTAGTAAACATTCTCACATAATATCAAGTCTCAAGAAAATTATATAGGTAGCTTCCATATACCAATTTCTGGTTTCCAGCAAGTCATAGTCATCTTTAGAAATTCGTCAAAAATCGAGTTTTCATCCTTTTGGCATGAAACCAAAGCCAAAATAACCCTTTATGAATCTATTTTAAACCCTAAAATTTTCAGATTCATAAACGAAGTATAACTTATAAAACCAATTACGAAATCACAGACTGTCCGGAATTTCCAGAACAGTTTCTGCAGGCTGGAGCTAACTTTGAAAAATCACCAAAAATCGTATTTATCTCCATTTTACTTGAAACCAAAATCAAACGATTCCTTATTAAGTCTATATCATAACCTCAAATTTTCAGAATTAATAAATAAACAGAGCTCATGAGAATGAAGAAGAAACTCACCTACTGTCCAGGATTGACAGCAGAACATCCTCTTCTTCTTTTCAATTTGTGCTCAAGAAAAAATACCCACAAGACTTGATTTTTTTCCAAAACTTCACCTTTGAACCTTCGGTGAAATTCCTTGTTTTTGGTACTCACGCATAGTCCTCGTTGCGTAGATCAACTCTCCCTTCTTGCTCGACGGAATCCGAGCGACGGGAAGTGGAGAAATCAAAGGAGAAGGCTAGAAGAACTCTTGTCTTCTTTCTCTTCTCTCTCTCTCTCTCTCTCTCTATTTGGGCGGCTGAACAAGGGCTCAAGTGGGTTGAGATATCTGATTTTTAGATATTTTGACCCCTATTTATATTATTAAATGTGCGGTCCTCGTTGCACCGCATATTACCGACTTCCGGGTTCATTTTTCGTCCAAAAACGATTCATTAAGCCTCGGATTAAATCCAAATTAATTTTATTGGCACTTTAAATTAATTTTAAAGAAAATTTTAAAAATTTATTTTTGGTGACCTTTAAAATGTCATTCGCCACGTAGTCGCCTCGAACGACGTGCAAAAGTTCGACTATCTCAAAATTTGACAAAATTTGACAGGGTGACTAGATTTTGCAATACGAATCCAACGGCGAAGTCCGTTTCCTCATCCGAGGTCTAGAGAATGAGTATCTAAAATAAGAATTAGGATGATAAATGACCATTTTGCCCTTATCCACAAAAAGTTCAAATTTGCCCAGGTTTTACATTCTTCCCCCCTTAAAAGAATTTTGTCCCCGAAATTCACACACACACATACATGCAATATCATGCATATATTACAGTCATGTACTAGTAAATGACTATAAAAATATACCTCTATACTCAAACAAGAAAGGGTAATTGGCACGTATGGTGTCCTCGCGCTCCCATGTCGCCTCTTCCACTCCCCGGTGCTGCCACAACACCTTCACTAGCCTCACAGTCTTGCCTCGCAAAACCTGATTTCGGCTATCCATGATACGCACTGGTCCCTCCTCGAAGGTCCCATCCGCATCAACAACAAGCTCGCCCCAATCTACCACATGAGTCGGATCTGGGGTGTATTTTCGGAGCATAGAGACGTGGAAGACTGCATGAACACCCGCTAAGTTTGGCGGTAACGCCAACCGGTAAGTTTGTTTTCTCTCTTTTCTCTCCCTCTTTCTCTCACATGTTGGAACTAGATGAAATGCAGAGATCTTTCTTGAAAATATCTGATTTTAACCCCTATTTATAATTTTCAAGACTTGGCTCTTGTCGCGCCAAGTGTCCCCCACTTGTTCAGGTCCGTTTTTTGCCCTGAAATAATTTATTTCATCCTGATTTAAGTTCAAATTGATTTATTTGAACTTTCATTCAATTAAAAGAAAAATTTATATTTTTTATTTTTGGGACCTTTGTGATGTCATCTGCCACCTAGTTGTCTCGTAAAACGTGAAAAAAGTTGACTAGCTAAGAATTTGATGAAATTAGTCTGGGTGACTAGATTTTGCGATATGAATCCAATAATGAAGTCCATTGTTTCATTTGAGCTCTAGAGAATACGTATTTTAATTGCGCATTATAGTGGCAAAATAACAATTTTTTCATTTTTCAGAAAAATTTCAAATTTACCCGAGTTTTACAAAGTAAGAGACACCGTGGCAAAAAATTTAGAAAAAGGCTAGTTGAACTAGTAGGTGTTCTACTACTTCATCCGGTTGAAGAATAGGTTCTACCGATTCATTATTCCTACTTTCCACTGGTTCATCAAAATAGAAACTTTCCTACTAGTAGGTCGGGTATGCTTACTACCGGTAGAAGTGATAAAAATTTAAAAAATAGGATTTATTAGAAAATTTTGATTGACCAAATCTTGGAGTTATTTTCGAAAATATTTGCAGTGTGAGAGAGAGACTATAAGAGGATCTCTCTCTCTCTCTCACTCCCCTTTAGATTCCATACTTGGAGGGGATCCAAGGCATCCTCTCTCACATGTTTTCCATCGGTTGGTTATCTTCTTGGAGGAGAAAGTTCTATGGCTGAGGAGGATCAAACAACTTTTCTTTTAGTGGTTTTTTCTAGGGTTTTTCTTTACCATTTGTTTTCTTGTTTAGTTTAATTACGAAGCACTTTAAATTTCTTGTTTAAGCATTAATCTTTCATTCTTGTTATGATACAAATTTTTTGAATTTAAATTCTGTTTTCAATACATGACTTTGTTTACTTTTGAATTGATATGTCTTTCATATTTGCTTTTAATTTTTCTTTCATTATGTTTGAGAAGTTTAGCTCTGATATAATCGGACGAGGAGTTCTCATTTGTGAATGGGTAATTTTCATCCTAATTAAGGTTTCAATGTTTGAGTTATTTTATGGATTGAAATAATTAATTTTGAAAACATAGATGATTTGTAAATATCTTTTCTTAATCGTAGACAATTAAGTTTGGCACGGTAATTCGTAGAATCCCTGCAATCAACATGATATTAATTGTTTCATGAATTAATTAATTCATGAAACAATACATATTTTCTAAAATTTAGTTTAGTTGAATATTCACTCTCAAGTGAGTTTAATTACGATGTTGGATAAATTAGAGCAAATTTCCTGTTCATAGAGGGATGAACTTTGATGATTATCCAATTTATTTTAATATTGTTTCATAGTTTTTATTGATCATTACCATACTTTTGAATTAAAAAGAGTTTTTTTACTTTTATTCAATCACCACTCAAATTTGTCTTCATTTTTGTTGAGGAGACAACCTCAGTATTTTCCAAGTTACTACAAGATAAATTTTCTGCACTTGGGAAGCAATTTAATATTTTACCACATTTGGGAGCAAGCACCTCGGCCCCAAATAAAGGAAGGATGAGGAGGACGAATATGTCATAAACCGTGGGGCCCATTATACTAAGTGAACATGGAAGGCATTGTTCGCCACAGACCAAAGCAAAAGAGAGGTGCTAAGCATCGGTTTTTCGATTGACATTGTTATAATGCTAAGTTCTATACCATCATAAATGCCAAGGCTATAGAAAAAAAAAAACCCACGATCAAACACAACAAGCTCTACACTGAGCCAGCCTCTCTTTTATTACTTGTTTCTTTCTTTCGAGCAACTATACTCTCTCATGTAATTGATCACTTTGGTGATCTTTACTGCTATCATTTAATCTTAAGTATAATATTTGTTTCATCTTCCAAAACTAGCTTATTTTTTTCTTTGCATTTCAAATTTTCTTTTTACATTTCAGTCCATTAGATTGTTAGTTGAGAAATTATTTAAAGTCCTTGAACCCTAAGGCATAGAAAATAACTTAGAGATAATCTTATGCCTCGCTACAGTCACTCGAACAATTATGATTTTAGAAACTCACTCCAGTTCGAGTAGGTAAGGTGATGAGAACGTAATATTGCATATTTAACGGCCTCATTACATGCATTTTAACTCAACTTTGAATTTAATTACTTATAGTTAGTTGAATTTATGAATAATATAGAAATTTTGATATTGCAGGCAATAACAGGGTA
The DNA here is from genome assembly GCA_023539305.1 of Ilex asprella. Lineage (NCBI taxonomy): Eukaryota > Viridiplantae > Streptophyta > Magnoliopsida > Aquifoliales > Aquifoliaceae > Ilex > Ilex asprella. Next base: position 4,305,016 of record CM042190.1, on the reverse strand, counting down.
ATTGATGGCTTTCGGAACCCTACAACTAAGTGTGCACGAGTGGTAAAGAGATGGACATATTATATGAAGATATGAAGGCTTAAAAGTGAAAGAAATCAAGGAGTTATCGATACCTCGATATTATCCATTTTTTACCATGATCCACTTCGAATATAAAAAAGTGCAAAACATAAAAGTTGTAGATCTTCATGTCCTCAATCTTGTGTCAAAATTTTAGCTCAATCGGATGGTGGGATCAAAAGTTATGTCAAATTTATAAAAGACCTACTGGTAGAAGACATGCAAGACCTACGAGTAGAAGACATGCAAGACCTACCGGTAGAAAACATGAAAAACCTACCGATAGACGACCCTACGGGAAAATACCTACTAGTAGGTTTTTGATGTTCTACCAATAGATTTTGCCCAAATTTGCCAGAAACCTGCTCACGCAACTCCACTTACTCTGGGTGTCCACTTCTTGTCATCCAAACCATACCCTGAAAAATTTGGTACCCTATGATGCTTTCCTAAGCCCAAAAGTCAGATTTCAAGTGAGTGAGAGGGGAGAAACAAGAGAAAGAGAGAAGGGTGGTTGGAAAAGCATGGTAGAAGTATGCTTGGCCTGTTTTTGCTTGTTCAAGTGTCCAACCTCTCTCCACTTATTAGAATTCAGTTCACATAGGCTAAGGAAGAGGGAATGGATGAATTTTAAATGGTCTTACACCATTTATTCAGATTTGGACAAGCTTTTAGAAAGAGCGAGACTACCTAAGCTTAGGAATAGTGTAGCGAGAGAAAGCTAGGGTTCTTGCATTTTTTTTTTCCCACCATTTTCATTCTTGTAAGCTTTATCCTACATGCAATCTTTCTTTCTAACACTTTAATCTCATTTATTTCAAGTTGCATTGAGTTTAGTTAGGGTTTACTAGTTCTATTGCTTGTATTTGGATATTTTCTCTTGAAACTTTACATTTTATGTATGAATACTATTTCTTTTGTAGTTTAAACTTCTCTTTACATTAATGCAAGTTTATGTTTGATTTCATTACCTTGTTTTTCTCTTTCATGTTTGTTCTTGTCTTTACCATGCATAGTTAAACCTTTAGTTGGCTAATCCAAGAGGAATTTTCTCTTGGGTATGTGAAATCGATTCTCTTCATTTTTTCTTGTAGTGTAAAGTGTTTGGTTTGACTAGGTTGAGTGTGGACGTAGTTGTGTGCTCTTGATACACTGTAAACTTGTCACGTGGTATGTGTTTGACCAACATAACTACATTAGTCTCTCACTTCCTACGAATCAATCAAACACTAAGACACCATTGGTTGAATGAAATGAGTCAATTTGACATACCCATTGGAATGAACTCTATGGATTAGCCATTTTTTTACTTGCATATTTCTCAAAACATAAATCACCAAAATTCAATTCAAAATATTTTTCAATTTTTTTTTTCACAAATCAATTCCAAAAACACTTGACCTTTTCTTCCTTGAGGAGACAACCTTGGAATACCCATTCTAAGTAAAACACAACATTGCAAGTCTCTTTATGTTTGGGGATCGCTTTTGCACATACAAACACGTTTTTGTTTATCCATACATGATTTTTCACATTTCTTGCATTGAACCCGAGGGAGAGTGACACTCACTAATTTATATCAACCATATAAACATAATTCCGGTTTATATTTGGAGATTAGGGAAAACACGATCAAGCATAAGGTCATACGTGCTTAGATCTTAAGTCCAATAAGACTTTGACACACCAATAATCTAAAAATATCCCAAACAATAAGGGCTGTACTATAAATAAATTCTAAGATAGATAAAGTTCTGGTAGAAAATTTGATTCATTGTTAAAAAGATTGATCATAAAATTAGAGTTTTGCACATATTGACTTTTGAGTCAAATTTAATTTCGAAGGTGTTTGAGCTTATGAAGTGTGGCTAGGTACGTTTCTAAATGATTTTAGGTCAAAATAATGTTATCATTAAATCCAAAAGGTCAAAAAACCTTGGAAGAGGTTATGTGAGGTGTATTAGAAGTTTGAAAGTATTCTAAAGTTAAAACATATTTGGAGAGAATTTGGATAGGGAGGAATTTGGCACTACTTTTATATTTTGGTCATAAATTTTTACTCTGAACTCTGATTGAAAGGATTCTTGTGGAATTAGAAAGTGGACTTCAAGGTTTAGAAAAGTGTAATTCATAAAATTTTCGTAAATGGACTTCTTACTAGGTCAAAATTAAGTCAAAATTCTAGACAAAAAATTATTGACGTTCAAAGGCCCCTATAAATGTTTGGATGCTTGTCCCAAAAAAATGAAATTGTGCATTTCATCAGTTCAAGTATTCACACTATTCGTTCACAGTGACTGAGGCAGAGGGTTAGTACTGTAAAACCCCACATGTTAAAGTAATATAATCATAAATTGTATTGTAATGTGATATATGTAATGGTGTAGGAATGAAGCCCATGAGTTATAACCGTAGGAAATACTAATTGTCACGCCCCAAAATCTGGGGATCCTTTTAACCGTTGATAGCCCATCAACCCGCATAAATACCCGTGCATGTCACTTGATCCGACACCACAACCATAACATTCCCCACAATTGGGATTTAAACCCACTCAGGTGATCTGTGTTCCATTAATCATTTAATTTAACTGAGACCTAATAAGCCCCTCTAATAGTTATAAAGGGGGTAATGGGTTGCAAATGGGAGATGACTCTCGTACAAGTTATCATTTAAATCCATTGAGGTCTAATGAGCCTCAATATAACTCAATTAGTGTCCCTTTGCATCATTGGAATCAAAGAAAAAAAAGTCCAAAAGCATGGGAAGAAGGCTTTAGAATTACACATTTGTCTTTCGGCAGCTCCGGAGCAATACAGCTCCGGAGCAACAAACTCACTGGACCAAACTGCTCCGGAGCAATCCGACTGCCGATTTTTTTCTGCGACTTCCAGTCCGATTTTGACCCACTTAGAGGTTGATTTGGACAATTTTAGTTTGAGACACTTTTGTAGCCCTGAGTGTCTACTATCTACTGTCAAAATTTCAGGTCATTTGGACATCACAATAAAAAGTTATGGCTCATACACTAGGAAGTGTCTGAATTCCCATATGTCCAATCATGTTTGATTTCAACCCCCTAACCAATCCATTCCAAAATCAACCCAACCTATCCAAGGTCATCCAAAACTTGTACAACATAACTTTTGGTCCCAAATATAGTTAATACAAGTTCTATTACACACCCTTGCATAATTTTACATGCCAAAATGGAATTTAACTAAGAGTTTTACAAAACTTAATTCAAAAGCCACAACTTGGCTTTTCTTCAACCAGGAGGCCCCGAATGTGAGCCATCCGCTGGAACATGTCCCATACCTGAAATTGTTTCCCGTATCGGGTGAGCCAACGCCCAGTAGAGATAGTCCTACAAAGGTTACTCACCCCCTAGATGCATATGCTCATGTAGCAATTACATGCAACACATAACCAAACATTTAACACACAAACATGCATTCTATATTGGAATGCAACTATGCTATGTTATGGAATGAGGTGACACTCACTCATGCATTTCAACCCAAGTCCTCACCGACTCTCACAATACCATGCAACACCTAAAGTGTAATGCAACCCGTCTATCGACAGAAAAATCCTTCTAATGATCGTTTTGATTAATAAATCATTTGTTTTATAAAATCCGATCATTATTGGGAATCTACCCATTGAGTGGGTGTTTTTATAACAAAATCTTGTGCTTTCATTGGGCAACGGATTCTCGAAATTACACCGCCGGCTCCGTGGGCCATGCCACTTTTCTGGAATTTCACCTCAGGGAGTGGCTGAACCAAGTGGTTTGGGGGTTTTCACCCGAGGAAGTCGCCATGCCCCTTCTTGCTATACCCAACACAAATTTTTTCTTATGCCATGCAACCGTACAACTCAAAAAGGATTCGTCGATCCACTTTCTCCCGAGTCCACACATCAAGCACCATACCAGGTGTTGATTATATCCATGCATCTCCCACACACCAACACTCATGCAATTGTCCCATGAATGTGATGCCATGAACATGCTCAATGTACAATGGTGCAAAATGAGTAATATATCCACATACCATGGAATTTAGATCATAGGCATATAAATTCCATACATTATCATCATAAACAATATATCAATGAGCATATGTCAACACACCAATAACATATTTCAACATGTTATTCCAATGACCTCAAACAAATTATCTAGACAACCAACCAAGACATATTATCAAACACCTCATAGGCACAAACATATGATCACACATTATGCCCAAATTAATCATTTAAACATCCAAGGAATTTCATCAATATCACCAAGTTATATAGTGAATCACATATAACTTTCGCACATCACAATTTAGCTAGCAACAAGCCTAAGCTAATTTCATGCTCACCTTTCCATTCTCATAACCATAAACACATATATACATTATTATACATGCATATATATATATATATACCCTTAACCTAGCTTCACCTAAGGTAGAATAATCCAATGTAGGAATAACCCCTACCTCTTGGAGCGTGAGAAAAACCCGTTGGAAGCTCCCAAGACCCGAAAACCCAACTCGAATCTTGATTCTCCGAACTCTTGGCTTTTCACCTTCGGTGTAATTGGTTTTTTTTGGTACCCACGCGTAGCCCTAGTCGCGTAGATTACTTCTCCCTTCTAGCCCGACGGAATCCGAGCGACGAAAGTCGAAGAAATCGCCTGAGAAAGCTTGAAGAAAACCCCTTTTCTCTCTTTCCCTTCCTCTCTCTATGTGGCTAGCCAACAAGGGTGCAAGTGGTGAGAATATCTCACTTTGAGATATTTTAGCCCCTATTTATATTTTTAAATGTGCGGTCCTCGTTACACCGCTCGTTTATTACTTCCGGGTCTATTTTTTGCCCCGAAACAATTCATTAAAACTCAGATTAAGTTCAAATTGATTTTATTTGAAATTTTATTTATTTATTAAGTATATTTGAAAAAAAAAATTTTTAGTAGCCCTGAAATTTATTTCGCCACGCAGGCGCCTCGATTTACGTGCAAAAATCCGACTATCTCGGAACTCGACAAAATTTTTGGTGGTTACTAGATTTCGCGTTGCGAATCCAATGGCGTACTCCGGTTCCTCATCCAAGGTCTAGAACATAAGTATTTTAACCACACCATAGTGACAAATTACGATTTTGCCCTTATTCCCAAAAAGTTCAAAATTTTTCGGGTCTCACTCTAATATTGTCTAAATAATAGTTGAAGCCAGTTTAGCTAGTGAATATATAGCATTCCTTGTAAAAGAACTTCTATCAACTATATTTGGGGTACATATGCATGTTGTGTAAGTTTGGGTTGACTTTGGAAGGGTTTAGGATGGATTGAAAATGAAAAACGGAGAAAAAAGGTAAAACTGGGCAAAACCGTACCGGTACTGTGTTTCGGAGTAATTTGGTCTAGAGAGTTAGACGTACCGGTACTGTGTACCGATACGATTGAAAGAATTCTAACAGTTAAATGTCGTGATTTGGGGTCTATTTTTGCCCTATAAATACATTATGACGCCTCTTTTGGCTCCATTTCGGCCCTTCTAACCTTAGAAACCCTAAGATATGAAGAAAGGAATAGAAGAGAGGAAGAATGGAAGAGAAAAACAAGAGTTTAAAGGGGTGATTCAAGATCAAAACCTAGCTTTCAAGAACATAAGGTAGGGTATTTCTTCTCTTTCTCTTACATTGAGGTTAGGGCTTATGTATATATGTATATTTTACTCTAAATGTTATATATATGATATGAAATCATCATCTCTTAGTCTTTTGAGCAATGATTACATGTTTTTAATCAAGTTAGGATTGAATACCCATAAAATCTTTTGTTGTATTTCAAAACCCTAGATTTTTGGAGAGTGATGGATTTTCTTCTTAAATTCTTCCTTTATTATTGATGTTGGAACCATAGAACTTGGTGTGAGTAATAAAAGGATATTGTTGTGATCTCTTGTACTTTACATATTTGATTATTAGAATTGTCATATGATGAATTTGGGAATTTTGTTAATACTTTGGAAATTGCTTTTAAATTGGGGACTTGTAGAATTTTTGCGTATTTGAGAAAATAGTGAGTAATGTATTGCTTGTATGGTTGTATGGACAAATGTGAGTGAGAGGTTCCTTGTAAGGATGCTCATTCCTTCTCAAGAGGTTCCTTGTAAGGATACTTGAGAAACTAAACCTTGAGGATGAGAGGTTCCTTGTAACGATGCTCATGCCAAAAGAGGACAATGTGTGATCTTCTCAAGAGGTTCCTTGTAAGAATGCTTGAGAAACCAAACCTTGAGGGTGAGAGGTTCTTTGCAAGGATGCTCATGCCAAAAGAGGACAATATGAGATTTTCTCAAGAGGTTCCTTGTAAGGATGCTTGAGAAACCCAAGCCTTGAGGGTGAGAGGTTCCTTGTAAGGATGCTCATTCCTTGAAGGACAATATTATATCATGCGCAAAAAATGGTTTACATTTTGGAAATAGATGTTTATTGGAACTTGGTTAGTATTGTTCATTTCTATTATTATTGCTACTTAAACTTGAGATAAGTTGTAAAATGTCCCTGTTTTACCTCAAAGATTATATATGCTATTTGTAAAATGAGACCGACCCTTTTTATATGTTTTTCTAAACCTTGTTGGAGTTTGGAAAGATTTTGCTACAGAGCTTTATGCTCATCCCTTACACATTACATCTTTTCAGATTATGGAGGAGATTAGAGTTGATAAGCCAGCACATTGGGAGGCACCACCCGAGGGGAATCTAGACCCCGAGGTGGACCTGTAGAGACATAGCTTCTTTTGTACCAAACTTGAGAATTTATAAGTCCAGTTTTCTTTTGTATTTCCTCTGTAAGTGTAATTTAATTCCTTTGGGATGTAAATGTCATAGTTTGACATATTCTTTTGATATTGTGGCCTTAGCTTAGCTTATTCTTTTGAAATGATCTTGTTACTTTTATATATGATGAATGAAAAATTTCTTATTGATGGATTTATTTAGTGCTCTCATGATGTGAATGATGATTAGTATGTAATGCCATCCAAGAGGGTATTTGGGGCGTTACAAGTGCACTAGTCCCCGAAAGGATTTGTCACTATTGATGCATCGATATACGTCATTCCTAATGTATTATGGACCTGCGGGGATTGGGTGGATTGTTTTTGATTATGGTATGGACTAGATATGTTTAGTGTGTAGATTTATGCTAGTTAATCTGCTGCTTACATGAGATATTATGATTTTATAAGTTATGGTTTGTGAATGATTCTATCTTGCTATTAACTTGAGATTGTTATTAGATATCACTATTTTATCTCAAAATCATATATGCAATTTTATAACTGAGACTTACCTATTTTTATTATTTCTAAACCTTATTTGAGTTTGAGAAGTTTTTCCTATTGGGATTATTACTCATCCTACGAAATATACATATTTTTTAGAGTTTGGCTTTGAGGAAGACATAAACCTAAGTGAGCAGGTTGATTGAGATGTTAAGGCGGATCATAATGTGGATCTGGAAGTGGATGTTTAGTGACACTTTTCTTAATTTATAGCTTCTTAACTCTGGTGAATTGATAATGTCATAATGTTGTTTAGTTAGTTGTTAAAGATTATTTACTTTAGTTTAGATGTACCTTAAGGATTTATTTATGTTTAATGATGGATGGTTTTATTATTTTAATTGTTATTGTAGTATGCTCTCATAATGACTTTTAAGACATTACAATGATAATTCATATAATATTAGATTAATACATGAAAACTCAAAATTTAGATTTTTTTAATACGATACCAATTAAAAAATTTATCCTTTCAAAATCGAGTGAGTGTTCGACACTGACTTGACCCAATTATTATTTATGTTAATGAACCAAGCCATTTTTCAATTTGTGTCTTAAGGTGATATGAGAAATTACCATGCTTAGAGCATCTCCAATAGTTTTTCTACTTTAGAAGATGCATGCTTGTCTCTTAAAGCGGTTAATCAAAAATGTTTTCCTAACGTAGGAAAATATATCGTATAGTAACTCAAAAAATACAAAGGTCGTCTCTTCAGGAAAAACGAGGACAAATTTGAATGATGAAAAAATTACCACAAAAATAAAACCCCCTTTTATTTAAAAGTAATGGCGTGGATGATCAAAACTCAAAGATAATATTAAAACGAACCAGCTACTCATCAAAGTTCATCTCACCGTGCATAGAAAATTTGACCAAATTTTATAACTTACCTAAGATTGTAATCAAACTCACTTGGAAAAATATTCAAGTAAAGATTTAGAATGTAGAAAACTATGTATTTTGATGATAAAATTAACTCATGAAAGAATTTATAGCATATTGATTACAAGGACTCTAAGAATTAACCATGCCGAATTCAATTTTCTATGACTAAGCAAAGATGTTTACAAATCAACAATGTTTTCAAAGTTAATTTTTTTAATCAATAAAATAATAATAAACTTTGAAATCATGGTTAGGTCAAAATTACTCATTCAAAAATGAGAATCCCTCATAAGATCATGTAAGAATTAAACTACTCACTCAAAACGAAAGCAAAACAAAAAGTAATTTTAAAAATGAAGACAATTGAAAGGAACAATAAGAATTAAATTGAAAAATATAATTTAATTAAGACTTTGTATTGAAAGCAAAATTAAAAGCTATTATAAGAATAAAAAACTATTAATACCGTAATTGTAAAAGGAAATTGAAAAAACCCCTAAAAAGTGGCTGGTTAATGTCTAGGAAGAGTAATTCTCATTGAATATTAAGTCTGATGAACTAGTAGAACAGCTTTGGATGAACCGGTATAAGCCTAGCAACATCAAATGCATTAATTAATTGTTGGAATGCAAGCATAAAACTTTCATTTGGAAATATGACCAGTGAATTGAACATTTTTTATGTGACAAAGCACCCAAATGAAGAGGGATAAATTTATGAGGTAGATGTAATTGATGAGATTGTAGAGGAAAAATTCAACATGTTTTCTTATTCTGACCTTCTACAAGTCTATTTGATTAATTCTGTTCGTGATAGTCAAAATCCAGATGTGGAGTTTTATGCTGATTTGTTAAATTCTTTGCAGGAATTATCAGAAGATGCAAGAGACTTAAGTAAAAAGAATTTTGATGGAGGAAACAAATTGGGCACTAACTTTAATTGGGAAGTTAAGCACAATTGATCTATCCTCGAATCACTTCTTGTATATAGTATTTAGAAATTTTCTTTTGTGCTTTTATTTCTTTTGTATAGATTCTTTATTTGTTTTACATATTAGGGTTTTCCACTAAGGATTTATCTCATCTTCAAACCTTATTAGCAATTGTCTTTAAATTTTTCTTTATAATGTTATTCATTGAGGACAATATTAAGTTTAGGCTGGGGGAGGGTACCATTCATATTCGTCTTTGTGGCTAGTAGACGTTAAAGAACCAGATAGTGACTTATTTTACAAAAAATTAAAAAAAAAAAACTCTTTTGGTTTAGTCTTGGTTGTGTGAAGGGTGGTTGTTTAATGCATATAAAATAATTCAATGAATGTCCTGAACCCATTTCAGGTTGTGCACTTGATCATTTCGATTGGATTGAGTATGGGCAAAACAAGAATTACCCTGAGACACCATCTTATTCCAGTCTAATGCTTACAAGATATGTGTGACATTAGATTGAAGGAGCAACCTTATATTCTAGTAGATGATCAGATTGACAGACAGATTTTATTGGGCCATGAGACCAGGATGACCAGTTTGGTCAAAGAATGAAAAAGTATGAGGAGAACTAGAATGAGATTCTGAGGTTGCTTGGAAGGAGATACAGTGATGGCCCATAATCATCAGCTTAGCCAGCCAGAGTCTCCTATATCTTCTACTCTATCTCTCCCTTCACTTTTATCGAACTCTTTGCTTACATTTCAGTTTATGCACTTGGTTTTGAGTACTTTTGGATGTTTTTATGTTTTGAACTATGGTTTTATTCAGTTATTTTGTTAAGTTTATGTTATTTCGTATAAATTTTACTGTGTTAAGATAATTAGTTCGCATTATGTAAAACCCAGGAAAATTTGTACTTTTTCTAAAAAAGAGTAAAATGGTCATTTTGCCACTGTAATGTGGAATTAAATACGTGTTCTATAGACCTCATATGATACAACGGATTTCACCGTTGGATTCGTATTGCAAAATTTAGTCACCTTGTCGAATTTCACGTCGTTCGAGGTAGCTGTGTGGCGGATTACCTCACAAAGATCCCCAAATATATTTTATAAAATTTATGTATAATTGGATAAAATTTCAAATAAAATTAATTTGAACTTAAATTGGGAAGAAATAAATCGTTTCGGGACGAAAACGGACCCGAATAATTGAGGGGCGTGTGGCGCAACTCCAGCCAAGTATTTAAAAATATAAATAGGGGTTAAAATGAGATATTTCAGCAAAAATATCTCTACAACTTCAGCCAAAAATGTGTGAGGAAGAGAGAAAAGAGAAAGAGAGAAATCCAAGGCTTATTCCTTTGATTCTCGGAGTTCCGTCGGTCGGAATCCGTCGAGCCAAGACTTGAAATTCATTTACGTGACAAGGGCTATGCGTACATACCAAGAAAGAAAGATTTCACCAAAGATCCAATAAATAACTTTTCAAAAATCAAGATTTTTGGGCATGGGGTTGGTATTCTTGAGGTTCTCCACTTCATCTCACGCTCCAAGAGGTAGGGTTCTTTCTACTTTGGTTTTATTCCTACCCTTTGGGCTGATATTTGGGTTGATTATGTGGGCTGTTATGTGCTGATTATGTGGGCTATTTTGGGTTGATTATGTGAGCTATTATGTGTTATCATGTGCCTTGTGATTTAAGTGTGTTATTGACATAGATGATGTAATAACATGCTTGTCAATTGTGTTGGATATAAATGTTGGTACATGTTAGTTGATGTTTTGACATTGTAATGAATTATGGCAAGTATATGCATCACATATCAAGTGCCATGACATATGTTGATATATGTGGTTGACATGGGTCCATATGACATTCATAGCATGTTGGACATAATTGTTGTTTGAAATGGTTCATTATATTGCATCTGCACGGAGACATGACATATATTGGGTGTAAGTGCATTGTGATATCAAATACCACACTTGATGATTGATGAGTGGACTCGGAAAGAATGAGTCAAAGAACCCTTTGAGTCGCATGGTTACATGAGAAAAAAATTTGTGTTGAGTATAGCAAGAAGGGCTAGATTATCCCTCGGGTGCAAGACCCAGCTACTTGGTTCATACACTCCGACGGTCCAAGTCCAAAAAGTGTAAAAAGGCATACGGAGCCAGTGGTGCAATTCCAAAATTCGTTTCCCAACAAAAACACTAGATTTTGTTTTATAAAAATACTCATTCAATGGGTAACATGTAACAATAATTTGGTTTTATAAATACACAAATATTATTTCAAATAATCATTGGATGTATTTTCATCAATTGACGGATTCATTACACATGCGCATTGCAACGTGTTGTGGGAGTCAGTGAGGGCTCGAGTTGAAGTTACATGAGTGAGTCTCATCTCAATTCATAGTTTGATATGGAAGTTTCTATCATGATTGTAATTCTTGATTGAAAAGAATATTGCTTATAAATTGTTGCATGTGCACATTTCATATGCATCTAGGATTGGGTGTAGCTTCTGTAGGAGATACTTTATTGAGCGTTGCTCACCCTATATGGGAAAACATTTCAGGTGCAAGATATACGCCAGTGGATGACTCACCTTTAGAGCCTTAAGGGTGAAGAAAGCCGACTTGTGACTTTTATAACTCATTTTGTAAAACTTTTGGAGAAAATCTAGTCTTGGCATGTAATCTTATGAAAGGGGTTGTAACTTAACTTATGTGGACTATGAATTGATGTATGCTAGACCTCGGATGAGTCATGTAATTAATTGTTGTTATAGAATTATGGATAAATAGACCCGGTGTGGTCAATGTTTACTTACAAATGAACCTGGTGTGGTCTATGTTGAATATTGGACCTCAGATGGGTCTTGTAATTGTATGATGCACAAGTTATTTTTTTGGGTAGAGCTCCCCATACAAAGGAGACTCTGCTCGAATTTTGTTAAAATAAGGACCCCCGTAAATGGGACAGAATGGTGTGATATCGAGTTACACGATATCCATAGGTATTTCCGCGGGTTGATTGGTGATCAACGAACACCTGGATTTTGGGGTGTCACAGCTATTCATGGTAAAATTATATTATCATTATGTTAATTTACAGTTATAACCCTAACCCAATCGTGAAAGATTTTCATAGACTATTTGTACACTTTTCTTTATATTTTCATAGAAAACTCATCATTTTGAGCACGTAATAATTTTTTATTTTGAAAAGCTTTTTGAAAAAACATGATCCTTTATGAAGTATATATATATATATATATATATATATATAGTGGAGATGTGAAACCCTTATATAGATTTTGAACCAATCTTCATTGGAGAGATTTTTAACGTTTATTCAAGTAAGAATTTCAGTTCACCAGAAAATTTATTTAAATAATTTCATTAATCTTTTTTTGATTAGCACTCATTAAATGACATGTTAACATTGCCCTTGAAATTTCTTATGAAAATCATGCAGGTGTATGAGTTTTGCAAAATGATCTTAGGCCATTTGTGATCTTATTTTAACCTTGATCATTTCTTTGGCAAAACTATATCCCAAGTAAGCCGTGATTGAGCGTAAGTAAAATTTCTTTTCTCAAACCCATAAGTTAACTATGCCAATGCAAGTATATTTGTTTGACCCTTGCTATCTAATAATTTGTGAAAGAAGAAAAGAAATAGAAAAATAAAAAGAAAGTATGGAAATAAAATATTCAAGAAATTACAAGGCCTAAAATTGAAAATGAAGAAAGAGAAGTATGATGTTGTAAAAGCATGGAAAGTTATAGGGAGAGGTGTGCTTCACAAATTGAAAAGGATAGCTTTTTGGTTCCCTTAGACGTCATTTCTTAAACCCAACACCCTTAGTCACGTTATAACCTTGATATAGTCCTTTTTTATTTCGGAAGTCACGCATATGTATAATTTTCCTCCATTCAAAAGGAAAGTGTTGATAATGTTGTTTGATACAGTGTATATATTCCTTCATGAGATTATGCAAATTTCCCAATTTTTATTCAAATAACCTTGTTTTGGAATATTACATATGCTATTACTTTACTTTGATTTTAATATTCTTACCACATGCAATTAATGAGTGATAGTCACTAAAATTTGAGTGTGTTCTTTTTTGTGTGATTTCCATGAAAGGATTGACATCAATACTAACTCTTGGACAACTTAGTGAAGGATTGTGATATTTCTTAATTGTTTTTGAAATAAAGAAATCCTTGTACACACACACACACACACACACGTGTTTTTTCTAAAATTATACCGAATAGTGTTACACATGATGTGTGTTTCTCTTATAGTGATAAGGAAGAGGAAGGTATTCTGGCATAAGAATATAATGATGGTTTAATTTATATGGGAAAATATAAATTATTCTATCTTAGCTATTGAAGTTTGTAGGTACCTTCACTGAAACCTTAACAAGACAAAACTTGTCCACTAGGAACCACCTAGAGGTTCAACAATTTATTGCATAAGGTAAATGCAATTGTGAAATCTATGAAAGTGATTTTGTTTTATTTTTTTTAATTACTTGGGACTACTAATGTTAATTGGAGCGTGTGAGTAACCCCAAATTGTCCGGTAATGAATTAAGGTTTGGGGTTAATAGTTTGCGTTAATTGAATGAAAATGATTAATTTTAATAGTATTATGCCTAATGCTTAATTTGTATATTTTGTAGGATTTTACGTATAATTATTAGAACTTGGAAGGACGGATGTGCGAAAGGCAGATGAGAGAGAGAGAAAAGCGTATAATTAGAAACAGGCTCACCATCTGGATGGTGAACCACCATCCCAACACTAGCAAGTCAACGAGGCCAACAAGGGAGAATGCAAGCAAAAAAACTAGAGGATTAGCACCGTCTGGGTGGTGGTGTTCGGACGGTGACTAAATCGCCTTAAGCTCCTCTTTTCTCCCGTCGGTAAAAAAGGCCATGGAAGAACCGGATTGGCTGTCCTTGGTGCTTATAAATAGGTGAGTTTAGCCATTTTTTAGAGGGACTTCTCCATAGAATTAAGCTAGAGCCAGAGAAAGAGAAACCCTGCCATAAACACTTTCATGTCAGAAACTCTCTTCTTCTACATTTATTTTACATCCTTTTACTTGGAGAGTTGAACCTTTCTCACTTTGTGCCTTAGCTGGTAAAAAGAGTGAGGGTGTTTCAACTATTCCTCGAGGAAGGATTACTTGTGTTTGTTTTGTATTAGTGTTACATTGTAATGAGATTATCTCACCCTTCTTGCTTATTTATAGCAATGAAGTGTAAGTAGTCCATTTATACTCTTTAGTGAAGGGTGAAAATATGTATAATATTGCTTATATTATAGAAATGCTGATGTTTTACCTATGTATTAATGTTTATATCTCCCTTAATTGACGGATGGTTATCACCATTTTTTTTCGATGTATATGCTCATGGTTACGAATATCGAGCTAAACCTATTGCTACATACCAATTCATCTTTATGATATTACGTACTTCATGTGTTAGTAGTATGCTCTAAGACCAATCATATAGATGATGTTTTAGGGTAATACTAGCAACATTCATTACTTATTGAAATAAAAGGACAACTTTGTTTATCATGTTTCTACTTTATTTCATTTTAATACACATGATATAGTCCATAGAGTATAAGTTAAGAAGATAGTTGCTCAAGGGGTTGAGAAGACGAGACCTATACTTCTTGGCACTTAACTCTTAAATGTTCCTAGGCATAGGATTATTATTTGGGCACTACGTAATCCAGATAGACAAGCACAAACTATGTTTACTCATATTTGACATGAGGTGGCTCGTCCAAGTCACGAGTGTAGGGACACTGAAACAGGTGTGTGGCTGCTTGCATAATCTCCTTTGCATGGAGAGCTCTACCCAAAACACAACCTGTACAATTATACTATAATTGACCACACCGGGTCCACATATGCATAGCTATTAACCACACCGTGTCCATTTATCCATCATAAAGTAAATTTTCATTCACCTTATATCATACCCACACTATCATGCCTAAAGAATAGACCCAGCTTGACATTTACATTCCCAAAAATTAACAAATGTAGCGCACCGGAATATAACAAAATATAAACTAGACTTTACATTGTTTCAAAAGAATATCCTAGTCTAGTACAAAAGAATGTGTCGCTCTAAACGTCCACCTCGGGATCCACCTCCCCGTCTAGCTGAGTCTCCCAGTGTACGGGATCCTCGACTCCCAACTCCTCATCTAGTACATGATCTGAAAATATCTAATTTGTAGGGGATGAACACGAAGCTCTGTAGCAAAATCTTCCCAAACTCAAACAAAGTTTAGAAAAATGTAAAATAGGTCGGTCTCATTTAGCAAAATAACATATATAACTTTTGAGAGAACACCGTGACATTAAACAGATCTCAAGTTTATACAACAGTGAGAATCAAATGGAAATAGTAAAATGCATTTTTTAACAATAAACCATTGCCAAATGGTTTGGATCGGCGCCTACTGTCGCATTGTCCCATACCAATGCACTGGCTCCGATATAATCCAATCCATGTTCTCATACAGATATATAGATATATATTGGTTCATCCCATGCCATGTACGTTGATTGTTTCTCAAGAATCTACCCAACGACTATACCTAGTTCACCAATCACAATCACATCACAAGCACTTTGGGAAAGGGCGTCTACCATCCCAATGGCAGTGACGAATCCCTCTCCAGGAAAGGTATACCACCCCTAGTTCGAACTCCAGTGAACAATAGTGGTCGCATTACCAAATTTTCACTGCAAGTGTTAGGAAACCATTTCACCCCCATCGGGGTAGACTAACCTCTAACACTCTACGACATCTTTCGATGCCAATTCAAGTCCCTCACAACAACCATACAATAAGAAAACCAACATATTCTCTATGACAAACATATTTCTAAATATCCCCAATTTCATCATGTGACAATTTCAATAACCAAGTATGAAAAATATAAGAGATCATCATAAATACCATTTTGTTGTTCAATATGAAACACTAAGGTTTTGAAATCAAGAATAAAGAAAAATTTAGAGAAAAGTTAATCTCTTTTGAAAAACTAGGGTTTTTAGACAAGAACAAGGATTTAATGGTTAACCAACCATTAATATTGCTTAAAGCATGGTAACATTCATAAGGAGATCCAGAATGAATGATTCTATAGCATACATCTAAGGTTTAGAGTGTAAAAAATATATATGTAAAAACCCTAGCCTCAATGTAAGAGAAAGATAAGAAATCTCCTACCTTGAATCAAGAATCTCAAGCAAGAACCCAAACTTTGAAGACCTTCTTCCTCCCTTTTCTCTCTCTCTTTATCTTCTCATAGGGTTCTAAGAGGTGTGGGGTGAGAATGAAATGGAAGAATGAGGCAAATGAGGCTTAGAGGGGTGTTTTAAAACATTAAAATCCCGTCTTTTTTTACTGTTCGGCAAGCCTCAGACAAATTGTTCCGGTACGGTTTAGCTACTGGAGTTCGGCGTACCGGTACGGTTTGACTGACAAATTTTTGTTGCAACTTTCAGAGAGGTTTTGACCCATTTATAGGTCGAATTGGAAAATATTTATGAAATACACTTTTGTAGCCCTGTATATATACTATCCGATGTCCAAATTTCAGATCAATTGGATCTAATAATAAAAAGTTATGGCCCAAATACTAGGCAGTGCCCAAGATCTCTTTTTACCCAAATTTTTTCTAAAGTGTGTTTTCATTCCGGAATACTTCCTAACTTCTAATACACCCCATATTACTTCGCCCAAGGTTTTTCGACCTTTCGGATTCAATGGAGACCTTAGTTTGACCTAAAAATAT
This sequence comes from Ilex asprella, assembly GCA_023539305.1. Classification (NCBI taxonomy): domain Eukaryota; kingdom Viridiplantae; phylum Streptophyta; class Magnoliopsida; order Aquifoliales; family Aquifoliaceae; genus Ilex; species Ilex asprella. Next base: position 4,287,930 of record CM042190.1, on the reverse strand, counting down.
TTAGTTTTGTGATTAATCCTAATACCCAAGTAAATGTTAACCAAAGCTTTTGAATACGAGGGCCAAATCAATCTTTAATTGATTTGTTCTTTCGAAGCCCAACATACCACCATTAGTACTCTATCATTTTTCATTTACAACAATCAAATGATGAAATTCCTAGATCAAAAGATTGGCAAACGAGGGTTAAAATTTTAAGTTTTTACTAAATCTACCAGTATGCGTACCGGTACGGTTTACCTACTGGACATCGGTACGGTTTGCCTAGTTTTACTGTTTGGCCTATTTTTTATTTATTATTCATTCTAAAACCTTTTAAGGCCAACCCAAACTTATATAACATACATTAGTACATCAATTAGTGTTGGTACAAGTTCTATTACATACGGGGGTTTACAATTTTACATGTCTGTCAATGTTAAATCCTAAAGTTATAGTTATGCAATTGATCCTTAGACTTTAGACACCATGGTTGTTTTGTGCATGGACTTCTATGCTTTAACTATACAACATATTCATATACTAACCATGTAACTTGGATATGTATTGTTAGACATAGTTAGGCATGCATGAAGACTTATGAGTATATAAAATAGAATCTATAATCCTTAGTAATTAAAGAGAGAATGTCCTATGTAATCTTCTGGGATATGACTCAAAGAGTCCTTGGCCAAGGTAGAATGAAAATTAAAAAAGAGTTTCTAATTGTTCATTAAGAGTCATAGTCCTAAGATCGAACACGTAAAATTGAATTAAGGATTTGACAGTAATTCCATACCCTAGTAAGTCAATTAAGGCACTGTATGATAGAAGGATTGAATTGCATGACCACTATAGACTGAATGGGTTCATTACTTACTTTGTACTATCCAGTGGTTGATCATGATATGGTGCTAGGTGTCACTCATGATTAGTAGAAGCCTAAAGAATGAAATATATCAATTGTTCTTCATAAAGGGAGAATTATAAGAGTTATACTGCAAGCAAAATTAGAAAGAGTTCTAATTGTGACGCCTAAAAAACTGGGGTCCTTTGTTTTAAATCCAAGAATTCCTGGGCTTTAGCATGTTGAACAACCGAAGGGAAGTACTTGCCCATGAAGAGTTCTCGGAACTCTCCCCATGTCATCGCCTCTTGGTTCTTTGAGGCCCTTGCTCAATCCCACCACATTTGGGCTTCTCCTTCTAGCTAGAATGCTGCTAACCTTATCTTAGTGGAATTGGATGTGATTTTCATGGCCTCTAACATCTTGTCGACTTGCTGGAACTAATGGTCGACCACCATCGATTTTGCTCCACCCATGAAAGTTGGAGGCTTGTGTGCCTTAAAATTATGGTGGTTATTTAAGCCTCCTTGGCCCACATTGGCGCTAGCTTGTGAAATTGAGGCCGCCATAGTACCAATAGCCTCCATTAAGGCTTGTTGGTCAAAGGTCGATGGTGATTGGTTGTTGTTTCATCCACTGCCTGGGTCGCTTCCCCTTCCTCTATTTTCCATCTACACACATATCAAATAGCAACAGAACATTTACTTAGTATCCTAAAGTAGGGATCGAAGTTGAACATTTGAGATTTCCCTCATTGTCTCACTAGTAGAGCATGTGCCACCGCTAGTAGACATTTACACCTTGAACCATCCTGTTCATTCTCTTTCCGACCCTTAAGGTTGTGTTCTCTAACCCTAGTGTCTCTTTTCCACATACCTTTCACCATGCATATAATTCAAATAACATATAGCCCATAACATGTAGCATATTAAAGCACATAAAATGAAATGCACAATGAATGCAATGGTCTAGACTCATGCCCATCTAGCCCTAGCTAAATTGTATACCTAAGCTCTGATACCAAGCTGTGAGGCTCCAAAAACTGGGGGTGTTTTGCTAACTCATTGATCACCCATCAACCCGCAGAATACCTGTGGATACCGTGTAACTCGATATCACTGTATTAGGCCCCATTTATTGGGATCCATAATTTAACAAAATTCAGGCATAGTCTCCTTTGTATAGGGAGCTCTACCCAAAATACAACCTATGCAATCATACAATCACATGACCCATCCGAGGTTCAATATAAAACATTGATCACATCGGTTCTATTTATGCATGCTCATATAATAACATAACCCATTCGACGTCTAATATACATCAAACATAGTTAATACAAGTTCAAATTACAATTCTTTTACATACATCACATGCCCAAAAACTAACTTTGCAAATATTTTACAAAAATGGATTAAAAGCCACAAGTCGACTTTTCTTTATCCTTGAGGCCTCAAATATGAGCCGTCCACCGGTGTATAACTCGTACATGAATTCTTTTTCCACAAAGGGTGAACCACACTCAATAGGGTATCTTCTAAAGAGGCCACTCCCCAACCTAAGTGCATATGAAACATTCACATGCAACATTCAACAAGTCACAAAACGTTCCAATCAAGAATATGCAATTCAATGTTGGAAATCACCATGCCATGCCATGAAATGAGGTGAGACTCACTCATGCACTTCAACCAGAGCCCTCTCTGGCTCCCACAACACAAAGCAATGCCAATGTGTATAAATCTTCCATTTATGTTGCATATCAAATGACCATTATAATTCTCGGGTCTTTCTTGAGGTGGGTATTCATGCACTTACACTAAGGGTTAGCCAACCCACATGCAATTAATGGGCTTCCACCAAGGATTTCACGTATACCCACACACTTTATGGGCTGAACTAAGGGAGTGCATGTCCCAATCACCGGGTCTTGTACCTGAGGGAATTTTCTAGCCCTTCTTGTTAACCCCGACCCTATTTTCAATGCAAACTATGTGACTCAGTTGAACCTCAGCCCAACTATCAGGAGCCCATGAATCACTCACCAATAATGGTGTTTGATCAACTATGCACACACACCCACACTCATGCCTCATACCCATGAATGCATTGCCTTCATGCAAATGTAATGTAATGTAATATGTAATTGCAATACCAATTTCATGTCCAATATATACGAGTGTCATATGAACCATTTAATTACATATCTACATATTCCGTGATAATTTATATCAAAAAGCATATAATTACCACAATTCATCACAATGTCAATATATCAACAACAATGACCAAACATGTTATCACATAATCTCATGCAATTAACACGCTTTATTTCACATAGGCATTTTATCAAACACCTTCAAGACACCAAATCATGTAATCACATAAAATGCCCAAATTCAACACATAACTCAAAAAAGAAATTCAAATTAAGTGATTTCCACTTACCCAATTATCAAAACTTCCAAGAAATCATAAACTAGCAATTTCTAATTACCAATACATAGTAAAATTGAATCCACCAATTTTCATTAAATCAACTACCATTGGCAAGTGTTAAAATACACATAACAGCCCACCCATTTCATATATTCATCATAGGTTAGAAATAAACCAAGTTAGGATAAAAATCCTACCTCTTGAAACGTAAAACAATTGTATAAGGCTCCAAGAACACAACCCAAGCTCTAACTCAAGCTCTAATCCAAGCTTTCCCAAAAATATTTTTTTTGAAACTTTGGCGAAACTCTTCATTTTTAGTATGGTTGCATTGCCCTCATCGAGGAGATTGACTTTAATACTTGGCCCAAAGAGAGAATGTTGAAATTCGTAGATCTAAGAGAAGGTTGAAATTCTCTCTTTTCCTCTCTTCTTCTTCCAAAGTTAAACCCACCAAAAAACCAGTAGAGAGTTTTCAAAAAAATCAGATTTTAGTCCCCATTTATACTCTTTAACGCTTGGTCCATGTCACGCCACACGCTCCCTTTCATCGATCCGTTTTCGCCCCAAAAAGATTAATTTTCTCTCCAGTTCAAGTTTAAATATTTTTATTTCAACTTGATTTAAATTATTTTTTAAAATTTTAAATTTTATTAAAAAATAGTTTTTGGGTCACCCAAGACCCGATTTTTGACAAAATTTGTTTGGGTAACTAGATTTTGCGAGACGAATCTAACGGTGAGGTCCATTTTGTCATCCGAGCTCTAGAAAAATAAGGGTCCACAACCCGGATATTAGTGGCAATTTACCGTGTTGCCCTTTCCCATAAAAAAATCATATTTTCCAAGGTTTTACACTAATTCAAGCTAAATTAGAAAAAGTTTAAATTTGAGATACTACTTGTAGTTAGTATCGAATGTCTACCATTAGGGTATGCTTGAACCTATAGGGTCACACATAATAGAATTGATTGGTAACTAAAGGATAAAAGAGAGACAACCAATTAAGAGTTAATTGAGGTGAAAATCTAATTTAGAGTTAATTAAAGATTTTATTACAATTAATGGTTAGTAAAGGGGTTACATGTAATTATGAGATAATTGCAACTTGATCCAAACAAGGATTATAGCCTTTAAAGCTCTATAAATAACTTTATGTAGGAGGTGGATATAAGATATATAACAACTCTCTTGCTTGCATAGGAAGAACCACCCCTCATTCTCTCTCTAACTCTACTAGTTTTATCAATGACTAAAGTAGATCCGTCAAGTTTGTCAATTCGCGTGGATACCGATAGAGGCCAAATATTTTAAAAAATCAAATTTAGATTTGAAGATTTAAAGTTTTTGAGAATGCTTGAAGATTGCTAAAAGCACACTCCAAGAGGTAACCCTTAATTTTCTCAATAGATCTAAGGTTTCTCGATTTGTATTAAACATGAATAATCCTTGGTATGAGGAATCAAATTATTATTTTCAAATTCTGATGTGTTTATTATATGATTCCTTTTGGTGGCATCAGAACCATTATTCATGATTTAATACAAAATGAATTTGATTATTGTTATAGCATGTCAATGAGATTGACCGAGAAATATTAGGGATTGCATAATTCATGAATCATATTATTTGGTATGAGTGTTATACAAAATAAATTCTGATTTTTTTACATGTTTAATATGAGATATTAATGGATCCATATATTTGATTTTTTTTTAAATTAGATTTTAAAATTGAGGAAACTTAGTTGTAAAAAGTAGATACTAGTTTTCCTTAAAACAAGTTTTGGATTTGAGTGTAAAATCCGGGTAAATTTGATCTTTTTATGAAAAAGGGAAAAATGGTAATTTGCCACCCTTATGCATATTTAAAATACTCATGTTTGAAACGGACTTCGTCATTGGATTCGTATCGCAAAACCTAGTCACTCTATCAAATTTCATCGAATTCTGAGATAGTCAAATTTTTGCACATCGTTCGAGGTTACTGTGTGGCGAAAGACATTTTAAAGGTCCCCAAAAATGTATTTTTAAAATTTTCTTAAAATTAAGTTAAAGTTTAAATAAAATTAATTCGAACTTAATCCGAGATATAATGAATCGTTTCAGGATGAAAAACGAAACCGAAAGTGAGAAATATGCGGTACAATTTGGACCGCACATTAAGGGGGTATAAATAGGGGCAAATATCTAAAAAATCAGATATTTCTCACCATTATTCAGTATTTTTTGGCCGGCCATAAAGAGAAAAGAGAGAGAAGAGAAAAACTTTGATCTTCAAGCTTCTTCTTCTGATCCAAGAAGTTCCGTTGCTTGGATCAACTCGAACCAAGAGTTAAAGTCGATTACCGCGACAAGAGCTATGTCTACGTACCAAGAAAAATGGATTTCACCAAAGATCCAAAGAAAAGATTTTGGAGAAATCAAGTCATTGGGTTATTGTTGATGTTTTTAGAAGTTCTATTACTTCCTTCATGCTACAAGAGGTAGAGTTCTTCTTACTTTAGGTTTATTCCTATCTTAATGGGTTGTTAGTGGCTGAAATTGGCTATTTAGGGACTATTATGGGCTGTTTTTGTGCACTACCATGGGCTATTTTTGTGTACTGTTAGGGGCTATTTTGTTGACTGAAATATGACTGTATTGTGGACTGAAATGGGGCTGCATGTAGGCTGTTCAAATGGACTATTTTTGGACTGTTTTAGTAGCTAATATGAGGCTGCATGTAGGCTGTCCAAATGTACATTTTTTGGACTATTTTAGTGGCTGAAATAAGCATGTAGGCTGTCCAAACAAATTGTTTTAGGGCCATTTTACAAAATGTTTTTAGGCCATTTTACGGACTCTTTTAGGCCGTTTTATGGATCATTTTTAGCTTGTTTTTGTAACGCCCCAAAAACATCCTTGGACGGCATTGCATTCTAAACACCATTCGCTGCATGAGAGCACTAAATAACTCCATAAATAAGAAAGTTTAATTCATCAACCAATGATATTTTAACAAAATTTGGGCAGAGTTTCCTTTGTACAGGAAGCCCTACCCAAAACACAACCTGTACAATTATACTACAATTGACCGCACTGGGTCTATTTTATCCATCACAAAAGAAACTTTCATTCACCATATATCATATCCACACTATCATCCCAAAAGAATAAGCCAAGCAATGACATTTACATTCCAAAAGCATTACCCTTAAACTTAGTAGCGGAATAAATAAAATACTAGACAATACATGATCGTAAATACTTTCCCTAGTCTAGCACAAAAAGAAACTACATCTCTAGATGTCCCACTAGGGATCCAATTATCTCTCTAAGGAAGCCTCTCTATGGCTCGACTCGTGAACACCGAGCTACTTCTCTGGCACATAATTTGAAAAATATTTAACGGTAGGGGATGAGCACGAAGCTTTGTAGAAATATCCTTCCAAACCCAAACAAGGTTTAAGAAAACATATAAAAATGGTAGGTCTCATTTTAAAAGTAGCATACATAATCTTTGAAGGAAAACATGGACATTTAAAAACAGATCTCAAGTTTAGGTAACAATAGCAATTTAATGAATAAATGAAACCATTACAAAATCACTAATACAGTCAACCATAAATTGTTTCTCACAAGTTTTTGTGGAATCCTATACTTCCCAAAACTCTTGTAGAAACCGTATCTGGTAGAATGAACAAATACCAACAGCTACCTTCGTATTAACCTTACAATGTGTATCTCCACTATGATGTAAGGCAATCCACATGAATCGACACATTGACTAATATCTAGGCCCACACACACACAAATCCTCGCAAAGATATCAAACTTTGGGAAGAGCATCTATCGACTACATTGTCCCATACCAATGCACTGACAATAACGAATCTAACCCAGACATAGTATACTAATCCCTATACACGGCACCCGTGAGCAAATAGTAGTTTGGTCCTCGCAAGGCACCACCCCACTACAAGTGGTAGGAAACAGGCCAACCCACACAAAGCAAGCACAACATCTACCCACCCTATGATATCTCATCAAAGGCCACCCATGGTCATCCCACAATCATACGAGATACAAAACCAAACCCATTTCCTCCATTTACAAGCATAATTCAAAAATCCCCAATTTAAGCATGTGACATTTTCAATAACCAACTAAGAAAATTTCAAGAGCTCACAACAATATCATTGTATTACTCAACACAAAGCACTATGATTTTGAAATCAATAATAAAGGAAGAATTTAAAAAGAACATTCATCACTCTCCAAAAACTAGGGTTTTAAAGCAAGTAAATAGGTTTCATGGGTATTCAACCCTAACTTTGTGTAAACACGATAATAATTGCAAGAAAACCAAGAAATAGAGAACCCATAGCAAATACATATGATTAGGAATCCAAAACATACATATAAAATAACCCTAGCCTCAATGTAAGTGAATGGAAGGAAACCCCTACCTTGTGTTCTTGAAATCTAGGTTTTGATCTTGAATTAACCCTTCAATCTCTTGTTTTTCCCCTTTGATCTTGTGTTTATCTCTTTCTCTCTTCCTCTCAAATGTTTTCTAGGGTTGAAGTGGCAGAACTGAAGGCTAATGAGGCAACATTGGGTATTTATAGTGGAGGGAAGACCGGCTTGTTCGCGACTTAAAATGTCAGATTTTTACAACGACTATCGGTAGTTAATATTGACTATCACTAGCTCGGGTGCATTAGGCACTCGACTTGTTTACTATCGGTAGTTCGGATACATTGGACAATCTTCTACCGGTAGTCACTGCCCAGATTTTTTTTCTTCAACTTTCAGTGTATTTTTGACCCATTCAGAGGTGAAATTGGAAAATTTTCATGTAATACTCTTTTGTAGCCCTAGATGTCTACTATCTACTTTTCAAATTTCAGATCCATTGGAGTTAGTAATAAAAAGTGATGACCTACATACTAAGAAGTGTGCAACTCATTTTTACCCAAATTCACTCTAAAGTGTGTTTTAATTGCGGAATACTTTCTAACTTCTAATCTATGCCATAGTTCCTCTCCCAAGGTTTTTCGACCTTAAAGATTCGATTGAAGCATTATTTTGACCTAAATCCATTTAGAAACTTACATAATCCCTCTTCTCAAGTTTACACACCTTCAAAACTTAAACGTTACAATCCATTTGTCTTCCTAGTATTTATTCCTACTAATTCAATCTATTTAGTTTATTCTTACATTAGAATTACTAGAAAATTGTATTACTATATTAATTTAAATGTGTGGGGGTTTACAATCCACCCCTTAAAGAAAGTTTCGCCCTCAAAACTTAATCATCGAGTTAGTCTCTCAAATTCTCAATAATTTGAGAGACTAGAATCAAAATACATTCCTTCACTAGAATTCATTTATCACCTCTATTCTTAATAATTGTATACGATTGTTCCAACTAATTTCTTTTCATGCCTAACTACTAGATCATAATACTTAATTGTGTACTCATCAAATATCACTTCCCTTTCGAATTTCACCAATCATTTCAATCAACCTCATATTTGCTTTTTACATGTAGCTTCTTCATAAGCATATCAAAATAACTCAAATGCAATTCCACTATTAGGATTACTCAAGTTTCCTATACTAACATCATGGTGTAATACAAAATTTATTAATGGCATCACGTTAAGATTTATCTCAATTCCTGAAAATAGATACAACGTTCTTCATGATTTTGTCTCTCACAACCCAAGAGGAATTCACAATCTTTGAAATCTACCATAATTTCAATTCATAACTACACACTCCACACAAGTCAATGTTTTAAGATCAACTCTTAGATTTCACATCAATTTGTACTTTCTCATAATACTCCTTACCGTCACCATTATAGTCATTAATCAAATAGCTCGTTGCGCACTCTGATATAAATTATAATCCACCGATTCACAAGTCAAAATATGCTACAAGATAAGAACTTCGCATAGATTTGAAAGTTCTGAGAGAGTATCTTAGAATCCACCAAAGTATACAAGTGAAACCTAACCGCACTTGTTTTCCAATTGTAGCTTCCAAAATGTGTACCCTAAAAATCCATCAAATCCATTCCAAAAGGAATTTTTGGTAATTAACCCGTTATAATACTTAAGCTAAGGATCAAGTTATATCTGCAAGATATTTGCTCCCGGTCCACAATCTTGAGCTAGAACTAATAACCATTTAATCAATTCTTAGTGGCTTTCATTCACATCACAACTCTTTTTATGATATCTATACTTTCGAATCCTTCTGATACCATTCATTACAATATACCTCTTGTAACATATCAAAATGTGAGGATAGACTATCAAGGATCCCAAAACTAAAATAATCTAAACTAAAATAAGACTCTCAATGATTCATCCCATGTCAAAGCAAATCTTCATAGGTTTCATCCTTGATTCTTCAATTTACTTCTTTACCATTATCATCATCAACCATAAGTTCGAATCTTCTATACTCATACTAACATTCCTCAAGTATAACTAATCCTTCCGATCTTAACAAGGTACTAAAAGACACAAGAATAAGAACGTCCTATTCCCCCAACACAAATCCAATGACATTAAAAGATTACCTAAAACAATAGAAGTTCACCTCAAATTTGGGATATCATCCTCTTTTCAACAATTATTTTCTATATTTGACCTCGAGCTTTTAAGCCTCTATTATCTTTAATCCTAAGATATCTAGTGCCAAAGGTAACTACTGCAACTTTGTCAAGCTTAATAGATTTCCAATCAAGTTTGTGAATACAAGTCAACTATTGATTCCACACTTAACTGAGAGGTTCTTGATGGTTAATGTCTTAGATACTCTAATTGTAGTCAACTAAGCCCACAACAAATTAAGATTACCTAAGTATAACATCCTGCATAAGCATATTAGGTATGACTCTTCTAAATCATTTATACTTCCAAGTAAATTTAATCAACTCTCTATAATATTTTCAAAACAATATGGGTAACCTCAAGTTTGCGGTTATGAAAACAAACTCCGATCCATTTAAGAACCATAATCACAATTCCTATCGTCAATCCAAAATAGGCTCTTTTTCGAGGTAACTTTTCCATATTCCGATCAATTGGTCATTGATTGACATCAATTAGTTGTAAATTAGAAGTATAAAAAAAGTCGAATTAGTAGAATAAGCGCACTAAAAAGTAGTAATTAAAGTGAATTAGGGTTAGTGGGAGAATTATTCGTTTTAACAGTTTTTATGTAAAAGTTGCAGGATAAATGCAGAAATAACCAAAGTGGAAGGGAGCAATGTCAAGAAGATGAAAAATATAGAAGGTTAAAGTGTAATAAAAGAATCAGAAGCCTTGCAACTTGCCAAGCCACTTGCACCACCGTTTGGATGACACTGCTACCGTCCGGACGATCCTCCAAAGACCGGCCATGCAAATATCCTTCCTCCTGCTTCCATCCCTGCCTATAAATAGCCATGCTATTCTCCTTCTTCAGCAGGCCGGATCAGCTACAGAATCTCCTCCAGAGACAAAGTACTGAGAGCTCCCAAGACACAATCCAAAGAGAGAAAAATAGATACAAAGTGAGAACACGTTCCGGTCCGTGTTTAGTCCAAATCCTGTACTTTTATTTTATTATGATGATAACTGCTAACATTCCTTGCTCGTCTATAGCAATGGAGCGTGAGTAGTTCCGTATATCCTCAAGTGCGAGGGGAACATATGTATAATATTGGTGTGTTTATGGAATTGTTGATGTTTTATCTATACGTTTATTATATATATAAGACATGCCAGCTGGAATAACCCCGGTGATCCTATCGGTATGGCTTTGCTTCCACCGGAACGCTGAGGAAGTTCCACTGACGCATGATATTACTATATATAATAATATTGCCTGCTAGAATAACCCCGGTGATCCTATCAGTATGGCTTTGCTTCCACTGGAACGCTAAGGAAATTCTACTGTCAATATATATATTCCAAGATGATCTATTGAATAATTCAAGTATTCCGTTTGAGTGGCTTGACTTTCTGGGTGACATATCTAAATACAGCTAACCTGACAAGTTGATGTATTATGATTAACTACCACCGGCCGACCTGACAAGTTGTTGGAGGATCGTCTATACCACCAGCGGGTTTTACTCGAATTAGTCAATTGGAACATCTATAATCCAGCGTAGCCTAATGAGCAACTGTGTTATAATATATTACCTACACAATAGCCTAATAAGCTATTGTGTGCTGAATTGTGTACATCAGACCTACCGATTGACTTTCCTGTAAAATGGAAGTTGATTGATGTGCGGTAGCAATTCTGTAACAAGACCAATATAAAGCATATGTGATCCTTAAACTGAAGGATATATTTTATATTTCTGTCAATTAATCTGCTTTATCTACGCACTTTATCATAATTGCACTTTAATTCCGTCTGTTGAATAAATTAAAACCAGTTAATTAGACTAAGCTCACACCACAAGCGATCGAACGTCAAACTACCCCAAACAAACCACTTTACTATTTTTGGTTTTTATTTTTTTTATACAATTTTTTGCAAGAATTACTTAACTCTTCGTGGGATCGATACTTGGACTTAAAAATTGAGAAAACTATAATTCGATCACCTATACTTGGGTGTAATATTATAATATAATTCAGACACACAAAAAAAGTGCGAATCAGTCATCTTTAAGAATTATTCAATTTCATACATCGCACTCACCATTACCCTCCTAGGGTGTCCATTATAGAACTAAAACTACATTCATTCCTTAATTTTTATGCCTTTTAAGTAACACACATAACCTTACATACCCTTGTCTTTAGAAACTTAATTCATCTTAGAAAACCTTTTAGTTAACCTTATCTCCACATATCCCAATTGGGTTATCATATCCATTGACTTCTAAAATTTGAGCAATATTATTAGTGGAAGAGAATACTTAAAGTTGACAAGCACCAAATCATAATCTCCTTTTATATTGTTATCCATCAAAGGCACTTCAATCAATATGGGGTTGTCTCTCAATCAAAGCCTAAATAATGTGGAAGTTCACTTAAGGATAGGTCCTTCGGAATATAAGAAGAAAGTACAACACTTTACTGTCCAAAGAACACTATAGTACAGGTTTTTGACCAACTTCGACGAATAAACTGATTTGAGTTGGGTATTTTGAGCATGCGTGACTTATATGGTTGGAAAGATATACGAGTTAGGGTTCTAACAAAAATAACGGTGCACAATTTGGACTTTCTAATAAAGAGTTATGATTGAATTAGTGAAAGGTAGTCTGCCAAACTGCTTGGTTCTACAAGACTTGTCTAACTTGAGCTTAGGTGTCTTTGTCACACATCGTATCTCATACCCATTTCCAATATAGATGATATGACTTGAAATAAAGATCCATGCCTAGTATCATTGACAAACCAAAAGCCAAATTATCATCAGTCTCCTAGAATAGTCCAAAGAACATGATACAAACTATGTCAAATACAACCATGTTTACAATCAATTCTTGCTCCTCAAATCGAAGCACACAACCTCTACACATCCTCGTAGTATCTAAATGTTCTCTTTTAGGCATGTCTGTATTCAAGGCTTGATGTAGATTCTCAAGTTCTAACCCCATGTTAATAACATATATGGTGTGTAGGGAGGAGTTAGTCACATCATGATCAAGTAAAACACATGCCAAAGAATTTTAGAGAAGAACAATACCTTCCACCACTGTGTTGGAAACGTCTTCCTCTGATTGGGTCCTAGAAAAAACTCCTTCTTGATTAGTCTCGGTGGGGGATATCGTTCCTAACGGTCTTGGTTGTAGTGGTGGCTGGTTTGCATTAACTTGACCTGCTACTTGTTTGGTCCTCGTTCAAATCGATGGACAGTTATGTTTGAAGTGCCCAAAACCTCCACAAGCAAAGCATTGACGTGGGTCAGTGCCTGTTCTATTCCTAGTAACCCTAGCTCCTTGAACCACTGGGTTTCCTTGCCCTGTAGCTTGGTCAGGGTGGCGGTACGGAGCTACCCTTTGTGTAACTCCACTGCTACTAACCCCATCCTAATTGGACTTCCTCTTGCTAAGTTTTGTAGTTGATGGTGATTGATTCTATTTTAGTGTTGTACCAGAGTGGTTAGCTCCCTTATGCATTGATAAATGACCTCCATGGTATCGGGAGGTGATGATGATGGTTGGATTTGTTTGGCCACCACATCCACGGCCACGACCACGTCTATGTCCTCGTCCACCCTCCATCCTACACATCACTTCACAATTTAATCTGTTTGATGTACACGACGTAGTTAGGATGTCTCGATCTAAACGAGAGGTTTGTATAATATTTAAATCAACACTTATTCTCTACACATATAACTTCAAATGAATTATAGCCTAGAGTTCCTTCAACCTGACATAATACTCTAGTGATAGTCCACAACCTACAGCTCCTATGTAAGACTTAATTTCTAAGCTCTGATACCAACTTTGTAACGCGCCAAAAATCCCTTGGGACGACATTACATTCTAAACACCATTTGTTGCATGAGAGCACTAAATAACTCCATAAATAAGAAAGTTTCATTCATCAACCATTAATATTTTAACAAAATTTGGGCAGAGTCTCCTTTGTACGGAAAGCCCTATACAAAACACAACCTGTACAATTATACTATAATTGACCGTACCTGGTCCATTTTATACATCATAAAAGAAACTTCCATTCACCATATATCATATTCATACTATCCCAAAAGAATAAGCCAAGCAATGACATTTACATTCCAAAAGCATTGCCCTTAAACTTAGCAGCAGAATAAACAAAATACTAGACTATACATGATCGTAAATACATTCCCTAGTCTAGCACAAAAATAAACTACATCTCTAGATGTTCCACTCGGGATCCAAGTATCCCTCTAAGAAAGCCTCTCCATGGCCCGGCTCGTGAACACTGAGCTCTTCCTCTGGCACATAATCTGAAAAATATTTAACGGTAGGGGATGAGCACGAAGCTCTATAGAAAAATTCTTCCAAACTTAAACAAGGTTTAAGAAAACATATGAAAACGGTCAGTCTCATTTTAAAAGAAGCATACAAAATCTTTAAAGGAAAACAGGGACATTTCAAAACAGATCTCAAGTTTAACTAACAACAGTAATTTAATAAATAAATGGAACCATTACAAAATCACTAATACATTCCACCATAAACCATTTCGCACAAGTTTGTGGAATCCCATACTGCCCAACACTCTTGTAGAAACCGTATCTGGTAGAATGAACAAATACCAACAACTACCTTCGTATTAACCTTAGAACATGTATTTCCAGTATGATGTAAGGCAATCCACATGAATCGACACATTGACTAATATCTAGGCCCACACACACACAATCCTCGCAAGGATATCAAACTTTGGGAATGACGTCTACCAACTACATTGTCCCATACCAATGCACCGAAAATAACGAATCCAACTCAGGCATAGTTTACTAATCCCCATACATGGCACCCATGAGCGAATAGTAGTTTGGTCCTCACAAGGCACCACCCCACTACGAGTGGTAGGAAACAGGCCAACCCGCCCGGAGCCAGCACAACATCTACCCACCCTACGATATCTCATATAAGGCCACCCAAGATCATCCCACAATCATAAGAGATACAATACCAAACTCATTTCCTCCATTTACTAGCATAACTAAAAAATCTCCAATTTAAGTGTGTGACATTTTCAATAACAAACTAAGAAAATTACAAGAGATCACAACAATATCATTTTATTACTCAACACAAAGCACTATAATTTCAAAATCAATTATAAAGGAAGAATTTAAAAAGAACATTCATCACTCTCCAAAAACTAGGGTTTTAAAGCAAGTAAATGGGTTTCATGGGTATTTAACCCTAACTTTGTGTAAAACACGATAATAATTGCAAGAGAACCAATAAATAGAGAACCTATAGTAAATACATATGATTAGGAGTCCAAAACATACATATAAAATAAGCTTAGCCTCAATGTAAGTGATGGGAAGGAAACCCCTACCTTGTGTTCTTGAAATCTAGGTTTTGATCTTGAATTAGCCTTTCAATCTCTTGTTTTTCCCCTTTAATCTTGTGTTTCTCTCTTTCTCTCATCCTCTCTAATGTTTTCTAGGGTTGAAGTGGCTGAAATGAAGGCTAATGAGGCAACATTGGGTATTTATAGTGGAGGGAAGACTGGCTTGTTCGCAACTTAAAATGTCAGATTTTTACTACGACTACTGGTAGCTCGGGTACATTGGGCACTCGACTACCTGTTTACTACCGATAGTTCGGATACACTGGACAATCTTCTACCGGTAGTTATTACCAGTAGTTACTGCCCAGATTTTTTTTCTTCTACTTTAAGTGCAATTTTGACCCATTTAGAGGTGGAATTGAAAAATTTTCATGAAACACACTTTTGTAGCCCTAGATGACTACTATCTAATTTGCAAAGTTCAGATCCATTGGAGTTAGTAATAAAAATTTATGACCTAAATACTAAGAAGTGTCCAACTCATTTTACCCAAATTCACTTTAAAGTGTGTTTTAACTCCAGAATACTTTCTAACTTCTTATATACGCCATAGTTCCTCACCTTAGGTTTTTGGACCTTACAGATTCGATGGAAGCATTATTTTGACCTAAATCCATTTAGAAACTTACATAATCCCTCTTCTCAAGTTTACACACATTCAAAACTTAAACGTAACAATCCATTTGTCTCCCTAGTATTTATTCTTACTATTTCAATCTATTTAGTTTATTCTTACATCATTAATTATATTAGAATTACTAGAAAATTATATTACAATATTCATATAAACATGGGGGGGTTTACAGTTTTATAGACAATTTTTAGGCTGAAATTATGCCCTTGTGATTAAGTGTGTTATTGGCATAAAAAAATTGTGATAACATGCTTAAAATTGTTTTATGAAAATTTTCAATGTATATACATGCTTGTGTTATATTTCCATTGTGAAAAATTATGAGAATTATATGCTTACAAAATAATTTTGCCATGGAATGTGTGAAATGTATTGAATGTGCTATCATGGTGCAATGGGACATCATATTGCATATGCACGATAACATCGCATTATTGTGGATGCATGCATGGTTGTCGTCAATACCACACTTGGTGGGTGACGAGTGGACTTGATTAAGCTTGGTCAAAGTCCTGGCCGAGTTGAACGAGTTGCATGGTAATTTGGGTTGGGGTTAACAAGAAGGGGATAGAAGATCCCTCAAGTGCAAGACCCGATGATTGGAATACGCACTCCCTTGGCTTGGTCCATGAGGCATGTAAGTGTAAGCGGAGCCCTTGGTGGAAGTCCATAAATTCTGAGTAGGTTGGAGATCGTTGGTGTAAACCCCCACTTGTTTATAATCACATAATGATATAATTGTATATTAATTAATTTTCAAATGATAGTATAGGTGATGAGGTATGCACAAATCCTATAGATTTGAAAAGTAAAAATAAATATGAGTGAGACAAATCATTTGTGTGATTTAATATTTTATAGGTGTTAGTTTAATAATAGTAAATATTTAGTAAAAATTTAGTTTTGGACTTGTAAATATTTGAAAATATTTTCAATAGAACTTGTAGGTATCAAGATTTATGGGGAGAACCTTGTTAAACATGTATGGGATGGTTTTGGAAGAGTTAGGAATGGATTAGAAATGAAAAACGGGTGACGTAGGTAAATCTGGGTAGTAACTACCAGTAGAAAAACTGCCTAGTGTACCTGAACTATCGGTAGTCAACAGGAAGTCGAGTATCTTGGGTACCTGAATTACCGGTAGTCATCAAGTAGTCGATTATCTAGTGTACCCGAGCTACTGATAGTCTGCAGATAGTCAGTTATCCAGCGTACCCGAACTACCGGTAGTTCCTATAGAAATCCAAATTTTTAAGGCATGAACAGCCAGTCCCCCTTCCACTATTAATACGTAATGTTGCCTCCTTAGCCTTCATTACACCACTTCTAACCCCAAAAACACTTAGAGAGGAAGAAAGAAGGAGAAAACACAAGATCAAAAGGGAAAAACAAGAGATTTAAGAGTGATTCATAATTCAAGTCTTAGTTATTCAGGAGCCAAGGTAGAGGTTGTAACACCCAGCATTTTCTTTTATAAATGTATATAGTCATATGATAGATAATTATTGTGGATATGAGGATATGTATAATGATATAAGAATGAATCACATAGGTTAAAACATTAGAAATGAATAATTGGGAGACAAATGGATTTGAGAAGTTTAAGTTTCAAAGACGTTTGAGATTGGAATTAGTTATTAGATAAGTTTCTAAATGTTTTTAGGTAAAAATAATGTTTCCATTGAATCCAGAAGGTCGAAAAACCTTGGAAGAGGTAATATGAGGTGCATTGGAAGCTTGGAAGTACTCCGGAATAAAAACACAAATTTCGTAAATTTCGGGTATAAAATATTTTGGACACCTCTTAGTATTTTGGCCATAACTGTTTATCCTTATATCCAATTGATCTTAAATTTTTATAGTAGATAGTAGACATCAAGGGCTACAAAAGTGTCTCTAATGAAAATTTTCCAATTCGACCTCTAAAGGGCTCAAAACTGCACTGGAAGTCGAGGGAGTCAAATGGTACTGGTACCTGGTACCGGTACCCCAAAACCAGTAGCTAAACGGTACCGGTACCGTTTCTCTGAAGCCTTTCGAACAGTTAAAAAGTCGGGATTTTGGGTTTTAAAACCCCATTCCAAGCCCTATTTTCCCCATTCTTCATCTCATTCTCACCACAAACATCCTAGAGCCCTAGGAGGAGATAAAGAAAGGGAAAAACACCAAGATCAAGATAGCTTCACACCTTATAGAAATCAAAACCGAAATTTCTCAAGAACACCATTCTTCTCCTCTCTTCTTCTACACATTTACTACACCTTTACCCACACCTCTTGGAACCCTAAGAGAAGACAAGAAGGAGATCTTTGGAGCTTGGGTTAGCTTAAAACTCTTGGATTCAAGTAGGGGATTTCTTCTCTTTCTCTTACATTGAGGCTAGGTTTACTTATATGTATTCTTTACACTCTAAATTTTATATGTATGCTATAAATCATTGATTCTTGATATCCTCATTAATATTAACATGCTTTAAACAATATAAATGGTGGGTCAACCATTAAACCCTAGTTTCCAAGAGAGATGAACTTTCTTTTCTAAATTTTGATTTACCCTTGATTCCAAAACCTTAGTGTTTCATATTGAAAAATAAAATGATGTTGTTGTGATCTCTTGTATTTTACATACTTAGTTATTGAAATTATTACATGATAAATTTGAGAATTTTGCTTATAAATTAGTGACTTGTGAAATTGTTTGGCATTTGAGAACATATTGGATAATGTATTGCTTGTGTGGTTACTTGGATAAACCTTGAGGGTGAGAGGTTCCTTGTAAGGATGCTCATGCCAAGAGAGGACAATTGGTGACATTATCAAGAGGTTCCTTGTAAGGATGCTTGAATAACTCAAACCTTGAGGGTGAGAGGTTCCTTGTAAGGATGCTCATTCCTAAGAGAACAATAGTATATCATGTGTTGGAGAATAGTGATATTTTGAAAATAGATGTTTATGGGAATTGGTTGTTATGGTATATTTCTGTTAATATTGTTATTTAAACTTGAGATCCATTGTTAAATGTCCTTGTTTTACTTCAAACATTATGTATGCTATTTGTGAAATGAGACCACCCATTTTATATGTTTTTATAAACCTTGTTTGAGTTTGGGAAGATTTTGCTACAGAGCTTCGTGCTCATCTCCTACAATTACATTTTTTAGATTTGGTGCTAGAGGAGGATCTCGGCATCGACGAGCCGGGATATTGGGAGGCTCCACTCGAGGGGAACCTAGATCCCGAGGTGGATATGTAGAGTCGTAGTTTCTTTTGTATTAGACTAGAAAATTCTTTTGGACATTGTGTAGTCTAGTTTCTTTTGTAATTTCCGCTGCGCTATAATAGTAAATTTTTATTGGGAATATAAAGGCCAAAGATGGCATATTCTTTTGGGATATTGATGTAAATGTTATGGAATATTATTAGGAAGTCTTTTTATTGATGGTTTATCTTAGTGCTCTTTATCTTAGTGCTCTCATGGTATGAAGGGTTATTGAATGTAATGCCGTCCAGGTTGTATTTTGGGGTGTTACAGAGGTTTTCTTCCATTCTTGTTCATTGATGTTAGGGTTATTATATAAGTAATTTTTGACTCTTAATCATATGTATTTGCTATGAGTTCCTTGTTTCTTGATGTTTTTGCAAACTTTATCATGTTTTGAACAACGCGATGGTTGGGGAGCCATCAAAACCCTAGTTTTTTTTAAAAAAAATGATTTCACCATGTATGTTTACTTGATCTTGGTTTTGAAAACTCTAGTCCTTTGGATTGAATATTAAAATGATATTGTTAATGATCTCTTGTACCTTTTCTTAAATTTGTTCTATTGGGAATATCACTTGTGAGAATTGGGGATTTATGAAATTTGCTCATAAATTGGTTACTTCAAAAAGTTGTTGGCTTTGTATTTCTAGTATGATTGTTTGAATGAACATGAGTGAGAGTTTCCTTGTAAGGATGCTCATTCCTTCTTAAGAGGTTCCTTATAAGGATGCTTGAGAAACAACACCTTGAGGGTAAGAGGTTCCTTGTAAGGATACTCATGCCAAAAGAGCATAATATGTGGTCTTCTCGGGAGGTTCCTTGTAAGGATGCTCATGCCAAAGAGGATAATATTATATCATGTGTGGGTTATTGGTTTACTTTTGAAAATTATATGGCTCATTGTTGGTAACTGATTTCACCTTTTAGTTTAACTTTATTGTTGTTCGTAAACTTAAGATCTATTTCAAATGTCAGTGCTTTATTTCAAAAATTACATATGCTATTTGTAAAAAGAGACCGATCGCTTTTATATGCTTTTCTAAACTTTGTTCGGGTTTGGAAGAATTTTTCTACAGAGCTTCGTGCTCACCCCCTACTTAGCAACCTTTTTCGGGCTATCCTCTCGAGAAAGTGCTGGGAGTCGAGGATCCCACACCCTTGGAGACTCCGATAGACGGGAGCGTGGATCCTGAGGTGGACACCCCAAGCGACACTTTCTATTGTTTTGGACTAGGATATTCATTTTGAACCTTGCGAAGTCTAGTTTTCTTTTGTTATTTCCGTTGCGCTATATTAGTTGATTTTTGGAATGTAAAGGCCAAGATGAGTCTATTCTTTTGAAATAATGTTGCAAATTATATGGATGACTTTATGAAGTCTTATTTATAGATGGATTATTTTAGTGCTCTCATGATGTAAATAATTTTAAAATGTAATGCCGTTCAGGGTGGTATTGTAAACCCCCACATGTTTAGAAGTGATTTGATGATAGATTGATTAGTATTTAACTATCTGTAATGATGTAGAAATGAAACCCATGAATATATGACCTAACTTATAAAAGAACTTCTATCAACTATAGTTGGGGTACAAATGTATGTTATGTAAGTTTGGGTTGGCTTTGGAAGGGTTTAGGATGGATTGGAAATGAAAAATGGAGGAAAAAGGTAAAATGGGGCAAAATCATACCGATACTGATTCGTACCGGTACTATATTCTGGAGCAATTTGGTTCAGAGAGTTTGACGTACCGGTACAGTGTACCGGTACCTGTACGGTCAAAAGTGGTTTGAAACTTTAAGGTCACGAAAATCGGGCTCTATTTCGGTGCCTCCAACCTTAGATACCCTAAGAGACAAAGAAAGGAGAAAAAGAGAGGAATAAAGGAAGAGAGAAACACTTGCTTTGAAGGAATTTATACCTTGGAGTCCATCAAAACCTAGATTTCAAAAGTCAAGGTAGGAGATTTCTTCTATTTTGAGATTAGGGATTATGTATATTTGTATGCTTTGCTATAAATGTGATATATATGATATAAAATCATCATTTATTAGTTTTTTGGACAAAGATGACATGTTTTTAACAAAGTTAGGGTTGAATACCATGAAATCCCTTTTTTGTTTTAAAAACTCTAGATTTTTAAAGAGTGATGAATTTCCTTTTTGAATTCTTCCTTTATTATTGAATTCGTAACTATAGAGCTTTGGGTTGAGTAATAAAAATTATGTTATTGTGATCTCTTATATTTTTCATACTCAGTTAGTGGAATTGTCACATGATGAATTTGAGAATTTTGTTAATACTCTGAATTTTGTTAATTAATAGAGAGTATGTTGGTTTTCTTATTGTATGGTTGTTGTAAGGGACTTGGAATTGTCGTCGAGAAATGCCGTAGAGTGTTGGAGGTTAGTCTATCCTAGTGTGGGTGAGATGGTTGTCTAACACCTGTAGTAGATTTTCATTAGGTAATGCAACCACTATTATTCACTGGAGTTCGAACTAGGGTTGGTATACCTTTCCTGGCAGGGGACTCGTCACTGCCATTGGTATGGTAGACGCCCTTTTCCAAATTGCTTGTGATTTGATTATGATTGGTGAACAAAGTATAGTCGTTGGGTAGATTCATGGGAAGCAATAAAAGTACATGGCATGGGATGAACCAATATATATCTATATAACTATATGAGAACATGGATTGGATTATGTTGGAGCTGGTGCATTGGTATGAGACAATGCAATGACAGGCGTTTTTCCTAACCATTTGGAAATGGTTTATTTGGGAAATGCTTTCTACTGTTTCCATTTAAATTATTGTTGTTGTATAAACTTGAGATCTACCTAAATGTCTTTGTTTTATTTCAAAAGCTATATATGTTATTTTGTTAAATGTGACCGACCTGTTTTATATTTTGCTAAATCTTGTTTGAGTTTGGGAAGATTTTGCTACAGAGCTTCGTGCCCATCCCCTACAGTTGAACATTTTTCAGATTTTGTATCAGAGGATGAGCTCGGTGCTAACGAGTCGGGCTATGCTGAGACTTCACTAGAGGGATACTTGGATTCCAAGTGGGACATCTAGAGATGTCATTTACTTTTGTACTAGACTAGGATATTCTTTTGAACAATGTAAAGTCTAGTTTGCATTTGTAATTTACGCTGCGTTACAATTAGTTAATTTTGTTGGAATGTAAAGGCTTGGATGTGCCTATTCTTTTGGGACAATGTAGTAGACGTTATATACCTATGATAAATGAAATTTATGTATTGATGAAATATCTTAGTGCTCCCATTATGTAAATAGTTTTAAAATGTAAAGCCGTCTAGGGTGGTTATTGGGGCGTTACAGGTATTTGGGGCATTACAAATCTTGGTATCAGAGCCTAAGCTTTAAATCTTACATGGGGGTTGTAGGTTGTCGACTATCAGTGGAGTATTAGGTTAGGTTGAAGAAACTTTAGGTTTGATTTTGTTTGAGCTTATATGTTTATCAAATTTGTTAATTTGTTGTTAGTTAGGTTAGGGATTTATTTATTTATTTATTTTGTTCGAATTAGTTGAGTTGTCTCACTACGTAATCGAGTTTGTGGCCACTGATGCATAGAGGGCTTGTAACGCCCCAAAATACACCCTGGACGGCATTACATTCAATAACCATTTACAATTATGAGAGCAACTACATAACTTCATATCCAAAAAGAATTTACTTCATCATTCAGGCATATACAATAACATCCAAAAGAATATGCCCAACAATGACATTTACATCTCCAAAAGAATATCAAAGTAAATCTTGCAGCGAAAATACAAACTAAACTAGACTACACAATGTTCCAAAAGAATGCCCTAGTCTAGTACAAAAGAAGCTACAACTCTACATATCCACCTCGGGATCTAGGTTCCCTTCGAGTGGAGCCTCCCAATGTCCCGGCTCATCGATGTTGAGATCCTCCTCTAGCACCAAATCTGAAAAATGTAATTTGTAGGGGGGGTGAGCACGAAGCTCTGTAGCCACATTTCTCCCAAGCTCAAACAAGGTTTTAAAACATAGAAAACGGTCGGTCTCATTTCACAAGTAACATATATATAACTTTTGAAATAAAACAGGGGCATTTTAAAAGTGATCTCAAGTTTAAACAGTAGCAATACTCAAATAAACGAATAAAAGGAGTTTAGCAACAATAACCAATATTCCAATTTAAGCTATTTAGAAAAAGGGTTTCTCTCCCATGCATTGTCACATACCAATGCATCGGCAAGAACGACCCAACTCATAAGTCCATGTATTTTCGGTTCATCCCCGTACTATGTATGATGATTGCTTCCCATGAATCTACCCTACGATTATACCTAGTCCACCAATCACAATCACAATCACAATCATAGTCACAAGCACTTTAGAAAGGGGCGTCTACCATCACAATGGCAGTGACGAGTCCCTTCCTAGGAAAAGTATACTATCCCTTGTTCGAACTCCAGTGAACGATAGTGGTTGCATTACCAAATGACAACCCACTACAAGTGTTAGGAAACCATCTCACCCCCATTGGGGTAGACTAACCTCTAACACTCTTCGGCATCTCTCGAAGGTAATTCAAGTCCATCACAACACCCATACAATGAGGAAACCGAGAATATGCTTAATTCACAACAATTTCACAAGTATAGTAAAATCCCCAATTTCTCTCACATGTGGCATATACTCAAATAATCCAAGAAAATATGCAAGAGATCATAATTTATATTATTTTGTTGTACAATATTCAACACTAAAGTTTTGAAATCAAGAATTAAGAACAATTCAAAGAAAAGTTCATTTCTCTTGTAATCTAGGGTTTTTAGGCAAGAAAATGATTCAAGGGTTAATCAAACAATAATGTTGTTTAAATCATGGTAATAGTCACAAGGTATCAAGAAACAATGATTATATAGCATACATGTATAATTTAAGGTGAAAAGATGACATATATATATAAGCCCGAGCCTCAATGTAAGTGAATGAGAGAAAACCCCCTACCTTGAATCCAAGAGATTTAAGCTAACCCAAGCTCCAAAGATCTTCTTCCTCCCTTCTCCTTCTCCTTCTTGTCTTCTCTTAGGGTTCTAAGAGGTGTGGGTAAAGGTGTAGTAAAAGTGTAGAAGAAAAGAGGAGAGGAATGGAGTTCTTGAGAATTTTCGGTTTTGATTCCTATAAGGTGTGAAGCTATCTTGATCTTGAGGTTTTTCCCTTTCTTTATCTCCTCCTAGGGCTCTAGGATGTTTGTGGTGAGAATGAGATGAAGAATGGGGTAAATAGGGCTTGGAATGGGGTTTTAAAACCCAAAATCCTGACTTTTTAACTGTTCGGAAGGCTTCAGAGAAGTGGTACCGGTACTGGGTACCGGTACCATTTAGCTACTGGTTTCGGGGTACCGGTACCATTTGGTACCGGTACCGTGTACCGGTACCATTTGACTGCCTCGACTTCTAGTGCAGTTTTGACCCATTTAGAGGTCGAATTGGAAAATTTTCATTAGAGACAGTTTTGTAGCCCTTGATGTCTAATATCTACTGTCACAATTTCAGATCAATTGGATATAAGGATAAAAAGTTATGGGTAAAATACTAGAAGGTGTCTAAGATAATTTTTACCCAAATTCACTTTAAAGTGGATTTTAACTCGAGAATGCTTTCTAACCTCTAATACATCTCACATTACCTTTCCCAAGGTTGTTCGACCTTCCGGATTCAATGGACACCTTATTTTGACCTAAAAGTATTTAGAAATTCATCTAATCCCCATTTTCATGTTTCAACATCTTTGAAACTCAAACTTTCCAATCAATATGCGTCTCTAGTATTTATCCTATTATTAAAATCTATATGGTTTATCCTTACCTCATTATACATATCCACATATTCACAACAATATTTTACTATATATATCTATACAAATATATAAAAGAAAATACGGGGTGTTACAGGGCTAAACGTTTTGAACAAAGTTTAAGGCCTTCCATTAGCGAGAAGTTGGTTGCACTCTGAATTCGAGAATACAAAGATCTAGTGGAATGGGCGAATGTGGTGGAGAGAGACATAGAGAAGACCAGCTGAAGACAAAATTTCACTAAAGGAGGTCCCTCGAGGGCCGGTAGCAGTAGTGGAGCCACACAAAGGGAAGTTCCATATCGCCAATGGTATCAAGCTTTGGGGCAAATGAACCAAGTAGTTCGAGGAGTTCGGGTTGCTCAAGATAGAGTAGCCACTAACATGCGTCAATGCTTCGCATGTGGAGGTTTCAGACACTTCAAACATAACTACCCATCGTTTCCACCAAAGACCAATCAAGCAGCAGGACAAGTACATGCAAACAAGCCACCACTACAAAAGTCATTACAACAGAGACCATTAGGAGCTCTAGCCCAAGACGGTGCCAATCAGAGAAGAGTGTTTGCATTGACCCAACCAGAGAAAGATGTTTACAATGCAGTCGTGGGAGGTATCGTTCTTTTTTATAATTCTTGGGCCCGAATCTTATTTGACCCCGGTGCTACCCATTCGTTCATATGCATTTTATATGCTCATAATTTGGGATTAAAATTCGAGAAACTAGAACATGCTCTGAGTATTAATATGCCTATGGGAGAATGGTTGGATCCTAGCCGGGTGTGTACTTCGAATTAGAGATCACGAATTGATTGTAGATCTGGTTGCTTTAGATATGAAGGGGTATGACGTCATCTTTGGGATGCATTTGTTATCCACATTCTGAGCGGTAATGGGTTGTTTCCGTAAGCGGATTTCCTTTCAATTGTAGGGAGGAGTAGTTTTCAGTTTGGTGAATGATCGAGATTCTTCTCATCCATTTAGTACTACGGATAGTAGATTTTTGAAAGCTAAGGCAGGGAGTCATTTGAGTTTCTTGGCTAACTTGATGGGAGATGATCAGGATAAATTTCCTATAGACGTGGTGTTGATAGTATCGGATTTTTTGGATGTATTCCCAGACAAATTACCAGGGTTACCTTTGCAAAGAAAGATTGAGTTCAAGATTGATCTCTATCCGAGAACCGAACCCATATCCATTGCTCCCTATCGGATGGCACCTTAGGAGTTAATGGAGCTAAGGAAACAGTTGGACCACCTCTTGACCATTGGGTTTATCCATTTGAGCACTTCCCCTTGGGGAGCCCCGGTCTTCTTTGTGAAGAAGCTTGATGAAACGCTTTGGTTATACATGGACTACTGAGGGTTGAATCGGGTAATAGTGAAGAATAAATACCCATTGCCACGAATAGATGACTTATTTGATCAGTTGTGGGTCTCTAAGTATTACTCCAAGATTGATCTTCGCACAAGGTATCATCAATTGCGGATCGGCGAGGAAGATATTCCTAAGACTTCTTTTCGTACTAGGTATGGTCATTTTGAGTATACGGTGATGCCGTTCGGATTGACTAATGCTTCAGCAGCCTTCATGGATTTAATGCACAGGGTATTTCGGCCGTATCTAGTTGATGACATACTAATCTATTCTCGGACTCACGAGGAACATGGACACCGTCTCTCTATTGTGCTACAGACATTGAGGGAACATAAGTCATATGCGAAGATGCGTAAGTATGAGTTTTGGATGAAGAAAGTGAAATTCCTTGGTCATGTTGTGTCGGAACAAGGTGTAGCTATTCAACCCGCAAAGATTAAGGCAGTGATGAAGTAGGAACCACTGAAGAACGTGACTGAAGTGTGTAGTTTCCTGGGCTTAGAAGGTTACTACCGGAGATTTGTTGAAGGGTTCTCAAAGCTAGCAATGCCGATGACGAGCCTTGCAAAGAAGGGGAAAAATTCTTAGAGACTCAAGCGTGTGAATTAGTTTTTCGCACTTTGAAGGAGAAATTGACAACAACTCTTATCCTCATCATTCCGAGCAGTGGGGAAGGATACGATGTTTACTTTGATGCTTCACTAAGAGGCTTGGGATGCGTGTTACTGCAAGGAGGCACAGTAGTTGCTTATGGTTCCAGACAATTAAAGGCTTACGAGTAGAATTATCCTACTCATGACTTGGAACTTGCCATTGTGGTTTTTGCTCTAAAGTTGTGGAGGTGTTACTTGTATGGGGAAAACATTCAAGTGTTCTCTGATCATAAGAGCCTCAAGTATATCTTCGCACAAAAATACTTGAATCTTCAACAGAGAAGGTGGATTGAGTACCTAGAAGACTACAATTTCACACTCAACTACCATCCGAGGAAGGCAAATGTAGTTGAAGATGCACTTAGTACGAAGTCTCGGGGTGAAGTCAATGTTTCCATAGGTGAATGGAAGTTGAAGGATGCCCTTGGAGATTATGAGCTATGGGTTGGAGAAGATGAATCCCGACCATGCTTGTTCAACCTTGTGGCTCAACCTACTCTCCAACGTAAAGTGGTGGACACGCAATGTCTGGATCCAAAACTAGAGTCAATTCGAGTTCGATTGGGAAATGGGAAAACAATTGAAGGATGGCCTCTAAAGAATGGAGAATTGAGATGTAAGGACAAGCTATGTGTACCCGATGATTCGTCTTTAAAGGAGGAGATACTTGGAGGGTGTCATCGCTATAAGTTTGTTATCCACCCCAGAAGCACAAAAATGTATAGAGACATGAAGCGTCAATATTGGTGGAGGGGAATGAAGCGAGAGATGACTAAGTACATTTTTAAGTTCACGGTCTGTCAGCAGGTGAAGATTGAACATCAAAAACCCAAAGGATTACTACAATCATTGCATATTTCAAAATAGAAGTGTGATCACATCACCATAGACTTCATGTCTGATTTTCCACGGACTGCATGAGGACATAATACAGTATGGGTCATAGTGGATAGACTCACCAAGTCCGCACATTTCTTGAGTATGAAGACCACGGACACTCTAAAGACCCTGAGCAAGCTCTATATGCACGAGATCGAGAGATTGCATGGAGTTCCACTCTCCATCGTGTCGGATAGTGATTCCTATTTTGTGGGGTAATTTTAACAAAGTCTTCAAAGAACTATGGGGACTGAACTATACTATAACCCCGTTTTTCATCTCCAGACGGATGGCCAATTCGAGAGGGTGATCCAAATTTTGGATGACATGTTACGAGCTTGCATGCTAGATTTTCAAGGAAGTTGGAGTAACTATTTTCCGTTGGTGAAATTTGCGTACAAGAACAGCTATCAGACAAGTATTGAGATGACACCGTATGAGGCCTTGTATGGAAGGCCATGTCAATCACCAATATGTTTGTTAGAAGTGGGCGAGAGTAGCTTATTTGAGCCAGAAATTGTTTGAGAAACTATATAGAAGATTCAACTAATCCAGGAGAGACTGCGCACGACACAAAGTAGACAGAAAAGCTATGCGAATAGAAGACGAAGACCATTGGAGTTCCAAGAAGGGGACTACGTTTTTCTCAAAGTGTCACATAAGAAGAGAGTTTTGAGATTTGGAAAGAAGGAAAAATTAGCTCCAAGGTATATCAGACCATTTGAAGTGATCTAAGCAGTGGGCAAAGTGGCATATCAACTTCAGCTACTAGCTAAATTATCAGGCGTACATGACATGTTTTATGTTTCAATGTTAAGGAAGTGTCAATCGGATGTGACACATGTATTAGAATTGGAGGACATTGAAGTTCAAGATGGAGCAACATATGAAGAACAACCGATGAAGATTCTTGATACCAAGGAGAAGGTGTTTCGCAACAAAGTCATCCGATTGGTGAAAGTCTTGTAGCAATATCATGGAGTGGATGAAGCTACTTGGGAACCCGAGCTGAAGATGTGGGAGAAGTATCTTTATTTGTTCGCTACTTGAGGTAAGTTACGAGGACGAAACTTTCTTTAAGCGGGTGGATTGTAAACCACCACATGTTTATATTCATATTGTGATATAACTGTATAATAATTAATTTTCAAAAGATAGTATAGGTGATGAGGTATGCATAAATCCTACAGATTTAAAAAGTAGAAATAAATACGAGTGAGAAAAATCATTGGTGTGATTTAATATTTTGTAGGTGTTAAGTTTGATAATAGTAAATATTTAGCTAAAATTTAGTTTTGGACTTGTAAATATTTGAAAACATTTTCAATAGAACTTGTAGGTATCAAGATTTATGTGGAAAACTTTGTTAAACATGCATGGGATGGTTTTGGAAGGTTTAGGAATGGATTGGAAATGAAAAACGGGTGAAGTAGGTAAATCTGTGTAGTAACTACCGATAAAAAAACTGCCTAGTGTACTCGAATTATTGGTAGTCAACAGGTAGTCGATTATCTAGGGTACCCGAACTACCGGTAGTCAACAGGTAGTCGATTATCCAGTGTACCCGAACTACTGGTAGTCAACAGGCAGTCGATTATCCAGCGTACCTAAACTATTAGTAGTCGCTGTAAAAATCCAAAATTTTTAAGTCGTGAACAGCCGGTCCCCCTTCCACTATAAATACGTAATAATGACTCTTTAGCGTTCATTACACCACTTCTAACCCTAGAAACACTTAGAGAGGAAGAAAGAAGGAGAAAATACAAGATCAAAAGGAAAAAACAAGAGATTTAAGAGTGATTCATGATTCAAGCCTTAGTTATTCAAGAGCCAAGGTAGGGGTTTTCTTCCATTCTTATTCATTTAGGTTAGGGTTATTATATATGTAAGTTTTGACTCTTATATATGTAAGTTTTGAACCTATTTTTTGAAAAAAACATCGATTTTACCCTCTATGTTCACTTAAACTTGGTTTTGAAAGCTCTAGTTCTTTGGATTAAGTACTGAAATGATATTGTTGATGATTTCTTGTACCTTTTCTTAAATTTGTTCTATTGGGAATATCACAAGTGAGAATTAGAAATTTTTGGAATTTGCTCGTAAATTGGGGATTTATGGATTTGTTGGTTATTTGAGAAAATTAATGGCTTTGTATTTCTGGTATGGTTGTTTGGATGAACATGAGTGAGAGGTTCCTTGTAAGGTTGCTCATTTCTTTTCAAGAGGTTTCTTGTAAGGATGTTTGAGAAACAGCACTTTGAGGGTGAGAAGTTTCTTGTAAGGATGCTCATTCCAAAAGAGGATAATATGTGGTCTTCTTGGGAGGTTCTTGGTAAGGATGCTTGAGAAATAGCACCTGGAGGGTGAGAGGTTCCTTGTAAGAATGCTCATGCCAAAAGAGGACAATATGTGGTCTTCTTGGGAAGGTTGCTTGAGAAACAAAACCTTGAGGGTGAGAGGTTCCTTGTAATGATGCTCATGCCAAAGACGACAGTATTATATCATGTGTGGGATATTGGTTTACTTTTGAAATTTGTATGTCTCATTGTTGGTAATTGATTTTACCTTTCACTTTAACTTTATTATTGTTTGTAAATTTGAGATATGTTTCAAATGTCAGTGCTTTATTTCAAAAATTACATATGCTATTTGTAAAAGGAGACCGACCGCTTTATATGCTTTTTTAAACCTTGTTCGGGTTTGGAAGAATTTTCCTATAGAGCTTCGTGCTCAGCCCCTACTTAACAACCTTTTCAGATTATCCTATCAAGGAAGAGTTGGGAGTTAAGGAGCCCACACACTAGGAGACTCCGATAGACGGGAGCGTGGATCTCGAGGTGGACGCCTGAAGTGACACTTTCTTTTGTTCTGGACTAGGATATTCATTTTGAACCTTGTGAAGTCTAGTTTTCTTTTGTTATTTCTACTTCGCTACATTAGTTTATTTTTGGAATGTAAAGGCCAAGATGAGTCTATTCTTTTGGGATAACGTTGTAAATTCTATGGATGACTTTATGAAGTCTTATTTATTGATGGATTATTTTAGTGATCTCATAATGTAAATGGTTTTAGAATGTAATACTGTCAAGTGTGGTATTTGGGGCGTTACACTTGGCGTAAGCCCATGAACATCCACCCTATACAAATATCCTAGATTGGTAAAAGTTATTTGATGTGCAACATAAATGACAATTCTATACACATTGACACTTGCATGTGTTGAGGAGCTGGAAAAGACTCTGGTTGGTTGGCATGAGTGAGTCTCATCTCATTTCATGGCATGACATGATAAATTCCAACATTGAATGCATATTCTTATTTGGAATGTTGATGTGAATATGAAATGGTGTATGTGAGCATTGCATGTTGTAACGCCCCAAAAACTCCCTTGGACGGCATTACATTCTAAACACCATTTACTGCATGAGAGCACTAAATAACTCCATAGATAAGAAAGTTTCATTCATCAACCATTGATATTTTAACAAAATTCGGGCATAGTCTCCTTTGTACGGGGAGCTATACCTAAAACACAACTTGTGCAATTACACTACATTGACCACACCGGGTCCATCTATAAGTAACCATTCAAAATCATGAGAGCGACTAAATAAATTTCATAACCAAAAGAAATGCATTTATCATTTATAATAGATACAATATCGTCCCAAAAGAATATGCCCACTATGACATTTACATCCCAAAAGATAAAACTGAATTATTGCAGAGGAATAACAAAACAATATTAGGCTTCTCATTGCCTCAAAAGAACCTTCGTAAGAAAATAAAACAAAAGATCATGTCGCTCTAAGCATCCGTCTCGGGATCCACATGCCCGTCTATGGGAGTCTCCCCAAGTGCCAGTTCATTAACACCTAGCTCCTTTTCTAGTACATAATCTGAAAAATGTTTATGTGTAGGGGGTGAGCACAAAGCTCTGTAGGAAAATCCTCCCAAACTTGAGAAAGGTTTAAAACAAAAACATGTAAAATGGTCGGTCTCATTTTTCAACATATCCTATATACATTTGAAATAAAATAGTGACATTTTAAACAGTTCTCAAGTTTAAGTAACAACAATAAATAAATAAATAAATGAACATAATATAGCATTAATAATCCATTCCATCATAAACCGTTTCTCACAAGTTCTTGCGGAATCTCATACTTCTCAAAATTCTTGTAGAAACTATTTTTGGTACAATGAACAATAACCCATAACTGTATTCGTATCTCAAGTATGAAGCAAGATCCCGCATGGTCACCATCGAAAATATCATGACCCACATACACACACACAAATCCTCGCAAGGATATCCAATCTTTAGGAAGGGCGTATGCCAACACTATGGCAGTGACGTATCCAACCTAGGCATTAGTATACTAACCCTTTTCCATGGTATTCCGTAAGTAATAGTGGTTTAGTTCTCGCAAGGCACTAACCTCACTACGAGTGGTAGGAAAAGTTCATACCCTCACAGAGTACAAAGACGTCTACTCACTCCATGATACCCGGTCAATAGCAGTCTATGTTCATCCAAACAACCACACAAGAGATACAATACCAATAATTATCTCACATAACAACAATTCTATAAATTCCCAATTTACTAGCAAATTCCAACAATCCACAATTCTCACAAGTGATATTCCCACTATAACAAATTTAATGAAAAAAAATTAAAGAGGTCATCAACAATTTCATTTTAATACTCAACACAAAGCACTAGAATTTTCAAAACCAAGATTAAGTGAATATAGAGGGAGAAATCCATGTATCTAAAAATCTAGGGTTTTAAAGCAAGATCAGGAGATTTCATGGGTATTCAATATTAACTTTGTGTAAAACATGATAATATTTGCAATAGAACCAAGAAACAAAGAACCCATAGCAAATACATATGATTAGGAGTCCAAAACATACGTATATATATTTACCCTAACATCAATGAACAAGAATGAGAGAAAACCCTACCTTAAATCAAGATCTTCAAGCAAAGCCCAAGCTCTAGAGACCTCCCTCTTCCATTTTCTTTCTCCCTTAATCTTCCTTTAGGGCTCTAAGAGGTGTAGAATGAAAGGGGAGTGAAAGAAATTAGAGAAAAGAGGCTGAATATGGGGTTTTAGATTCAGCAGCCCCGAATCTCACTGTTCATGAGCTGTTGGTGTCTTCTCCAAAATTACGGTTTTGCCATTAAATTCTCTAATTTGATCCATAGGACTACCCTAAGGTTTTTCGACATTCCGGAATCATTTTTAATGTTATTTTAACCTAAAAACATTTTTTTATGATTTATTTCAAAACTAAAATAAATTCACACTCGAAATATTAAATTTCTATTTTATTCCTCCGAACCGGCTATCAATGAAGTTTTGCGTTGTTTGCAAATAAAATGTGATAAAGGGTGCTTCTTAAAGCCTTTTATACTTATTTGAAACCTAAATTTACTCATTATTCTTATATTTTGATTTAGGATGCAAATGGAGACATTAATTGCAAAACGAAGCTAAATGGACTATTTCGACATCGCTTCGTTATCGGGGCATAACTCTCTCATCCGAGCTCCGATTGAGAAGATTCAAGATTCTATGGAATGCTAAGAAAGAGATATACAACTTTCAAGTTTTTAGTTTTGAGAGATATTGACTGCATCAAGGTCAAAATCGCACTTGAAGTTGC
Organism: Ilex asprella; assembly: GCA_023539305.1. NCBI lineage: Eukaryota > Viridiplantae > Streptophyta > Magnoliopsida > Aquifoliales > Aquifoliaceae > Ilex > Ilex asprella. Next base: position 4,254,276 of record CM042190.1, on the reverse strand, counting down.
AGCCAGTGCATTATTTAAGCTAAATGAGACTGTTTTGACATCGCTTCGTTATCTAGGCATAACTCTCCCATCCGAGATCTGATTGAAATGATTCAAGATGAAATGGAATACTAAGAAAGAGATCTAAAACTTTCATGTTTTGAGTTTTGAGAGATATTAACGGCATCAAGGTCCAAATCGCTCTTGAAGTTGCAGCCAGTGCACTGTTCACGGGCACTATTCACATGCACTGTTTCATCCCTTTTTCCATTTCCAGTCCATTCCTAAGCCAATCAAATCCATTCCAAACCTCTCCAACACATATTTCTACACCAGACCTATTTAATACAAGTTCTAGGACCTATAATTTCATATTTTTACTTTTTAAAACTAAATTTCAACTATTATTTCCACTGACATTCAAAATCTCTATTTTTTCAATCTATCAAATTCTAACACATATTCTTTTTTTTACAACAATTACTTACTATATATCTATATACATATATAAAAGAAAATGCAGGGTGTTACACATGTGCCCTTAGGTGGAGAGTAGCCTTTGTAGGAATTACTCCACTGGGCGTGGCTCACCCGATACAGGAAAATATTTGAGGTGCAGGATTTACGTTAGTGGATGACTCTCATTTGGGACCACAAGGGTAAAGAAATCCAACTTGTGGCTTTTATAACTAATTTTGTAAAAAATTTGGAGCAAACTAGTTTTGACATGTAATGTTATGTAAGAAGTTGTAAATAAATTCACATGGACTGTTTTTAATATAAGTTTGCCTGTTTATATATGAGTATAAATGAATGGACCTGGTGTGGTCAACTTTTACTCATGAATGGACCCGGTGTGGTCATTGTTTAATATTAGGCCTCTGATAGGTCATATGAATATAATGCACAGGTTGCGTTTTGGATAGAGCTTCCCATACAAATGAGACTCTGCCCAATTTTTGTTAAATTAAGGACCCTAGTAAATGGGGCATAACGACATGATATTGAATTACTCGGTATCCATGAATATTCACCAGGTTGATGGGTAATCAAAGGACCCCCGGATTTTGGGACATCACATTGAGATTGAACCAAAGGTGCAATGAGTTATATTTTTTGTCCAAGGGTGGCTAGGAGAAAATTTTTTCATCTATGGTGTATGATAATGGTGGTCTTGAAGTAGAATTTTTAACACTAGTTCATAATGTTCTTGAAAAGTTCTTCAAATCTTACTTTGATTTGATCTAAATTTTTGTTAAACAATGGTTTTAATTTTTGTTTATGAAATATTAAAATTAATTTTAATAATTTTGCAAAATTGAATTGTGACACCCAAAAATTCGGGGGTCCGTTGATTACCCATCAACCAGCAGAATGGTCGTGGATACCGAGTAACTTGATACACACTGTTATGCCACATGTACTGGAGTCCTTAATTTAACAAAAATTCGGGCAGAGTTTCCTTTGTACGGGAAACTCTACCCAAAACACAACCTATGCAATGTTAAAATCATATGACCCATTCGAGGTCCAATATAAACCACTGACCACACTTGATCCATTTATCCATACTTTTGACGCCCCCAAAACTTGAATTCCTATGTCAACGTATTAAGTGTGACATGGTGTGTAAAATTGTAACATGGCCATATAAAAGTGAAACACTGTCATATAAAAGTGGAACGTGACGTATAAAAGTGTAACACTGCCATATAAAAGTGTAACACTACCATATACAAGTGTAACATAGCATATAAAAGTGTACCACTGCCATGCACCACTGTGACTTATCAACACATCACACCGATGCATCAAACATGGTTAATATAAGTTCAAACTTCAATCCTTTTACATAGATTACATGCAAAAATTAAATTATAAGTCTAGTTTTACAAAAATTGGATTAGGGTGTGCCACGCTCAGTAGAATAATTTCTACAGAGGCTACTCCCCACCTAGATGCACATGGAATGCACACATGCAACATTCAACAATCCATCACATTCCACCCAAGAATATGCAATCCCTATGACGAAATTTATCATGTCATGTCATGAAATGAGATAAGACTCACCCATGTATTTTAACTCGAGCCGTCACCGGATCCCACAACACAATGTAATGCACTTGTGCAATGAAACCGTCAATTGACGAAAATTCACCCAATGATCTTTTTGAATAAAAGTCATGCGTTTTATAAATCAGATCATTATGGGATGATACTCATTGACAGAGTATGTTTTTATTAACAAAATCTTGAGTCTTGTTGGGCAATGGATTTTGGTATCTTAACCTCCAGTTCTGTAAACACCAGCACTTTTCTGGAATTTCACCGCCGACAAAGTGCCTGAACCATGTGACTGGGTCTTGCACCTGAGGGAGAGTCTAGCCCTACTTGTTATACCCGATAGAAGTTTTTCTCATGCAATCATGCGACTCCATGTGACCATCAATCCACATTTCCAAGTCCATATATCAACCACCAAACATGGTGTTTGATTTAAACCATGCACCCACACACCCACACCCATGCATAAAGCCCATGAATGTGATGCCAATACCATGCCTAATATTCATTAATGCCAAATGAACAATTTATCAATCACATGTTCAGTATGTAATGTATGCCATACAAACAATCTCAACATATTTCAAACTGTCCAAGGTAAAGTATCTTATAAACATACAAATACCATGCTTTGTCACAATGTCAATATATCCAAATATGTATATTTTCACAATTCCCTTAACACAACGTCCTAGCATGTTACACAAACTATGCAAAACATACTTAATTTTCACTTAGGCATTTAGTCAAACACCTTAAGGGCACCCAAGTCTTGCAATCACATAACATAGCCCACATAACATCAAACATCAAGGAATTACTTAAGTAACTCCAACATATCAAATTCACTCAAGAAAGTAGTTTAAGTCATCTCTAGACTAATTTCTCACTTTCTTAACTATTTATACATATAAGTCCACTTACATATAGATACATACCCAAACCTTATTCTATGGACATCATAGGCTAGGAATAGACCCTAGTAAAAAAAATCCTACCTCTCGAAGCGTAAAATACCCATAAGAAACTTCAAGAACAAGATTCAAACCCAAAATTTTGATTTCTCCAAAATTCCCCCTTTGGATCTTCGGTGAAATCTTCAATTTTTGGTATTGTCTTGTTGTCCTCGTCGAGGAGAACACTTTTTGTTCTTGGTCCAAGTTGATTCGACCAAAGCTTGGCCCTAGATCTCAAGAAGAAAGCTTAAGAACCCTTGTCTTTCTCTCTTTTCTCTCTATTTAACTCCAACGTCCAGAACTAGCCAACCCAGCAGAATCCCAATTCAGAAAATCAGCTTTTTAGTCCATATTTATATATTTTAATACTTGGTCAAGAAGGTTGAAGAGTACGAGCTTAGGGTCTCAGCGGTCTACAAGAGAGTCCAGGAATCCGAGGGCATCATCAATGATTTAACTGCCTGGGTGGATGTCCTGACGGCGGAGAAGGCGGGGGAAGAGGAGAGGCTACAGACCAAGTGCCGTCGGGTCTGGCTGGAGACCCAAGACCAGATGGTCCCTGCCTTCGAGGTGGCTAAGGCCACAGCATATCGGGACGGTTGGGTAGCTACCCTGCACACAACCCTAGTGAACCTGGCCGTCAAACTCTTCAAGAGACATAGTACTCTTGGGGGGACTGAAGCCGAGGTCCTCCCTGAAGTGCAATCAAACGCCGGCGCGGGTGAAGGGGCAGAGGGGACCCGAGCGGCCATTACAGTTAGTGATGAATCCGACAGCCTTTCCCCCGTCATTGCTGACCAAGACCCAGCTCTACTCCCTTCACCGGTTGAAGACCTTACAACTCATGCAGCGAGGTGAACCCGGCTGAAGGCTTCTTGCTTGTGTTTCTTTATCTCTTTCAATATGTATGCTTTTGGGGACGCAAAGCCCCATTTTGACTTTGTAATGAAATTCCCAATCATTTTCCTAGCTCTTGGAATACGAATCCTATTTACCTTCAAGCCATCATTCTTTCTTTATATGTGTTCTTTCGTCTTTTCTCTTGCAACCGTTTGCTAGTTTCAAACCAAGTCGTTTAGGAAATGAACCACGTGTCCAAGTACCTGTGGCAACGAGGCCTCATGTACCCATCGGGGCCGAGATACGGACCCCTAGTATGTTATCCTAACTAAGGCAGCAAGGCATCACGTACCCATCTGGGCCGAGATACTGACCTATTAATGCACAATTATAATAAGCGGAATGACTAAGGCAGCAAGGCTTCACGTACCCATTGGGGCCGAGGAATGGACCTGATAGTTTTGACGTGAGCCTAAGTGTAGGGAATTTAACCCATCATCCTTGCATTCCAAGATCCTCTAGAACGACTTCAAAATCTTTCCCACGAATACGGTGCGACCATCGCGCCGTGGATGGAAAATGAGCAAACCCTTTAACTGCTGATCTCCATAATGCTGTCACCAACCTCTTTCTAGGGTAGCGACCCTAACGACTGAGGGATCATTTTCGTGCTGCCTAGCAAGGTACCCCATTTAAAGGGTCATTTTCCATTCGGGAGGCATGTCCCTGTCATTCAGTTGAACATTGGGGTCTTCTGGACTATATCATCGGGGTCGGGTCCTTGTTGGGAAGTACTTTTCTTTGAGATCGCATCCCTCGTGGCTGAGAGCTTGTCCCATGCTGGTTCTGAGGGCGTGGCTCTGAGGAGTCATACACCCCTCGGGACCGTGCCCCTAGCGACCGAGAGCTAGTCTCGTGTTGGTTTTGAGGGCGTGGCTCCAAGGGAGGTCCTACACCCCTCGGGACCGTGCCCCTAGCGACCGAGAGCTTGTCGTGCTGATTTTGAAAGCGTTGCTCCAGGGACGGAGTCTTACACCCCTTGGGACCTTGTCCCTAGTGAACGAGAGCTCGTCTCGTGCTGATTTTGAGAGAGTTGCTCCAGGGACGGAGTCTTACACCCCTTGGGACCTTGCCTTTAGCGTTCGAGAGCTCGTCTCTTGCTAATTTTGAGAGTGGTACTCCAGGGACGAAGTCTTACACCCCTCGGGACCTTGCCCCTAGCGACCGAGAGCTTGTCTCGTACTGATTTTGAGAGCGTTGCTCCAGGGACGGAGTCTTACACCCCTCGGGACCTTGCCCTAGCGACCGAGAGCTCGTCTCGTACTGATTTTGAGAGCGTTGCTCCAGGGATGGAGTCTTACACCCCTTGGGACCTTGTCCCTAGCAACCGAGAGCTCGTCTCGTGCTGATTTTGTTAGGCAAATTTAAAAAAGAAAAACAGAACTCGGATCAATAGAAATATCTTTTCAAGTTTGATATATTCCAAGGTCTGATTACATCGTATGCATTCATATCTTGCAGCTTGTAAGCACCGGTGCCTCCTACAATGATTATTTTGTAAGGGCCTTCCCAATTGGGCCCGAGCTTCCCTTCTGCGGGCTCCCGAGCTGTGCTGACAACCCTCCTAAGTACCAGGTCTCCTACTCTGAAATCCCTGGTCCGGACCTTTCTTTGATGCTGTCTTGATAGCTCCCCTTGGTATTCAGCCAGCTTGATGGAGGCCAACCTTCTCCTTTCTTCGGCTAAGTCGAGATCTTTTACCAGCATTTGGTCATTGTTTCCCAAATCAAACGCTTGGCTCCGGATCGTCGGGAGTCCTACTTCCAATGGGATGACGGCCTCCACACCGTACGTTAAGGCGAATGGTGCTTCCCCCGTAGAAGTTCTTGGCGTGGTTATATAGGCCCATAGCATGTTGAGCAAATCCTCAGTCCACTTCATTTTAGCCTTTTCAAGCCTCTTCTTGATCCCTGCCAACATAGTCTTGTTGGATATCTCTGCTTGTCCATTGCTCTGAGGATAGGCTGGTGTGGAATAATAATTTTGTATTCCAAACCCCGAACATAATTCTCTGAACGGGTAACTATTGAACTGAGTGCCGTTGTCTGAGACGATTGCTCTAGGAATCCTGAACTGGGTGATTATGTTTTGCCATACGAATTTCTTTGTCTCGGCATCGCGGATACGGCTTAGGGGCTCAGATTCATCCACTTGGTGAAATAATCTGTCGCCACTAATAGGAATTTCTTGCCTAAAGGGGCATTTGGGAGTGGGCCTACAACATCTATTCCCTATTATGAGAACGACCATGGGCTAGTCAACGAATTCAGGTCTCCTGCTGGCATTTTAGAACGTATTTCTTTACATCTTTCTACTTGTAGGGCCATCAATATCCTTGCGTCATTGCTCGATGCGCAAGGGATCTGCCTCCCGTGTGGCTTCCGCACATAACCCGCATAGATGTCGTAGAGCAAGGGTTCCACTTTGTCCTCGGGGACACAAAGCAAATGGGGCCCCAAGAAGTATTTCCTGCATAGTTTATGATCGGCGGACATCCAGAACCTGAGAGCATTCAGCCTGATCTTCCTTGCTTCCTTGGCATCCTCGGGGAGTGCACCATTCATTAGGTACGCAATGACAGGTTCCATCCAGCCAGAGGGAATTAAGGGCACCTCCATCGGCCACACTTGCCCGCTAACTACTACCTCTATGCTTGCTTTTTCCCGGTTTTTGACAATGATACACCAAGTTATCTCAGAGGCCAATGCCGAGGCCAAGGAAACTAAGGTGTCCGCATGGTTGTTCTGATCCCAGGAAATCTGAGAAACTTCTACCTTCTCCAATTTCTCAATATTGGATTTCGCGTTTTGACAGTACGCCTCCATCCTATCATCTCGAACCTCGAAATCACCATTGATTTGGTTCACCACTAACTGGGAGTCACATAAAACCTGTAGGTATCAGACCCCGACCAAGTAGGCTACATCAAGCCCTGCCAACAGTGCCTCATACTCAGCCTCATTATTGGACGCTTTAAACCCCAATCTGATAGCTCGCTTTATTGTGAATCCTTCTGAATTAGCCAGTACCATCCCTACTCCTACCCCCTTGCGTTCGAGGAACCATCGACGTGAAGACTCTAGACTCCAGATGTATCGACTTTCGCTGGGGACTCGGGCGCATAGAACTCGGCCACAAAATCAGCGAGGACCTGTCCCTTGATTGAAGTACGAGGTTTGTACCTTATGTCGAATTCTCCGAGCTCTACGGCCCACTTAGTGATCCTTCCCTATAAATCGGCTCTTTGAAAAATGGGCCTGAGGGGGCGGTCGGTCAATACTTCTATGGTGTGTGCCTGAAAATAATGTCTGAGCTTCCTCGCCAAGATGACTAACGCCAAGACCAAATTCTCCATCGGTAAGTATCTTGTCTCTGCGTCGAGGAGGGACTTACTTGAGAAGTAGATGGGCCTCTGCGCCCCTTCGCACTCCCTTACCATAGCACCACTGACAGCTTCCTCTGAAACGGACAAGTGCAGGTAGAGAGTCTCCCCTGCTACTGGTATAGACAAAGTCAGGGGGTGCTTAAGGTATTCCTTAATCCCTTCGAGTGCCAGGTCACAGTCCTCGTCCCAGACACCCTTTGCCTCGCCCTTAAGCTTGGCAAAGAATGATTTGCACCTATCAGAGGACTTGGAAATAAATCGGTTAAGGGCGGCAAGCATGCCAGTTAACTTCTGGACATCTTTCATAGTCCTCGGCGCCTGAATGTTTTACATTGCTTGAATCTGCTTGGGGTTGGCCTCAATGCCCCTATGCGTCACCAAGGATCCCATAAATTTTCCCGAGCTTACCCCGAAGGCGCACTTCGAGGCATTAAGCTTCAGACCGTAGCGCAGGAGTATGAAGAACTTGGCGTCGAGGTCGTCGATATGATCATCACCTTCCTTACTTTTAATGAGCATATCATCAATTTACACCTCCATGGTTACACCGAACAAGGGTTTGAACATCTTGTTCATTAGCCGCTGGTAAGTGGCCCCTGTATTTTTCAATCTGAATGGCATTACTGTGTAACAATAAATCCCTCGAGGCGTAATGAAAGCTGTCTTCCCTGGTCTGTTTCCTCCAACGGAATCTGGTGATAACCTGCCCGAGCGTCCATGAAGATGATGCATTTGTGGCCCGCGGCTGCATCCACCAACTGGTCCACTTTAGGAAGTGGGTACCCATCATTGGGACATGCTTTATTCAGATCAGTGAAGTTCACGCAAACTCGTCATTTTCCTTCCTTCTTTTTAGCGCACACTGTGTTGGAGAGCCACTCGGGGAACTGGACCTCCCAAATAGAACCCGCGCTTAGCAACTTGTCCACCTCTTTGTTCACGGCCTTTGCATGGTGCTCAGCCGTTCTGCGTGCCTTAAGTCTCATTGGCTTGAAATTCGGGTTAACATGGAGTCGGTGGGTTATCACCTCCGGACTGATCCCAGTCCTATCGGCCTGGGTCCATGCAAAGACATCAAAGTTTTGGCACAGGAAAGAAGTCATCTCTGCCCTCCCGGCGTTATCTAGTGAAAATCCTATCAAGAAGTACCTCTCTTCATCACTGGGACTCAAAAGAACCCTTTATCCAAATTTTCCAAACATCTGCTGAATGAATCCGCAAACAATGAAACGTTGTCCATGAAAACCTCTACTATCTTTTCCATCATGTCACTGAATATCTCCATCATGCAGCGTTGCAAAGTTCCTAGAGCATTGCATAGTCCAAACGGCATTCGACGGTAGGTGAAAGTACAATAGGGGGACGCGAAGGTGGTTTTCTCTTGGTCTTCCAATGCAATCTCAATTTGATTGTAGAAGGAGTACCCATCTAAAAACCAATAAAATAGATGCCCCACTACTCTTTCCAAAACTGGATCGAGGAACGGCGTTGGTGTAATGCCCCAAACACCCCCTTGGATGACATTACATTATAAGAACCATTTACATCATGAGAGCACTAAATAAAACCATCAATACGAAAATGTTTCATTCATCATATATAACATGGACAAGATCATTCCAAAAGAATAAGCCAAGTTATGGCGTTTACAACCCCAAAAGAATAGGTTCATCTTGGCCTTTACATTTCAACAAAATTAACTAATGTAGCGCAGCGAAATATAACAAAAGTAAACTAGACTTGACATTGTTCAAAAGAATATCCTAGTATAGTACAAAAAAAAAATGTGTCGCTCTAAGCGTCCACCTCGGGATCCACATTCTTGTCTAGCGGAGTCTCACAGTATACAAGCTCCTCTATTCCTAAATCCTCCTCTTGTACATAATTTGAAAATATGTAATTGTAGGGGATGAGCACGAAGCTGTGTAGCAAAATCTTCCCAAACTCCAACAAGATTTAGAATTGTAAAACAGGTCGGTCTCATTCATAAAATAACAAATATAGCTTTCAAAATAAAACAGGGACATTTAAACCGATCTCAAGTATGTACAACAACGATAATTAAATGGATACAGTAAAAAACATTTCTCAATAAGAAACAATTATCAAATGGTTAGGAAAGGCGCCTGCCATTGCATTGACCCATACTAATGCACCGGCTCCGACATAATCCAATCCATGTTCTCATATAGTTATATAGATATATATTGGTTCATCCCATGCCGTGTACGTTTATTGCTTCTCAAGAATTTACCCAACGACTATACCTAGTTTACCAATCACAATCAAATCACAAGCACTTGGGGAAAGGGCGTCTACCATACCAATGGCAGTGACGAGTCCCTTCCCAGGAAAGGTATACCAATCCTAGTTCGAACTCCAGTGAACGATAGTGGCCTAATTAACAAATGACAACCCACTACAAGTGTTAGGAAACCATCTCACCCCGACCGAGGTAGACTAACCTCTAACACTCTACGGCATCTTTTGATGGCAATTCAAGTCCCTCACAACAACCATACAATAAGGAAACCAACATACTCTCAATTAATTAACAAATTCCAAAGTATTGACAAAATCCCCAAATTCATCATGGGGCAATTTTAATAACCAAGTACGAAAAAATGCAAGAGATCACAACAACATCATTTTATTACTCAACACAAGTTCTATAGTTTCAATTTCAATAATAAAAGAAGAATTTAAGAAGAAAAGTCATCGCTTTCCTTAATCTAGGGTTTTTTAAATAAAAGAGAAATTTCATGGGTATTCAACCCTAGCATTTATTAAAATCATGTAATATTTGCCCAAAAGATTAAGAGATGATAATTTCATATCATATATATAGCATTTAGAGAGAAACATATATATATATGAATAAACCCTAATCTCAATGAAAGAGAAAGAGAAGAAATCCCTTACCTTGGCGCTTGAAATCTAGGTTTTGGATGGAATTCAAGGTATAAATCCCTTCAAAGCAAGTGTTTCTCTCTCTTCCTTTCTTCCTCTCTTTTTATCCTTTCTTTCTCTCTTAGGGTTTCTAAGGTTGGAGGGGCCAAAATAGAGCCAAAGGAGGTGACACAATGTATTTATAGGGCAAAAATCGGACCCAGATCGCGACATTAAACATTCAAAATTCTTTCGGCCGTACTGGTACACAGTATCAGTACGGTACAGTACCGATACGCTGTACTAGTACGTCGAACTCTCTGGACCAGTTTGCTCCAGAACACAATACCGATACGGTTTTGCCCAGTTTTTCCTATTTCCTCCATTTATCATTTCCAATCGATCTTAAACCCTTCCAAAGCCATCCCATGCATGTCTAACAAGGTTTCTCACATAAGTCTCAATACCTACACATTCTATTGAACATGTTTTCAATTCTTTACAGTTTAAAACTAAATCCTAGATAACTACTTCCTATTTCAACCTTAACACTTATATTTTCATTTCTAAATTAATTAATCAATAATTATACGACTATGTGAGTATAAAGATGCGGGGTTTACAATTGGGAAGTGATCTTTTCTGGTGCAAAGGTTAAGCTTTCGGTAGTCAATGCAAACTCTCCACTCGGAGATCACTCTAGTCGGTATAAGCTCATTCTTATTATTTTAAACCACTATAACTCTATATTTGTTCGGTACTACTTGCGCAGGGCTAACCACTTACTATCGGCAATCGAAAAAATGATGCCCACATCAAGTAGGTTCAACACCTCATCCCTCACCACCTCCTTCATGATAGGATTCAATCGTCTGTGTGGTTATCGGAAAGGTTTGGCGTCTTCCTCAAGATAAATGCGATGGGTGCAAATGAGAGGGTTTTTTCCTTGATGTCTGCAATGGTCCACCCAATTGCTCCTTTGTTCCTTCTCAATACCTCCAAGAGTATTTTTCTTGTTCCATGTTCAATGTCGAGCTAATAACCACCAAAAATGTTTCACCTTTTCCAAGATAAGCGTGCTTCAAATGGGAGGGTAAAGGCTTTAATTCTAAATTGGGCTTTTGTTAATCTGATGAAAATATTTCTTTTTCTTGATGGGGTAACTCCTTGAATGTAGGAATCCACCTTTCCACCCCTTTCAAATCTTCTACGCCCTCTTGCTCATTAAATTTCTCAAGGTCAACAATTCCTTCTTCTGTGAACTTTAACATCCCCTCAAGCTTCAAGTGCTCCTCAACCAAAGTGTAGATTTTATGAACCTCACTTACTTGCTCATCATCACCGGGTTATTTTTCCAAGTTAAATACATTGAGCTCTATTGTCATATTCCCAAATGTCAGCTTCATGAGACCATTCTTGCAATTAATAATAGTATTAGATGTAGCTAGAAAAGGTCTACCAAGTATAATAGAGATTTGGGAGCAAGGGTTAGCAACAGGGTGAGTTTCAAGCAAAATGAAATCAATAGGAAAATACAAGTTATTCACTTGAACCAAAACATCTTTAATAACTCCCTTCGATGTTCGAATTCTTCGATCGGGCAACTGAAAAGTGATTGAGGTTGACTCTAACTCTTCAATTTGGAGTTGCTTATACACCGAGTAAGGTATGAGATTGACACTAGCCCCAAAGTCAAGCAATGCTTGCTCCACCTGACAATTCCTTATTGTGATGCCAATGGTGGGGCAACCAAGGTCTTTAATTTTTTTTTGGGTGTTTGTCCTCAATATTGAGCTCACTTGCTTGGTGAGGAATGTTGTCTTGTGGACATTCAATTTCCTCTTTAATGTGTACAAATCCTTCAAAATCTTTGCACAAGTGGGAATTTGCTTTATAGCATCCGAAAAGGGGATGTTGATCTTAACATTCTTGAACATCTCAAGAATGTCAGTAAAATTATCCACCTTCACGGGTGGCTTCAAACGGTTAGGAAATGGAGTAGGAATAGGTGAAACAATCACACTATCATCAACCAATTTCTTTTCCTCAACTAGTTGACTTTCTTTCTTTTCACTTGACTCACCCTTATCAATGTAACCCATGGTCTCTTTTTCTTTTTGCAATGTGGTTTTGAGTGAAATCTTTGGCAAAACAGATTTATCGATTTGTTTCCCACTATGAAGGGTGGTGACTGCCTTGAATTGCTCACAACTCTCCTTGGTGTTCTCGAAAGACTCAATCACATGTTGTCCTTTAGGGTTCTCTTAGGGTTGAGCAGGAAATTTTTCTTTCCTTGTTGTGACAACCCTATATGATTGGTGATCTTTGTGAGTTGAGTTGCCATGTTTTTGAGTGTTGTGGCAGTTTGACTTTGGATGAAGGAATGAAACACATCCTCTAAGTTCCTCTTATGGGGAGGTTGGTTGGTGGAAGGATTGGATGGTTCTTGTAAGGAGAACCTTTGTGGAGCTGGATTTGACGAATACCCATGTAGATTGGACCGGGAGTATTGGGGGCTAGATGCTTGCCCTTGACCTTGGAATTGATTTTGCCTCAAAGGTGTGGATGATGAATATGCATTCGAACCATGAGGAATGAGATTTTCATTTCTCCAACTAAAATTTAAGTAATTGCTCCAACCTGGATTATAAGTGTTCGAATATGTAGAGATTGATTACCTTGTTTGGTTAAATACATGCACTTGCTCATGGTACGCTTCCTTAAGCGCCTGAATGTTGGGGCACTCCGATATGGAATGCTCCCCATTATAAAAAATTGAACAAAACCCATCAAGCCTTGAAACATTAGAGACCTCATGTCTCCTATTCACTTCAAGACTCTCAACTTTCCTTGATAATTTGGTAATTTTTGAAAGCAAGTTTTCACGGTATCTCAAATCATAGATCCCTCCCTCTTGTGGTTGACAACTGTCTGGAGACGTCCTAGGTTCATCGTTGGGATCCCTAAGTCCCAGGATTGTGCATTTTGGGCCAGTGAACAAAAGTAGTCCAAGGCCTCATCGGGGTCTTTGTTTAAGAACTCGTCATTACACATCATGCTAATGAATTGTCTATGGCTTGGTGTAATTCCCTCATAGAAGAAACTTACTAGCTGCCATGATTCAAAGTCATTGTGTGGTATGGATTGTGTGAATTCCTTGTAGCAATCCCAACATTGATAGCACTGCTCGTTGGGCTTTTCAGAAAAATTTTGAATTTCATTTTTTAAAAAAGTGGTTCTATGAACCGAAAATTTTTTTTTCAAAAAATTTGAAAGCATTTGAGCCCAAGTGGTAATGGATCGAGGTTGTAAACCCCCACAGGTTTATAGTAACATAATGATAAAATTGTTTGGTAATTTAAAATATGTAATTGCATAGGAATGAATCATATAGCTTATAACTGTAGGAAATGCTAATATTGTAAATATTAGTTAAAAACTTAGTTTTAGCTTGTGAATTTATGAAATAGTTTGTAATAGAACTTATACCAACTATATTTGATGTAAAAATGAATGTTGTATAAGTTTAAGTTGGTTTCGGAAGGTTTTGGAAAAGATTAGAAATGAAAAATAGCGGAAATAGGCAAAATTGGACAAATCATACCGGTACTGTATATCGGTACCCCGAGGTCCAGAAAGTTTCTGTCCCAATATTATGTACCAGTACTGTCGAAAGAAATCTGACATTTTAAAGTCACGATTAGTGGTTTGTTTTTGCGCTATAAATACATTAGGACGCCTCTTTTAGCCCTATTTTAGCGTGTCTAACCCTAGAAAACCTTATAGAGGAAGAAAGGAAGAGGAAAACACAAGATCAAGAGGGATTTACATTTCAAAGAAGACCAAACCTTCATCTTCTTCACAAAACTATGGAACGAAGGTAAGGTTTTTCTTCCATCCTTATTCATTGAGGTTAGGGTTTATATATATGTATGCTTTGCTCTTAAATCTTATATATATATATATATATATATATATGCAATCAAATGATTGTTTCTTGCTATTCTCTCAAAGACTACAATATTTTCAACAAAACTATGGTTGAATAACCATTAAACTTCATTTTTTTTTGTCTCAAACCCTAGTTTTCAAGAGAAATAGACTTTTCTCTTGATTCTTCCTTTGTTCTTGATTTCAAAACCTTAGTGCTTTATATTGAACAACAAAATGGTATTTTAGATTATCTCTTGCTTATTTTTCTTAAAACACGCCATTGAAAAAATGTCTATGAAATTCAAGGGTTTTTGGAATTACTTATAAATTTAGATAATTTGTGAGTATTTGCATCTCTTGTATGGTTTATTGTAACGAACTTGAATTACCCTCCAGAAACTTCCGTAGAGTGTTAGAGGTTAGTTTATCCAGTGGGGTGAGATGGTTTCCTAACACTTGTAGTGAGTTGTTGTTTGTGAACTCAACCACTGTTATTCATGTACGCCAAGGAAAAGGGTTAGTATACTAGTTCCTTGGGAAGATTCGTCAATGCCATTGGGATGGTACACGCCCTTCCTAAAATAGTTTGTGATTTGGTTATGATGGGTGAACGAGGTACCCCAGATAGATACATTTGGAAATATGAATTTATATGTGAGATTATTGATGATGGTTTATTATGACTAATGGTAAATATTTTTTATAAGAACTTGTTCGAAGTATGGGGTTCCACTAGAACTTGTTGGAAATGGTTTATCATTGAAAATGACTTATTATTGGTAACTTGGTTCTACTCTTCATTTAATTTATTGTTATTGTGTTAACCTGAGATCTGTTTAAATACCACTGTTTTATTTCAAAGTTATGCATGATATTCTAAAAAATGAGACTAAATCGTGTTATATGTTACAAATTCCTGTTTGAGTTTGGGAGGAATGTGGCTATAGATTTTAGTGCTCACCCTTACATACAATACATTTTTCAAACTACGTACTAGACGAGGAGGTCGGAGTTGAGGGACAAGTGCTTTGGGAAGCTCCGCTAGACGGACAAGTGGATCCCGAGGTGGATGGTTAGAGTTAAACTCTCCTGTGTACTAGACTAGGATAATTTCATTTTGAGACCATGTGAGGTCTAAATTTTGTTATTCCATTGTAAGTTAACTTCGATTCTTTTGGGATAATGTTGTGGATATTACCAATGATGAATGAAATTGACTTATCGATGAATTTTAGTAGTTTCTCTAATGATGTGAATGATTTTTAGTTTGTAATGCCGTCCAAGGTGGGTTTTGTGGCTTTATAGAGGTCGCAAGGCATACAACCATGATTTGGCTCTATCACCGAGGGAGAAATGAAACAATTTCAATTGATTTATGTACTCGATAGCATAGTTAGCATTGAATGTTGCAACTATATCCTCAAACTCCCTTATGTGCAAGTAAGGGTTTTCCTTTTCAATCCCACGGAATGTAAGATGCAGTTGCAACATCCCTGACTTGACTTGGAAGAGATGAGCTTGGATAGCTAAATGGATGCTTGAGGGTATGTACTATGGGTTGGTTGAAGGAAATCTCTCATGGACCTCACCGGAGGATCCTTTTAGATGTTATTCCCTTCGTTCATGGGATGGGGTAATGCATTCTAGGATTTTGCACTCTAGGTTCGGGCACTCCCCTACCCCTTTGAATGTTTGGATTGGCAGCAACATTATCAAAATTATCACCCACTTCCTTGGGTAGGTCTTGGTCAATATTCACGTTGGGGTCTATGGGTTGTCTAACCAATTGGTGTTGTTCCTTCCGTCCCCACATGCAACAACTTATCTACAAATGAAATTATACACAAACAAAAATATATACACGAAACAATGTACCTCGACCTATGATGAAAATCACAGGAATTACCTCCGTTGTCCAGAAATCACTTTCTTGATTTGATACTTGCCTTCCCTACAATGGCGCAAAAAATGCTTGATTTATTTTAATGTTGTTCCTAACCTCATAGCACCTTCCCTCAATGTCTGTATGATGTGTGTGCAAATGGGATGGGGAGGGTCAAGCTCCCTTGGAATGGTATCAAAAGAAAGGGAAAGGAGACGAGAAAAATGGAATGGTGGAAATGTGGTGTATGAGTGTACAAAAATGCTCTCCAAGCGCAAGGAGACTTTTGTGGGTTATGTTTTACTTGGTGATATTCCAAGGTCATTTCCTTAGGGAAGGATGTAAATCATTTGAAATGATTTTGGTGGAAAGAAAGTGTAAAAACCTTTGTTTATTTGAAGATTGGTTTGTGAGTATAGTTTGATGAAATAAAATGAGAACAGTGTTTGAAAATCACAAAGGTTCACTCCAATGGGAATGTCCAACCAACTTAAACCTTTCCTACAATGGTGCTTAAATGTACGATTGATTCGTTGGAAGCTCAGGACTAAAATGGAGGTGAGAATCAAGCATATGTCGTGACAATGCCTGTGGTGTATCAAGAACTCACAACCATGTCCTTACCCTAACCCAGTCAAACTGAGCCATTGTGCACCTAGGGGAGGAATGAAAGAGAGTTGGAATGGCATACCCAAGTGGAGGTCTCCCTTGGATTGACCAACTAAAATGTTTAGCTGCTCATGCTTAAGATGAAATTAACAATGTAAAGGGAATGCATTATAAGAGAATCAAGTCCTTGGATAAGTAAACGCAAGACAATCATAAACTACAAAAGAAAACAATTAATACCCATTAAGAGCTAAGAAATTGATGAACTTGAGTGCATTAATGGTGAAAGCTTTAAATGAATATTAAGCTTGAAGATCACTAGAAATAAATAACATTCAAGGTATTAAATGATGCTTAGAAGATTCTTACATCCAAAATTGAAGCAATGCATTAAAGAAAATGCGAAAATCTCAACTTCTCTCTCTAAACACTATTCATCTTCTTCCCTAGACTTTCTCTTTCTATATCTTTTTGCATATTGACATCCCCTGAATAATGGAGTGTTCCCTTGCCAAAAAAACATGCCTACAGTGATGGCCTAGCCTCCAAATGTGATCTCCATCCATAGGCTCTCAAGTAGAATGGCCTAGACAGGGTGGTGCAGAGCTAGCCTGCACACCTAACAACTCCTCTCTTCTCTCTCTTCATCAATCACGAAACCTCCAAAATTCTAATAGGAGGTGTGAAAGGGATGAACAAAGTTGTGGGCATACCGGAGAAGTGTGAGAGATATGATGATGGGAGCCTCAAAGCGGCAGAGATTGAATGCATATAAGGGTTGATTCAACGGACAATACCGGTACTGCATACCAGTACTGAAGAGTACTGGCACCACATACCGGTATTTAAGAGTACCAGTACCACACACTGGTACTGTTTCTGCTATTTTTTCTGATTTTCTGATTTCTTCAACTCCTAAGCTATCTTTGCTCAACCCTTTCATCCTTATTCATCTCAATTTATTTGGGCCTTAAGAATCATCATTTATCGCCTTTTATCTACAAACACAAAATATCTTTGTTAATAGCTCTAGTAACGTATGTCCAATCATTTACTCCCTAAAAGCAAGTAAAAGAGGGATGATTAACACATGAAATATGCAATTTTTTTATGCTTATCACATAGGGGTTAGGAAAAATTTAGAAACATGGGGTTGGTTGCATTATGTTAAATTGGTAGGTCTTGTCTATGAATGCCTAGTCCAAGAATTCTATAGTAATGTATGAGAAACTGGGCCAGGGCAATTAGGTGTTTATGTTAGGGGAGTAGTGTTACAGGTTACACTAGCAACTATTGCTAATTTTTGGAATCCTATGGCAAGGCATCATCATCCCCAATACCTCTATACCACATTTTCAGATATCACTATCATTGGGATTGAGTTGACTGGGAATCCGAAGCATGTCTGGTGTAGGCTGAACAAGTATATTAAGTAAGGGGATTTAATTGACAAATACAGAATCCAGAATTTGATCACTGTGAAAAAGGGCCATGGAGGGAAATAGCTCAATGAAAAAGAGCCATGGATGGCAGCCGGAGGAGCAAAAGGAAACACCACCAGAGCCATAAGAAGAACCATTCCCAAGAAGTGAAGACTTTCAGCTGTCAGAGGACTGCCAACAACCAGAGGAGCAGCCTTAATTCCAGCTGATGACAGGACTGGCCTCCAGATTCTGTTAGGACTAGAGACAAACATCGCCCAGTTGGATCAAATGATGGCTACCTATGAGGAGAATGAAAATGAGATCTTGACGCTACTTCGAGGATAGTAAAGTGGAGGCCTATTAGCTTTGTGACTGGAGTTTCTGAAGTTTCTATGCTCCTTCTACTTTAACCAAACTTTTTATTTATGCACTATATTTCAATTTTATGTTTTGGACTTGGTTTTGAATAATATGGTTGGTTTATGATTTTGCTAAATTTTTCTGTGTTAGGATGCCTATTTCATATGATTCACGGTAAGAATTATGCTATCATTCTAATGCTTTGCATGGATAATCTTAACCAGATTACGCGGGATTTTCATACATTGATTGTGCACTATCTTTATATTTTCATAGAAACTCAGAATTTTGAGCAAGTAAAAATTTCTTATTTTGAAAACCTTTTGAAATACTCAGATCTTTTATAAAGCATACATATATAGTGGAAATATAAACCTGTAAGCAAATTTGGAGCCAATCCTCCTTGTAGAGATTTTTCACATTTACTCAAGTAAGAGTTTCAGTTGAACTATAATATTTCTATAAATAATCTCATTAAATTTATTTTGATTAGCACTCATTGAATAACATGGTTGTCATTTTCCTTCAAATTTTAGTTAGAAATTAGACATATATATGAATTCTGGAAAATGATCTTAGGCTATTTATGATTTTAGTTCGAACGTTAGCCATTTGTTTTGCAAAACTATATTCCTAGTAAGCTGCGATTGAGCCTAAATGAAAATTTCTTTTCTTGAACCCGCTAGTTAACTGAGCCACAAAAATATATATTGATTGACCCTTGCTATCTAATTTTCTTGCACCCTCTCTCAAGGAAAGCATCATATCAAAAAGGAAGAAAAGAAAATGTTGATTATGGTTCAAGAAAGAAAAGAAAAAAGGAAAAATAAGAAAAATATATGTGAAAGAAACAAAAGAGAACAAGGAAAAGAAAAGCAAGAAAGAAAAGGAAAAACATAGCCAAGGAATTAAAAAAAATATGAACGAAAAGAGAAATGCGAAGTATGATGTGTGGAAATTTTTAAAAAATAGGAGAGATGTGTGATACATTAATAAAAAAGGATAGCTTTTTGAATACTTTTGACATCATATCTTTAAACCAATACCCTTGGCCACGTTATAGCCCTGATAAATTCATTTTTGATTTAATAAAGCATGCACATGTATGATTTCCACCTATTCATTAAAAAAGGGAGAGTGTTGATTATGTAGTTTGATACAATGTTAATATTCTTTCAAGAGATTATGCCAATTTCCAGTTCTATTCAAATAACCTTCTTTTGAGATACTACATGAGCTATTACTTTGCCTTGCTAACAATATTCTTATCACGTGTAATTTTTGAGTAATAGTTACAAAAACTTGAGTGTATTCTTTGTTGAGTGATTTTTAGAAAACGATTGACATCGAGGCTAATTCTTGCACAACAGAGTAAAGGAATGTGATATTTCTTAAGTGTTTTTGAAAGAAAGAAATCCCTACACTCACACACTTAAGTTTTTTTAACAATATATAGAATAGTGTTACAATTAATGTGTGTTACTCATATAGTAATCAGGGGAAGGGAAGTATCCTAGCAATAGAATGGAATGATGATCTTATTTTATTGGTGAAAAATATAAATTATGTAATCCTAACTATCGAAGTTTTTAGGTATCTTCACTGGAAACCTTCATGAAACAAAACTCATCCACTAAGAATCACCTAGAGGTGTAACGGTTTTTTTGCATATGTTGAATGCAATCATGAAATCTACGAAGGTGATTTTGTTTTCTTTGTTTACTAGGGGCTTGTAATGTTTGGTTGGCGGTGGGATTAACCCTAAATAGTATGTAAACGAATTAGGGTTTAGAATTAATTGAGTCGTAAAGTAGTAAGTATAAGTGATTAATTTATAAAGTGTTAGGGTTAATGCGTAGTTTGTACATTTTGCAGGGTTTCAAGCATAATTACTAAAATTCAATGGGATAAATGTGCAGAGGCTGAATAGAGAAAGGGAGTCAAGTGTAATTATAAGTCAACAAAGTCTAAGAAAGAGACTGCCAAGCAAAGAAATCCAGAGAGGTGCCACCATCCGGACGGTGGTGGTGGCGTTAGGAGGGTGCTTAAAGTGCCTCAAATATCTCTCCTCCCATTGGTCCACTTGAGCAACAAAACACCCTGATTTTTCTGTCTGGGTGACTACCACCTTGAAGCACCTCTCCAATGCCTATAAATATTTGAGTTCAACCAATTTTTAAGGGAATCATCAGAGTTCAGTCCAGTGCAAGAAAGAAGAAAGGAGAGAAAGAAAGAAAGAGAAAATCTCTACTTTAATGACTTCTCATCCAAAACATTCTCTACTTCTTCATTTATGTTTATCTTTTCTACATGGAAAATTGAACCTCTTTCACTTTTGTGCCCTAGTTGGTAATAAAAATGGCAATGTTTCAGCTATTCCTTGGGGAAACACGTTGTGTACTTTTGTTTTCGGTTGTAATGGGATTGTTTCACTCTCGTTGCTCGTCTATAACAATAAGGTGTGAGTAGTAGATTTATACTCTTTGGTGAAGGGTTAATGTATGTATGATATTGTTTAAGTTATGAAAATACTGATGTTTTGTTTAAGCATTAATGTTTACACCTCCCTTAATTGATGGATGATTACTATTATAATATGCTCATGATTATTAACACCAAGCATAATTTAATGCTATATACCATACTATCTTTAATTACTACATATTTCATGCGTGATACGGTGATGCACGTAATTGGGATTTATGTAACAATCAGGAGATTGGTTATAGACAGGTTAAATCTCGAATTGGGATTTATGTAATTGGGATTTATGTAACAATCAGGAGATTGGTTACAGATTATGTACCATGCATAAACCGGAACTCCATCTTCATGAAATCATTAACCTGTTGATTGAATAGCTAGAGTAAACCTTTTGAATGGTTCACCTTCAGTTTTACTAAGGTTATTTGATTGTTTCATGGTACATAAACCTTCAGTCTAACCTAACCAGTTGTTGTGATATGGTTCAATTATACATCAAACCTACCGGTTAAATTTTCAATAAAATGGGAGTTAATTGTTGTAAGGTGATATTTTCATAAACAAACAATATGAAACATGTTGGATCTCTGAACTAAATGGTACCTTTTATCATTGTTATCCAGTGCTTTAGTTAAGTGTTTATTTGATAATTCTAAGCTCACACCACAAGCTATTTCATTACACACTGTAAAACTTGGGTAAATTTATTTTTTCTGAAAAAGGGCAAAATGGTAATTTGCCACTATAACGCATATTTAAAATGCTCATGTTCTAGAGCTTGGATGATGCAACGGACTTCGCTGTTGGACTCGCATCACGAAATCTAGTCACCCTGTCGAATTTCGTCAAACTCCGAGATAGTTAGATTTTACACGTCGTTCGAGGCGACTGGGTGGTGGATGACCTCACAAAGGTCCCCAAAAATAAAAATTTTGAATTTTTTTTATAATTGAATAAAATTTCAAATAAAATTAAATTAAACTTAAACCGGGATCAAATAAATCGTTACGGAACAAAAACGGACCCAAACGAGCGAAGGACACGTGGCATGATTAGAGCCGAGTTTTAAAAATTATAAATAGTGGAAAATTTATGATTTTCAACAGAAATATCTATTGAAAATCTAGTCTCCAACGTGTGAGAGAATATGGGAGATAAAAGAGAGAAAATCAAGTTTCCTCCTCCGATTCTTAAAGCTCCGTTGCTCGAAATCGCTTGGACCAAGACTTAAAGTTTTTCTCATCGACGAGGGGTATGCAACCACAACAAAAACAAGGAATTTTACCGAAGATCCAAAGAGGTGATTTTTTGAAATTCAAGGTTTTGGGCTAGGGAGGTGTTCTTGAAGTTCTCCACACTTCAAGTGAGATAGGGTTTCTCCTACTTAAATTCACTTCTACCCAAGACTGCCTATAAGGGATGGTTAGGGTATGCGTATATATATATATAACTTGTACATAGTAATGAAAATAAGAAAAAGAGCCTAAAAATGGCATAAATGAATTTCTAGTTGGATGTTGATGAATGGAAGTCCTTGAGTACTTTCTTGAGGTTTGATGTTATGTGGGCTATGTTTCGAGTACTTTCTCGTGTGAGAGACCCGGTGATTGGAGACGCACTCAGTTGGTATAAGAGCCCATAAAGTGTGTTGGTGTACGCGAGACCATTGGTGGAAGTCCATAAATTTCCTGTAGGTTGGGTGACCTTTGGTGTAAGTCCATGAACATCCACCCCAAAGAAAGGCCCTAGAATTGTAAACGTCATTCGATGTGCAACATGAATAATGGATTCACACACATTGGCACTTGCATGTGTTGAGGAGCCGGGAAGGCTCGAGTTGAATAGTATGAGTGAGTCACATCTCATTTCATGGCATAACATGAAGAATTTCAACTTTGAATGCATATTCTTGCTTGGAGTGTGATAGATTGTTGAATGTTCAATGTGTGCATTCCATGTGCATCTAGGTGAGTAGTAGCCTCTGTAGAAATTAGTCTACTGAGCATAGCTCACCTTATACAGGAGCATTTCAGGTGCGGGACTTGCTCCAGTGGATGGCTCCCATGTAGAGCATCAAGGGTGAAGGGGGCCGACTTGTGGCATTATTTTTAGTTTTTGTAAAACATTTGTGAAAACTTAGTTTTAACATGTAAATTCATGTAAATGATTGTAATAGGACTTGTATGGATCAAGTATTATATGTATAATACATGATGTACAAGTTTGGGTTGAAGTTTGAAAAGTTTGAAATGAGTTTGAAATCAAAAATGGTTCAAACAGGCAAAAATAGACAGAGTGTATCGGTACGCGTACCGGTACGCTGCTGTCCAGAGAGTTTGCCGTACTGGTACGCGGACCAATACACACAACTCCAGTAGGTTCACCATACTGGTACACTTTTTCAAAAATATGAAATTATAAATTTCTTTTGTTATGCTTTGGGACTTTGATTTCTTTATTCCCAATGACGCAAATGGGCCTTAATAAGGTATATTGAGGTACATTAAACCTCAGTTGAATTAAATGATTAAAGAAACGCGGATCATATTTGTGGACAAAATTCCGGCTATGGGAATGTTATCGATGTGGCTTTGGGTTAAGCAACGTCCATGACTACTTCCGCGGGTTGACAGATTTTCAATGGTTAAATAATGACCCCCGGATTTTGTGGCGTCACACACACTATACACATACACAACAATTTTATCGTTTCCTATTTTGAATACCAACAGTTAGCTCCGTGTGGGTTCAACCTTAGACATAGCTGAGAAATATTACAATTTCACCATTTCTATTTGGGTGTATGGCATAAATCAAGTCACATCAATTAGATTAAAATGAAATTGGTGATTAATTTGTTAATGACTCCTACATGTTTTCCAAACAAAGTTCTTCTAAACCTTTATTGTGTTTTGAAAGCATAATTGGACTCTACTTAAGCAACACCCTTTAATTCTTAATAGGACAACATTTTTGCTTGGTTTCTAGCATAAAAACTAGTAGGGAATGCCATTTTCTCACATGCCTTTGATTAGAGAAGTCTTTGAACACTTAGGGATAAAGTCCTGACATGCTAAGTGAGTGGACAGTGGAGACTCCCTCATGGTCTTTCTTAGGTCACTCGAGTACTCTTGAGATGGCTCAAACGATCCCGAGGTTGCTTGAGCAGTCTGTGCTTTTCTTTGGTGGTTTGAATTCTTTTTACATTCTAGTAGCAAACTCCATCTAACCACCCTCTCACTACTTGAGCGGTTATTCACAAGCTTTATCTCTATTTCGAGCCTATAAATAGAGGGAGCCTTCCCAAAGTAGGATATCTCTTTTGTAAGCTTAATTTTAGCCTCTAAAACCCTTAAGAGATCCTTAAATAACCCTAGATCCAAAATATCCTAAGGTTAAACCCATCTTGATACTATAATCCAACGTCACACCTTTGTCAAAAAAATCTAGATAAGAGGTCTCATGAACCCTTTGGAAGAAGTGTGTATATTAGAAATCTTGTGTGCATCCTAGGATTGCTTGAGGCCTAAACGTTCAACATGGTGATGAATTCAAGTTAAACTATCCATAACGTTGAACATAAAGTTTTGGCGGAGAGTTTATTGAAGAAAATAAGCATCTAACCATGATATTAGTCGAGGTCTTAGTCTTGAGTACTTGTAAACTAACTTTGGTGAGGAAGGTTTTTGTGTCAAAAAAATTCTTGTACAATCTAACAAGGCTAATATCAAATATTTACCCATGGGTCGGGCAAGCTCTTCTTGTGACATCCCAAAAATCTTGGTGTCCGTTGATCACCCATCAACCCGTAGATATCATGTAACATAATATCAAGCCATTATGCCCCATTTATCGAGGTCCATAATTTAATGAAATTCGGGCAGAGTCTCCTTTGTACGGGAAGCTCTACCCAAAACACAACTTGTGGAATATACAATCACATGACCCATCCGAGGTCCAATGTACAACATTGACCGCACTGGGTCCATTTATGAGTAAACATTGACCACATCGGATTCATTTATCCATACTCATATAAAAACATGCAAGGTTATATGAAAAGTAGTCCATATAAGTTTGATTACAATTCTTTTACATATATTACATGCCCAAAACTTAGTTTTAACAAAAGTATTACAAAAATCAAGGTTAAATGCCACAATTCGGCCTCTCTTCACCCTTGAGGCTCCAAATGAGAGCCGTCTACCGGTGTGTTTCATGCACCTGAAATATTTTCTCATATAGGGTGAGCAACGCTCAATTGAGTATCTCCTACAAATGCTACTCACCAACCTAAGTGTATATGAAATGTTCACACACAACATTCAACAAACAACAACCATCCCAAACAAGAATATTCAATTATATGTTGGAATTCTACCATGCCATGCCATGAAATGAGATGAAACTCACTCATGCACTTTAGCGCAAGCCCTCATTGTCTCCCATAACACAATGCAATGCCAATGGGTAAAAAATCCACCATTGATGATATACACCCAATGATAATTTTGAAATAAAAATCGTATGTCTTTATCTTAAAAAAAACATGTATCTTTGTTGGATGTTACACATCAACTGACTATTTTATAATCAAAATCATATGTCTTTGTTGGGTAGCATAGTTTTGGTCTCGCACCACCGGTTCTGCACACCAATACATTTTTTTAGAATTTCACCATAAGGGTTTATATCAACTAGGTTGTCGGGTCTTGCACCCGAGGGAGAATCTAGCCCTTCTTGCTATACCTGACACAAGTTTTTCATGCAACCATGAAACTCATCCGGATTTTCGATCCAACCTTCCTGAGTCCACTTATCAACCACTAAGAATGGTGTTAGATCAATCATACACCCACACCCACACCCACACCCATGCCTCACGCCCATGAATGTGATGCCTTTGTGCATAAGCAACGTAATGAACAATTGCAACATCAATATCATATCCATATGTAATGAATGCCATATGGATTATTTCTACCACATTCAACACATGCCATGAAAAATTACATTCTAAGCAAATAATTTCCATAATTCACTCCAATGCCAATATATCATAATCACATATCAACACTTACATTTCCAATTGTAATTCTTATCATAAGCATAAGACTTCATTTTACCACATCTTCCAAGCATGTTATCACATAATCTCACGCAATTAACACACTTTATTTCACATAGGCATTCTATGAATGACCTTCAAGGCACCAAATCATGTAATCACATAAAATTTCCAAATTTATCACACAACTCAAAAAAAATGAGAATAAATGTTTTCCACAAACCCAATGATCAAAACTTCCAAGAAATAACAAACTAGCAATTTCTAATTACCAATTCACACTAGAATTGTGCCTACCCATTTTCATTAAACCAACCATAGCAGGCAAGTGTAAAAATACACAAAACAGCCCACCCATTTCATAGATTCATCCTAGGTTGGAAATAAACCTAAGTAGGATAAAACCCTACCTCTTGAAGCTAAAACAATGCTTGAAAGCTCCAAAAACTCAAACTTTGCCCAAAATGAAACTTTTTTAAAAATCTCGTCTTTGAATCTTTAGTGAAATCCTTCCTTTTTAGTATGGTTTTGTAGCCCTCGTCGTGTAGATCGACTTTAATATTTTGCCAAAATAATTTCGATCGGCGAAACTTCGTAGATCTGAGAAACAAGTCTTGAAATTCCTCTTTTTCCTCTCTTTCTCTCCCAATGTTAAAACCCTACAAACCCACTGGAATGTAGCAGATATTTCAGTCTGAAAATCAGTTTTTTGGGTCCAATTTATAATTTTAAAGCTTGACCCATGTCCTGCCACACGCTCTCCCTTTTTCGGGTTCGGTTTCGCACCGAAATGATTAAATTTCATATCGGTTTAAGCTCAAAATATTTTATATAAACTTTATTCAAATTACTTTTTATCTTTCAAATTTTTAATAAAAAATTCTTTTTTGGGGTCAGTTGAGACACGACCACCTCGTAAAACGTAAAAAATTCTACTACATTAGAATTCGACATGTAACACCCCGGATTTTTTTTTATATATTTGTATAGATATATATAGTGAAATATTGTTGTGAAAATGAGGATATGTATAATGATGTAAGAATGAATCACATAGGTTAAAACATTAGAAATGAATAATTGGGAGACAAATGGATTTGGGAGGTTTAAGTTTTAAAGGCGTTTGAAATTGGAAATAGTTATTAGATAAGTTTTTAAATATTTTTAGGTCAAAATAATGTTTCCATTGAATCCGGAAGGTCGGAAAACCTTGGGAGAGGTAATATGAGGTGCATTGGAAGCTTGGAAGTACTCCGGAATAAAAACACAAATTACGTAAATTTCGGGTATAAAATATTTTGGACACCTCTTAGTATTTTGGTCATAACTTTTTATCCTTAAATCCAATTGACCTGAAATTTTGAAAGTAGATAGTAGACATCAAGGGCTACAAAAGTGGCTCTAATGAACATTTTCCAATTCGACTTATAAATGGCTCAAAACTGCACTGGAAGTTGAGGCTGTCAAATGGTATCGGTACCCCGAAATCAGTAGCTAAATGGTACCCGTACCCAGTACCGGTACCGCTTCTCTGAAGCCTTCCGATTATTTAAAATGTCAGGATTTTGGGTTTTAAAACCCCATTCCAAGCCCTATTTTCCCCATTCTTCATCTCATTCTCACCACAAACATCCTAGAGCCCTAGTAGGAGATAAAGAAAGGGAAAAACACCAAGATCAAGATAGCTTCATACCTCATAAAAATTAAAACCGAAATTTCTTAAGAACACCATTCTTCTCCCCTCTTACTATACCCTTTCACCACACCCTTACCCACATCTCTTAGAACCCTAAGAGAAGACAAGAAGGAGAAGGAGAAAGGAGGAAGAAGATCTTTGGAGCTTGGGTTAGCTCAAAATTTTTGGATTCAAGGTAGGGTTTTCTTCCATTTTCATCCAATGATGTTAGGGTTATTATACATGTATATTTTGACTCTAAATAGTATGCATTTGTTATGGGTTCATTGTTTCTTAGTATTTTTACAAACATTCACATGATTTGAACAAAATAATGGTTTGAAATCCATCAAACCCTAGTGTTTGGGGAAAATATGGATTTCTCTCTTTATCTTCACATCCTCTTGATTTCTAAAATGCTAGAGCTTTGTGTTGGGTATTAAAATGGTAGTATTGATGATCTCATGCCTATTTCCTTTAAACTTGTCTTTTGTAACATGATTTGCGAAATGAGTATATTTTCTTAAATTATTTTATTATGTACAATGCTTGTGAAAGTTGAAAAAGTTGTGGAATTGCTTATATATGA
Source organism: Ilex asprella (assembly GCA_023539305.1). Lineage (NCBI taxonomy): Eukaryota > Viridiplantae > Streptophyta > Magnoliopsida > Aquifoliales > Aquifoliaceae > Ilex > Ilex asprella. Next base: position 4,226,076 of record CM042190.1, on the reverse strand, counting down.
GGTTTTGAGTATATTATTGGTATGTTACTCTTGTGTATGGTGTTGTGAGGGACTTGGATTACTTCGAGATCTGTCGTAGGGTGTTAAAGGTCAGTCTATCCCAGTGGGGGTGAGATGGTTACCTAATGCCCGTAATAGATTTTTGTTTGTGAGAGCAACCATTATTGTTCACTTTCGAGACAAAAGGGGTTAGTATACTAGATCCTTGGGAGGATTTCGTCAATGCCGCTGGAGGCGGTATACGCCCTTCCTAAAGAGATATAGGTGAACGAAGTAGAATCGTTGGGTAGATTAATGAGAAGCGACAGCCTACTTGAGTGGTACCAAATAGAAATTATTATTCTTTGTATCAAATATTATTTCTCTAAGAGTTTCGGGTAGTATGGGATACCGCGATAACTTGTAAAAATGGTGTATGGTGGATTGGATTATGTTGGAAATTGTTTGTCAATTAAAGTTGATTTTATTCTCTTCCAATTCTTTATTATTGTACAAACTTGAGATCTCTTTTAAAATGTCCTTATTTTATTTCAAAATTCATTGATATGTATGTGCGAAATGAGACCTACCTGTTTTACTTGAATTCAAAACCTTGAATGGGTTTGGAAGGATTCTCCTACAGAGACTTGTACTCACCCCCTACCTACAAATATTTTATATTGTACTCTTGAGGAGGAGTTAGGACTCGAGGAGCCCGTACCCTGGGAGATTCAGCAAGACGGGAGTGTGGATCCCGGGGAGGACTCTTAGTTGGACACTACATTTTGTTCTAGACTAGGGTATTATTTTGAAACAATGTAAACCCTAGCCATATTTTGTAATTCCGCTGCATTATTATAGTTATTTGATTTTGGGGATGTAAAGGTCATAGCTTGGCCTATTCTTTTGGGATAACATGTAAATTTGATGAATTGATTTTATGGTAAGTAAATGGACCCGGTGTGGTCATTATAGTAGAATTGCACAGGTTGGGTTTTGTGGTAGAGCTCCCCGTACAAGGGAGACTCTGCCCGAATTTTGTTACAATATAAATTATTGATGTAATGTTGGTGGATTCCTTAGTGCTCTTATGCTTAAATGGTTATTAGAATGTAATGTCGTCCAGGGTGATATTTGGGGCGTTACACGACAAAATTTATTTAGGTAACTAGACTTCGCAATGCAAATACAACAGTGAAGTTCGTTGCTTCATCTGAGCTCTAAAGAAATATGTATTTTAAATCCGTTTTATAGTGACAAATTATTATTTTTCCCTTTCTCAGAAAAAACTTCAAATTTACCCGGGTTTTACACTTTTATTCTAGTTCATGGTTTCTCTTGGCTATATGGTTCATCCGAGGGGGAGATCAAGCTTCAAGAAATAGTGAATGGTCTTATGAATACATAAATATATAATTCCCTGGGAATTTGAGATGCGCTCTTTCCCCAACTCCTTCTCATCAATAGACTCTTGAAGTATACAAGGGATTTTGGTTCATTCCAAACATTCCTATATACACCTATAATTTGAGGCACACAATGACACTACGCGTTTGATGTTTTGATTGGTGCATTAAGTATATTTAGAGTAGTTTGCTTGGTTGTTATTTCCTTAGATGGGATCACTATGTGAGATTGAGTGTTAATCATAAAATCAAGAATTTCATAACATCAATCAACATGGATTTTAGGGTTGTTCTTATGTAAAAAGGGTTCTAAATCTTAATTGTTCAATTAATTTGAGAAAAGGTCATTGTGGTAGGCATATGTTAAATTTGGTGTACATTTGAGAGTAAAATTGAGTGTTAATCATAAAATCAACAATTTCATAACATCAATCTACATGGATTTTAGGGTTGTTCTTATGTAAAAGGGGTTCTAAATCTTAATTGTTCAATTAATTTGAGAAAAGGTCATTGTGGTAAGCATATGTTAAATTTGGTGTACATTTGAGAGTAAAATTGGGTTAACCTACTCACCTTTCCCCCTTTAAGTAGTGTTATAATTTCATAAGTATAATCGTGTGGGAAGATCCATTATGTATAGTAAGTTTCCTTACAATTTGCTCTTGGCTCGGTGTAGCAAGTTATATCTTAGCGAGGTAACCCTATAAAGGCCATTTGGTTCACCGTGATTGGGCGGTAAATGTTTAGGGTTTGGATAAAATAACTTATGAGGCCCACATTTTTCATGTTTGGCAATATTTTTCCTCGACATGATTAGGAATCCAGATCCAAAATAATCATTTTAGATAACCTTATAGACTAGTTATTAAAACCCCACCATGGATGGTATGCCCTATAGTAAATCAAACACTTTGTTGGGCGAATAATAATATTTTTTAAACACTTCCATAATTGCATAAAATCGCGCCTAATTTGATGTCAATTTGCGGGGGACACAATTTTCTTTTATTGCTATTCAACTATCCCCAAACAAGGGATAGGGAAAATATATACCATATTGTGTTGTAGATGCCTTGTATTCCAAGTATTAGATGGAGTATTCCTTTGAGTTTGTTTTGGACACAAACTCTTGGAAGTCTTCATCCCAAGGAAGACTATTAGATTAAAATTCTAATTTGAGGCTGACTTGATCCAAAATGTGTACACTCAAGTACAGGCGGTCAAGCTGTAGTAATAATCCGATTTGAGTCCCGAGTCGAATCCATATGGAACTTGTTGTGTTGGTGTTTCAAAGTAAGTAGTGGTAAAGATCAATCGATTGTGACCTTTGAGATTTGTACTTGTGAGATCGAGAGGTTTTTCTTGGTTTGAATATGAACTTCTTTCCAAAAATATTTTCTAGACAAAATATAAGATAAATTTAAATAGAAGAAATTAAGATAAATTTAAATGGGAGAAATGTCACTCTTTGGTTCGATGATTAGGATATGTAGTCAATTATCCAGTTTATTATATTTATACTAGATAACTCAATAAAATCTCGTGTCAACAACAAGTTAATCGAAAGATAAAGATGGACTGTGAGAATTAAGGCCATGATTCCGATGTCTTTTTAGAAGTTTACAAGAATTTCTTGTACCGAGACTTAACCCGTCTACAAACAAGCAAGGGGTTTCTACATGACATCCAACCATGGTTTTAATATTCCATTCTTTAATTGAAGCACAATAATAGGGATGATTAAAGGGTAGTCATAAAGATCTAGCCTAGATACTTGCCTTGAAACGAGGAGTCTTTTCATGCAGGAGTCATCCTTGTCATAGAAAGACTCTCGATTATTCAAAGTATCTTAGCTTTGCTAAATGCAGTTAATCATCCAATAAGCATTAGAATAGTGCATAAATATAATTCTCGGATAATTTATACATGCCACTCACCTTTTACTAAAGAGTGAATGAGAAACTACTCACTATTCATAGCTTTGGTAAAGTAAGAAAAGTGAGTGATGCTCATCCATCTAAGTAGAGGGCTTCAGAAAATAAAAGCACAATAAACAAGGAGCCAATCTTTAACAAAGAATGAGTGAATCACATTCCACTCTTCATGACTTTGGTAAAACTCTAGAAAAGTGAAAGAGTTTCACTCCTTTAAGGGAGAAGGAAGCTCAAGCAATGGAAGGTAAGGACATTAACAAAGAAATGTATATAATAGTCTGTATGTAAAGATAAAAAATAAATAGAGAAATAAACTTCTTAATAAACGCAAATGTAAACATGAATATAAAGACTAAAAGTAAATAGAGGAGCTAAAACTCTTAAGTAAATGTGAACATGAATGTAAGAAATGAGTGGAAGTTCTAAGCTTCCCAAATCAACAAGAAAAATAACTAAGACAAAGTAGAATTAGAAGTGTTGCCCCCTTGTTCTCCAAAATATGGGTGTATTTATAGGCAAAGAGAAGACAAAGGGGGTGAAGAAATAGTGTTTGTCGTCTAAGTCAAAGTGAAAATTCAATCACTCTGTAGGCAGCCTGTCAAGGACGTTTGAATGTTAGTTAGCGTTCAAACGTTATTACTGCTTTTTCTTTATGTGCGTTCGAACGGTGCAGTGTGTTCGAACGTTTCTTCTGCCTTTGCTCTTAAAGCATTCAAACACCAGTTGGGATCTTTCCTTATTACTCAGATGTCACATGGCCTATGGTCCTTTGAGAAAATCTATTTCCACATTCCATTCAGAACTTGTCATTAATTTACTACAACATACTACGTCTTCAGTCTGATCTTGTTAGTGCTTCAGTGGACGTTCGAACTTGAGTTGGCATTTGAACGTTGGTTCTTTGTTACTCCGGGCTTTGGTTCTTGGCTGTAACACATTTTGTCTCAGCTAGCCTAGTTCTCATGAGCGTTCGAACATTAGTTGGGGTTCGAACGTCACTTCTTTGTTACAAGCTTTTCCAATTTGTTTCCTAATGTGTTGGTATTGCTTTCGAATGTACTTTTTGTTGCCCTTGAACACTTTTCTTCACTTCAAAACCTGAAATGTCATCATTTAAACTCCATCAAAGTATAATTAGTCAAAAAAGGGCATAATAATATGCTATATTTGAGTACTAATCAGAGGCTACATGGATTAAGTGCTGAAAAGCCCAACAAGTGATGAACTAGTGAATTTTCTTTGCGTTTTGTTTTGTGACCTCTCTACCATGCGAAAATAGGATTAACTATCCCTTCGTCTAGAGGCTTGGTAATGGTGCATCGATAGAGCTTTGGTCTACCTTTTTCCATTAACGTCATCGAATATTTCTCTTCAAGGAAATTCGAATTTGCTCTCCTTTGAATCTTTTTCACGTGAAAGAGTTTAGGAAGCTATTTATATTGTAATAATGTTAGAGTAGTGACACGTTCTCTTGTTGCTTGTTGTCGAGAATGGTTTTGTAATCTTCAACCTTTGATAGTGAAATCTAACTGTTGTGTTTCATTTGTGGATGTAGGCTTGCTTGTTTAGCTGAACCATGTAAATTTGTGGGTTCTTTTTTTTTTCATTTTGCTATTATTTAGTTTTTGGCCTTAGTTCATAACAAACTAGTATCAAAGCTTTGGTGTCGGGGTGGATATAGCGAAATTTGATGGTCAGAAAAATTTCAATTTGTGGAAAATTAAGATGAAGGTTGTGAAACCCGAGTAAATTTGACTTTTTTTTAAAAAATGGCAAAATAGTTATTTGTCATTATAATGCGAATGAAAATATGTATTTTCTAGAGCTCGTACAATGCAACGGATTTCGTCGTTGGGTACGTATCACGAGACCGACTTATCCAGTAAATTTTAATCGAATTCTTAGATAGTCGAATTTGGCGCGTTTTATTAGACACTATGTGGAATGACCTCATAAAGATCCCCCAAAAAAAATTATAAATTTTTTTTATAATTGAATTATAAGTTCAAATAAAATTAATTTGAACTTAAATCAAGATAAAAAAAATTATTTTGGGGAGAAAACGAACCCGGATAAGTGAGGGGTGTGTGGCTCGATCTTAGTTAAGCCTCGAAAATTATAAATTGGGACTAAAATTAGATGTTTTGAACAAATATCTTCTGAAATCAGATGGTCTTCAATGTTGGAGAGAAAGAGGGAGAAAAGTGAGAAATCCAAAATTTCTTTGTTCGATTTCGGAGTTCCGTCGGTCGGAATCCGTCGAGCTAAGATTTAAAGTCAATCACCTCATCGAGGGCTATGCCTAAGTAACAAAAAGAGCTGATTTCAATGAAGATCCAAAGACGGAATTTTGGAGAAATCAAAGGTTTGGGCTTGAATCTGGTTCTTGAAACTTCCTACGAGTGTTTTATGCTTCAAGAGGTAGGGTTTTTCCTACTTTGGTTTATTCTTACCTTATAATGTCCATAGGAAAAAGGGTTAGATGAATAAATGACCTGTAAATTGCCTAAGGTTATGAAAATAAGAAAATGAGTATAGAAATGGCTTAGTCTAACTTCTAGCTTGATTTTGATATATATAAGTTACTTGTGTAATTTCTTGTAACTTGGTGAAATTATGTGCATGATATGTGCTTAACATGATTGTTGCCTTGAAGGTGTTTAAGAAAATGTATTGATTGATTGGAAATTGTTGTTTTGATGCAATTGAAGTAACATGCTTAGGCATTGTTTTTGACATGTGGACATGCGATATGATATGCTAGTGTGGGGATAGTTCATGGAAATTATATGCATATGATATAAATTATCATGGTATATGTTGATATGTGAAAATTGCTCATTTGGAATGCATCGTACCTTGGTCATAACATTGGCATCACATTCATGGCCATGAGTCATGAGTGATGGTGTGTGAGTGCATGATTGATCAAATACCATACTTGGTGGTTGATATGTGGGCTCGGTACCGTAGGACCAAGGTTCAACAGATTCGTATGGTTGCATGCATGAAAAACTTGTGTCGCGTATAGCAAGAAGGGCTAGAAGATCCCTCGAGTGCAAAACCCGGTTATTGGTTTGTTTACTTCTGTCAGTACAAGTCCAAAAAAGTGAATTAGGTGTATAGAGCCGGCAGTGCAATTCCAAAATCCATTGCCCAACAAATACACAAGATTTTATTTTATAAATGTACTCTTGGTTGTGCAACATCCAACAATGCTTGATTTTATAAACATATGATTTTATTTCAAACAAGCATTGGATGTGTTTCATCAATGATGAAGGTTTTACACACGTGCATTGCATTGTGTTGTGGGAGCCGGTAGGAGCTCGAGTTAAAGTGCATGAGTGAGGGTCATCTCATATCATGGCTTGACATGGTAGAATTTCAACATTGAATCACATATTTATGTTTGAAATGGCTAAACGTTATTGTTTGTTGCATATGACCATTTCATATGTATCTAGGTGGGGAGTAGCCTTTGTAAGAGATACTCTATTGAGCGTAGCTCACCCTATACGGGAAACAATTTCAGGTGCAGAATACACACCGGTGGACAACCCTCATTTGGAGCCTTAAGAGTGAAGAGAGGCTGGACTGTGGCCTTTGACCTTGGCTTTTGAAAAAAATTTGTTAAAACTATGTTTTGGGCATGTAATATATGTAAACAAATGTAATAGAACTTGTACATATCGAGTTTTACATAGGAAATGATGTTACACATGTATTGGATGGATTTGGAAGGGTTTGAAATGGAAAGCATGCTAAACAGACAATTCTGGACCAACCGTATCGATACGTCGTTGTTCAGTACGGTACGCATACCGGTACGATTTGTCCAAAATTGCCTGTTTGGCCTATTTTCCATTTCAAATCCATTCCAAACCCTTCCACATCCCTCCAATACATGTGTAACATCATTTCCTACATAAAACTCGATAAGTACAAGTTCTATTACATTTGTTTACATATATTACATGCCCAAAACATACTTTTCACAAATGTTTTACAAAAATCAAGGTCAAAGGTCACAATCCAGCCACTTTGTACCCTTGAGGCTCCAAATGAGGGTCGTCCACCAGGGTGTATCCCGCACCTGAAATTGTTTCCCGTATCGGGTTGTTTACGCTCAATCGAGTATCTCCTATAGAGGCTACTCCCCTCCTAGATGCATATGAAATGGCCACATGCAACAAACAACAACATTTATCCATTTCAAACACGAATATGTGATTTAATGTTGAAATTATACCGTGTCATGTCATGATATGAGATGACAATCACTCATACACTTTAACCTGAGCCCTCACCGACTCCCACAATATAATGCAATGCACGTGTGTAAAACCTTCAACATTGATGAAGCACATCCAATGCTTGTTTTTTATAAAATCAAGCATTGTTGGATGTTGCACATACAAGAGTAAGTTTATAAAACAAAATCTTGTGTCTTTGTTAGGCAACAAATTTTGGAATTGCACCACCGGCTCCGTACGCCTAATTCAATTTTTCGAACTTGCACCAACAAAAGTGAATAAACCAATAACCGGGTCTTGCACCCGAGGGATCTTCTAGCCCTTCTTGCTATACGCGACACAAGTTTTTTCATGCATGCAACCGTACGACTATGTTGAACCTTGGTCCTACGGTACCGAGCCCACATATCAACCACCAAGTATGGTATTTGATCAACCATGCACTCCCACACCCACACTCATGACTCTTGACTATGAATGTGATGTCAATGTTATGCCTAAGTTGCAATGAATGCCAAATGAACAATTTTCACATATCAACATATACCATGATAATTTATATCATATGCATCTAATTTCCATGAACTATCACCACGCTAGCATATCATATCACATATGTCCACAGGTTAACAAAAATGCCAAAGCATGTTACTTCAATTGAATCAAACAAATAATTTTGAATCAGTCAAGGCATTTTAGCAAACACCTTCAAGGCAACAATCAGGTTAAACACATATCATGCCTACAATTTCACCAAGTTACAAGAAATTGCACAATTAACTTCCATTTATCAAAATCAAGCTAGAAGTTATCCTAAGCCATTTCTATACTCATTTTCTCATTTCCATAACCATAGACAAGTTATAGGCCATTTATTCATCTAACTCTTCTCCTATGGACATCATAGGGTAAGAATAAAATCAAAGTAGGAAAAACCATACATTTAGAAGCATAAAACATCCGTAAGAAGCTTCAAGAACCCGATTCAAACCCAAACCTTTGATTTTTCCAAAATTACGTCTTTAGATCTTCGATGAATTCATTTATTTTTGGTACGTAGGCGTAGCCCTCAACGAGGATATCGATTTTAACTTTTGGCTCAACAGATTCCGACCGACGAAACTCCAAGAATCGAAGGAAGAAATTTTGGATTTCTCTCTTTTCTATCTCTTTCTCTCCAATGTTGAAGACCATCTGATTTTGGCAGATATTTCTGGAAAATATCTAATTTTAGTCCCTATTTACAATTTTCGAGGCTTGGCTTATATCGCGCCACATGCCCCTCACTTATCCAGGTCCGTTTTCGCCTTGAAATGATTTATTTTATCTCGGTTTGAGTTCAAATTAATTTTATTTGAACTTTAATTCAGTTATAAGAAAATTTTATAACTTCTATTTTTGGGGACCTTTATAGGTCATTCGACACAGTCGTCTTGTCAAATGCGCAAAATCCACCAACCTCAAAATTCGATAAAAATCTACTAGACAACTCGATTTTGCGATACAAACCAAACGACAAAGTCTGTTGTATCATACGAGCTCTAAAGAATACGAATTTTAATTCTGCATTATAGTGGCAAATGACCCTTTTTCCTTTTTTCAAAAAAAATTTTCAAATTTTTTCGGGTTTTACATTCATCCCCCATTAAAAAAAATTCGTCCCCAAAATTCACACACACATACAGATACAATCACATGCATATGTAACAATCATCTAATATTAAATGATTATAAAAATGTGTCTCCATCCTTGAATAAGAAAGGATAATTAGTACGTATAGTGTCCTTGTGCACCCATGTCACCTCCTCCACTCCCCAGTGCTGCCATAGCACCTTCACCAGCCTCACAATCTTGCCTCGCAAAACCTGATATCGGCTATCCATGACACGCACCGGTAACTCCTCGAAGGTACCCTCCGCATCAACAACAAGCTTGCTCCAATCCACCACATTAGTCGGATTTGGGGTATATTTTTGGAGCATAGAAACCTGGAACACCGTATGAACACCCGATAGATTTGGTGGTAATATAAACTAGTAAGCAACTGTACCCACCCTCTCGATTATCAAAAAAGGCCCGATATATCTCGGCGACAGCTTTCTTCACTTACTGAACTTGACGACTCCTGTTTTAGGCATCTCCTTCAAGAAGACATGATTTCTCATCTCAAACTCTTAGGTCACCGTTGCTTGTCAACGTAGCTCTTCTGTCGGCTGTGAGCCTTGAGAGGATGCTTCCATATCAAGTCCACCTTCTCTGAGGTGTCTTTAATCAATTTTGGACCCATGTAGGATCTCTGCCCTACCTCCATCGAAGAACGACAGGGCCTCCCATATAGAGCCTCATAGGGTGCCATCTATATACTCGTCTGAAAACTATTATTGTAGGCGAACTCCACCAAGGGTAAGTGCTCTTCCCAGCTATCCTTGAGATCTAGGACGCATGCCTGTAGCATGTCCTTTAATGTTTGGGTGGTCCTCTCTGACTGACCATACATTTAGTGATGAAAAGAAGTGCTTATCATCAACTATATTCCCATGGATCGCTGAAAACTCTCCCAAAAATGAGGTGTAAACCTGGAATCCTGATCTGATACTATAGATACGAGCACCCAATGCAATAGGATGATCTCCTTGATATACAACCTGCAGAATTCCTTTAGTGTAAAGGTCATCCGCACAGCCAAAAAGTGTACTGACTTCGTAAGCCAGTCCACTATCACCCATATCGCGTCATGTCCCTGCGATGTTCATGGCAAGTGGGTCACAAAATTCATAGTAACATGCACCCACTTCCACTCAGCTACTTCCAAATGATGGAGCAACCTTACATGCTTCTTCATCTCACTCCAATAGTACTGGCGATGAAGATCATGGTACATCTTGTGCTGCCCGAATGAACCGTAAAATGAGAACAATGGAACTTCTTGAGGATCTCCTCTCTCAGATTCGCTAACTAGGGAACCACAACCCTTCCCCTATATCAAAGACTACCATTCGTATGAATGGTCCAACCCTTGTCATCTATACCTGACTGTACTTGGTCCTTAATGGACAATATCAATGCATCTTGTCCATGAGACCCAATCACTCTGCTCAGTAGGGAAAGCGTAGCCATCAAACTCCCCAAAGTACCCCTGGCTTTCATTTTCAAAAGAGTATGTACAAAACAAAGAAACATTTTCACACTATTTAAATGAAATTCGGACCCTTGGCTTTCATTCCCAAGAAAAAAAAATTCACATTTTTTTTAATTTTTTTAAATAAAGACTACAGAAACTACATCTAATTCGAGTCATCCTCTGTCTTTGTGTCTCTTAATCTATCAGTGACTCTTCTAATTTTCTGACGCACAAACCGGTTAAGCAAGGTACTAGAATAGGATGGCGTGTCAAGATAATCCTTACTCTGCCCATTCACTATCGATATAGTACAAGACTAAAAACTGGTTCAGAAAACTCATTTATATTTCTTCTCCTTAAAGATTTTGCCACACTATTTACAAGCACCAAGTCTTTTGGCATGACGATATTTAGCAAAAGTGCTTCTACCACAGAGGGGTTTTGCTTACTGTTCTCGGATCTCATTTTTTCTTACCAGTCTTTTTTTTTTCTCATGATCACATTATGAACATCTGATGGAAAAGTTCGTAAAACAACCAGACTAAACCAAAAAAGTTTGACATCCATGCTTCCTACACCTTAAGACTCACTATCTGGTTTTTAAATGTCTGCTAGTCACAAAGACAGTTTAAACTGACCAACATATATACAATAAACAAGACACATTACACAATATAATCGGAACAACAACAACAACAACACGAATAACCACAAAATTTTAAAATTTTATGGTACGGGTACAAAAACAAAATATGGATAAAATATTCACTATAGGTATGAATTGCAGGTTCTCACACGTCCAACCTAAACTAAACATTGTCCCCAATATTTCGAATTTATCAGTATGGATCCTGAAAATGAGGTTGAAAGGCAGTGATCTGTGCTTCTTCAGATAACTACAAATCAAAATGCAACCATTAATCCTTCTTGTTCAAATCTAGGCCTCGGGTAGGCTTGTAAGGCTTGTATATGATTGCGAATAGCAGCAATATACCTATAAACAACTGCAGTTAAACAATGTAAAATATGAGAATAGGGATCTGATCTTCGGGATACATGGACTTAATTTCGCTTGGCTATGGTCGGATTTGCAGAAAAAGGGAAAGGAAAACTAAGAAGAAGAGGAACGAAGTAGAACAGAAAGCGAGGAAGAAGAAGAAGAATAAAAAGAAGGAAGAAAGAAAGAAAAGGGCAGTGGTAGGGGGCTCAATGGAGACAAATGGAACAGGATAGGAAAAAGTGGTGGGGGTCTCATGATGGTGTCTTCTCAGGTCAGGTTTTTACCTGATCCGACCCTTTTGAGTGTCGGCAGGTGCGATTCTGGGAGGGATATTCTGGTTCCATTAAAATAATGATTTTCACTTTTTTAACAAAATCCTCCAAAAATGGTTTCAACCTCTAGTCATTAACAGTAAAGACATTACCTTTTGATGGGTTCTCCACTTCTATTGCTCCATGATTAAACACCTTTTTGACAATGTAAGGTCCAATCCATCTTGACTTTAACTTACCAGGGAAAAGACAGAGTCTTGAATTGAGCAACAGGACCTTCTGAGAAGGTTCAAAGGATTTTCGCACAATATTTTTATCATTGAAAATTTTCATCCTGTTTTTAGCAATCTTGGCATTCTCATAAGCTTCATTTCTCAATTCTTCCAATTTATTTATCTGAAGTTATCTTGATAGTCCAGCCTTGTCTAGGTCAAAATTTATTGCTTTAATGACCCAATATGTCATGTGTTCCAATTCCACAGGTAGGTGGCATGGTTTTCCATAAACTAATTGATAGAGAGAGATGCCCAAAAGTATTTTAAAAGCAGTACAATATGCCCATAGTGCATTAGTCAGTTTTGACAACCAATCTTTGTGATCTGGGTTTACCGTTTTTTCTAAAATTAATTAGATCACCCGATTAGCTAATTCAACCTGTCTACTAGTCTGTGGGTGATAAGGGGTTGCAATTTTATGAAAAATTAGATATTTTTTCATCAAATTCAAGAAAGGACGATTGCAAAAAGAACCCCCATCACTTATGATTGCTTTAGGAACTCCAAATAAAATGTTTTCTTTTTAAAATTTGATCACCATTTGGTGTTCATTATTTCAGCATGGAATTGCCTCAATCCATTTGGATACATAGTCTGCTGCCACTAAAATGTATAGACAGCCAAAGGAAGGAGGAAACGGTCCCATAAAATCGATGCCCCAATAATCAAAAATTTCAATTACCAGAATGGGTTTTAAGGGCATCATGTTTCTTTTTGAAATACTTCCCAATCTTTGGCATCTATCACATGTTAAGCAAAATGCATGGACATCTTTGAAACGTGTGGGCCAGTAAAACCCACACTGTTAGATTTTTGCAGCAGTTTTTCTTAATGAAAAGTGGCCACCACTTGTTTCAGAATGACAAAATGATATTACCTATTTGCTTTCATGAGCAAGGATGCATCGTCTTATGATTTGATCCTTACAATATTTGAATACATACGGATCTTCCCAAAAGAAGTTGCAAACCTCTCTCAGAAATTTCTTTTTATCCAGAGGAGTGAATGACGGAGGGAGTGTCCCAGTAGCTAAAAAATTAGCAATGTCTGCGTACCATGGGGTTTCCTTAATTATGAACAGTTATTCATCAGAGAATTTCTCATTGATTGGTAGTCCATCCTCGTGAAATTCATAAGTTAACCTGGACAAATAGTCTGCCACCATATTTTTAACACCTTTCTTGTCTTTAATGACAATATCCAACTCTTGAAGTAAGAGTATCCATCTTAAGAGCCTCGGTTTGACATCTTTCTTTGTGAGCAATAATTTTAGGGCTGCATGGTCAGTGAATATAGTAACAGAAAAACCAACAAGATAAGAACAAAATTTTTCCAAAGCAAAAACTACAGCAAGCAATTCTTTTTCAGTTGTTGAATAATTCATTTGAGCATCATTCAAAGTTTTGCTTGTATAGTAAATTACATGAGGTTTCTTATCTTTCCATTGTCCCAATACAGCACCTACAACATAATCACTTGCATCATACATTAGTTCAAAGGGTAGAGTCCAGTCCGGCAGTTGCAATATTGGAGCACAAATTAACATGCCTTTCAGTTTGTTAAAAGCTTTCTGACATGCTTCATTCCAATCAAAGATTACATCTTGACTTAGGAGATGACACATAGGTTTGGCTATGGTACTGAAGTCTTTTATGAATCTTCTGTAAAAATCTAAATGTCCTAGAAATGATCGAACTTCCTTTACAATCTTGGGTGCTGGCGGATTTTTAATTAGATCAATTTTTGTTTTGTCAACTTTCATGCCATCAAACAATACAATGTGACCTAGGACAATGCCTTGTGTTACCATGAAATGACATTTTTTCCCATTAAGCACCAAATTGGCTTCTTTACACCTTACTAACACTTTCTCTAAGTTTGCCAGACACAAATCAAATGAGTCACCATAGACAGAGAAATCATCCACAAATATTTCCAAAACTTTTTCAACCATGTCACTAAAGAAGCATAGCATGCACCTTTGGAATGTTGTAGGAGTGTTACAAAGTCAAAAAGGCATCTGTTTGAATGCAAAGGTGCCAAAGGGACATGTGAATGTAATTTTCTCTTGATCATCAAATGCAATCCCAATTTGATTATACCCCGAATATCTATCCATGAAACAGTAAAATTCATAGCCTGTAATTCTTTGTAGAACTTGGCCAACAAATGGTCAGGGGAAATGGTTTTTCTTAGTTACCAAATTTAGTTTTTGGTAATCAATGCACATTCACCACCCTATGATGACTCGAGTTGGTACTAGTTCATTAGCATCTTTTTTTACCACTGTGACCCCAGACTTTTTGGGTACAACTTGGGTTGGACTAACCCATTTGGTATCAGATATAGGAAATATTTTTTCTGCATCTAAGAGTTTGAGTACCTCAGTCCTTACAACTTCCATCATGCGAGGATTCAGTCTTTTTTGCATCAAGAGGGTTTTGAGTCATCTTCAAGATATATTGCATGATTGCAGATCAAAAAACTTATACCTTTCAAGTCAGCGATGGTCCACCCAATGGTACTTTTATGACTTTTAAGAACTTCAATCTGTTTAGACTCTTGCAAGTTTATGAGCTTTGAGGAAATTACCACTCGGTATGACTCATCTTTCCCTAAAAATGCATACTTAAGGTCAGAAGGGAGAGACTTCAATTCAGTCTTTGGTGGCCTGTGACTTGATGAGTATGACTTTGTGTCATTTGGTAAAATTTCTTCAAATTTTGGGATTCATTTCTCAACAGAATGATTAGGGCAACCTTTTGTTTGTTGGTCATCAGATGAGATAGACTATAGCAGAGATGATTCAGTTAGGTGTTCATTGAATGTGTCACTCAGATGTCCTTGTATCAAAGATTCAATGGAGTTTTCTTCCCCATTGTCCTCATCCTCTCCTGGGTGTTTAGCAATAATGAAAATATCAACTCCAGAGTCATATTCCAAAAAATTAATTTCATGACTCCATTCCTCTAATTGATTAGTGCATTGGAAGTTGCTAGGAAGGGTCGACCAAGAATGACAAGAATTTGGTTCTCTGAATGTAATGTTGGTTGAGTATCAAGAACAATGAAGTCAACAGGAAAGAAAAAACTATCCACGTAGACAAGCACATCTTTAACAATGCCCCTAGGGATTTTGACAGATCTATCTGCTAACTAAAGTGTGATACAAGTGGGTTTGAGTTCACCTAGACCGAACTTTTGGTAGACGGAGTAAGGTAGCAGATTAACACTAGCTCCGATGACTAATAATGCTGGTTATATCTTGAAATCTCCAATGACACCTAAGACATTTGGACATCCAGGGTCCTTGTATTTTGGAGCGATTTTTCATTATAGCAAGGCACTGGCTTGTTCTGTTAGGAAGGCTCTTTTTTGGACATTTTGGCTTCTCTTGACTGTGCACATGTCTTTTAGAAACTTGGCATAAGATGGTACTTGTTGGATTGCGTCCAAAAGTGGGTTGTTAATTTTTACTTGCTTGAAAAGCTCGTAAATTTTAGGCTGATGGTTTAGTTTTTGTGTAGCTTTGAGTCTATGCGGGAAAGGAGCGGGAATTGAACATGAAGATTCTCTTTCCTCGGAAGGTTCTGGCTCTTGTTCTATCATAGGCTCAAGCTCTTTTTCAATTACAAGTTCAGGCTCAACTGATGAGTTGACTAGGATGACCTCAGGTTTTGACTTAGGAAATTGCATATCTCTGACAGCTTTGTCAGTCACCTTTCCACTTTCTCAATATAGTGACAACTTGAACTTGATCTTGTGGAGGTTTTGGTTGGGCAGAAAACTTGCCCTTTTCTTGTGTGCTCATGGATTGGGTTAACCTTTGACTGTGGCTTTTAAGATCCTCAAAGGAGTGGGTGGTCTGTACTTTGAACTCAGTGAAAGATTGGGTGGAATGTGTATTGAAGTTCATTTGAGTTTGCATAAACTGGTTCAGTGAATCCTCAAGGTTCCTCTTGTGTGGTGGCTGGTATGGTTGATATGCAGGAGGTCCTTGAGATGGTGGTTGTGAATTTTGTGGTTGGTTCATGGGAGTTGGTTGTGTGTTCCTCCAACTGAAGTTCGGGTGTTTTTACCATCCTGGATTGTATGTTTTAGAGTATGGGTTGAAGTAACGCTTGTTGAAATTGGAGAATGCATTTGTTTGTTCCAACAAGACTTCTTTGAATGCAAGGATGGTATGACATTCCCCAGTTGGATGTTCTGCCAATGCACAGATTTCACACACTTGTTCAGTGGAAGGGCCCATTTCAACTTGATGATTTTTTTTCATCTCTAAAACTTCAAGCTTTCGAGATAAAGTAGACATTTTTGCTCTTAGGTCGTCATCTTCTCTCAAGACATACTTTCCCACTTGGGAAGTGGATGGTCTGGCTTCAACTGTGGTAGAGGAGGCTGAGTCCACATCTGAGAACTGTCAGATATGGTGTTAAAGAAATTGAATGCCTCCTTTGAACTTTTACCCATAAACTCTTATTGGGCCATCATTTTGACAAACTGACGTAGTCTTGTGGGCAAGAAGTCCTAGAAGAATCCTACAAGAGTCCAATTTTCAAAATCATGGTGTGGGCAGGATTGGAGTAGTTCTTTGAATCTTTCTCAACTTTGGTAAAAAATTTTCCCTTCTTTCACAGAAAAATTCATGATTTGCCTTTTGAGTGTGTTGGTCCGATGTAAGGGAATTTTTTTTTTGAAATAATCATTTTGAAAGATCTGCCAGGTAGGAATGGAAAGAGATTTAAAAGAATTTAGCCATTGTTTAGCTTTGTCCTTTAGAGAGAAAGGAAAAAGTTTCATCTTGGCAAGTTCAGAATTGTCTAGAAATGTTCCACACACTACCTTGAAATCTTTCATATGTAGATATAGGTTCTCCGTATCCAACCCAAGGAAAAGAGGTAATAACTGTGTAGTTCCCGGCTTTACAGCAAAAGGGGTGCATCGAGAGGAAATACAAAACATGATGAGACACTATTTCTTATGGGATTTAAGTAATCCCTCAAAGTTCGAATGTTAGGCACTTCATCTTTCCTCATGGGAACTTCGCCATTTCTGTCATTATTTGCCATAATACTGTCATAAGAGTCTGTGAGTGATCTAGGTGAATTTGGATCAGATTGATTCACAGACCTAGAAGATTCTGCCAGCAAATTTTTACAGTGAGGAGCGTTCTCAGACATAAAATAAATGAAAATAAAACAAATTATTTGCAGTAAACTAAAGAGTATATACAAAAAGAAAGGTCTTTTTACCTTTTACTTTAAAACACTTTTACTAAAGTTCTTGGGCAATAGCGTCAAAAACTTGACTTGATCTGAAATGTGTACACCCAAGTGGAGGCGGTCAAGTTGTAGTAATAATTCGATTTGAGTCTAGAGTCGAATCCACAGAGAACTTGTTGTGTTGGTGTTTCAAAGTAAGCAGTGGTGGAGACCAATTGATTGTTACCTTTGAGATTTGAAGTTGTGAGATGTGGGTGATTTCCTAAACAGAATATTGAATTCTTTTAAAGAAGTTTTTCTAGACAAAATAAAAGATTAATTTAAATGGAAGAAAAGTCACTATTTAGTTCGAGGATCAGGACATGTAGTCAACTGTCTGGCTTGTTATATTTATGCTTAATAACTCAATTAACTCTCGTGTCAACAACAAGTTAATCAAAAGGTAAAGATGGACTGTGAGAATTAAGACCATGGTTCTGATGTCTTTTTAGAAGTTTTGTTTGTGCCAAGACTTAACCTATCTACAATTTAGGAAATGCTTCTACAAGACATCCAACCATGGTTTTAATATTTCATTCTTTAAATGAACCATTGTAAGGGGGATGATTAAAGGGTAGTCATGAAGATCTAGTCGTGGTACTTGCCTTGAAACTAGGCGTCTTTAAATGAAAGAGTCATCCGTGTCATAGAAAGACTCACGATTATACAAAGTACTTTAGCTTTTCTAGATACAGTCAATCATCCAATAAACAAGGGGATAAACGTTAAGCTTTAGAACAATGCATAAATATAACTTCCAAATAATTAATACATGCCCTTCACCTCTTACTAAATAGTGAATGAGAAACTACTCACTCTTCATAGCTTTAGTAAAGCCAAAAAAGTGAGTGATGCTCATCCCTCTAAGTAGAGGACATTTCAAAATTGCACAGTAAACAAAGAGCTAATCTTCAACAAAGAATGAGTGAATCACATTCCACCATTCACGGCTTTGGTAAAGCTCAAGAAAAGTGGAAGAGTTTCACTCCTCTAAGAAAGAAGGAAGCTCAAACAATGGAAGTGCAAGACATAAATAAAGACATGTATGTAATAGCATAAATGTAAAGACTAAAAGTAAATAAAGAAACTACAACTCTTAAGTAAAAACGGATGCCAAAGCATTAATATAAAGACTAAAAGTAAATAAAGGAATTACAACTCTTAAGTAAATGCAAATGTAAACATTAATGTAAAGAAATGAGTGGGAGTTTAAACTTCCCAACTCTCTAACAAAGAAGACAAATAAGACAATAGGAAAGGAGAAGTGTTGCCTAGTCAAGTGCTGAATGCGCCCTTTGGTCTCCAAAAATGTGTGTATTTGTAGGCAAGGAGAAGGAAGTAATGGGGGTGAAAGAATAGTTCTGTTGCCGAAGTCAAAGTGAAAACCCACCCACTCCGCAGACATTCTGTCAATGACATTCGAATGGTAGCTGACGTTCAAACTTTGTTGTTGTTTTTGCTCTAAGGGCGTTCGAACGATTGATGACGTTCGAACGTTTTTGTTGTTTTTACTCTAAAAGCGTTCAAACTCCATCTGGGATCTATACGTAACACTTAGACGTCAGATGGCATGTGGTCGTCTGGGAAAATTTCCTTTCACAGACCATGCAGAACTTGTCATAGATTTGTTTCAACAACCCATATCTTCTGTCAGTCTGATCTTGTCAGTGCTTCAGTGGGCGTTCAAACGGTAGGTGTCGTTCGAACGGTATGTGATTCTCCAGTGCTTTGGTTCTTGGCTGTAACCCATCTTGTCTCAACAGTCAGGTCTTTGCTTGGTTCAAATGGACGTTCGAATGGTAGTTGGCATTCGAACGTTACTACTCTGCTTCAACCTTCTCAATTTTGTTCCCCAATGTGCTGAAATTACATTCAAATGTACTTTTTGTCACCCTTGAACCTTTTTTTTCACTTTAGAACCTGAAATGTCATCATTTAAACTCCATTAAAGTATAATTAGTCCAAAAATGGCATAATAATATGCTATATTTGAGTACTAATCAACAAGCACCGTTATTTTTGCAAGTTGATGGGTGATTAATGGTTAATAAAAGACCCCCGATTTTGGAGCATCACAAAGTCATTGCTTTGATTTTAGGGTTTGGCAAAGGCCATTGATGGATCTCTGTCAAAGAAGACGGATCAGACTAAAGTTGTTGATATTAAAGATAAAGCACACAATGCAATTTAGTTGTCTATTGCTGATAGTTCTTTATGAGATTGTCGATGAAGACAAAACTGAAGGGCTATGGTAAAAATTAGAGAGTTTTTATATGAGAAAATATTTTGCCAATCGCTTGTATCTGAAGCAACGAGTGAATACACTCAAGATAAACGAAGGTATGCCAATTACTGAACATCTAGATGAATTTAACAAAATTATTATGGACTTAAAAAATATTGATATTAAAATTATGAATGAAGATCAAGCCCATATTATGTTATTCTCACTACTTTATTTGTTTAATAATTTGGTTATTTCAATGTTGTTTGAGGGAGAATCTATCTCCTTAGTTGATGTGAAGTCCTCTTTGACTTCTAAGGAGTTATGTACTAAATTAAATGGTAAAGGGAGTGAAGCTTAGGCCGAGAGTCTATTGTGAAGAGCTGTTATGATAGTTCCTATAATAATGATAGAGATATTTCCATTGAGAGAAATTCAGATAAAAAAAAGGAAAATCTAGAAGAAAAAGTGTAATTTTGAAAGTTTTCTATTGTGATAAAATTTGTCATTACAAGTGTGATTGCTTTAAGTTGAAAAATAAAGGGAAAATAAACAATCAAATCCTTCCCATTCTTTTATTGTTGATGGTGTTGCAGAATATACTTTTGTGGTTTTGATAATGTCCTTACAATTGTAGTCTCTAATCGACGTTTTAATTATGAATGGATTATTGATTTGAGTTGTTCCTATCATATGTGCGCTAATAGTTATTGGTTTACCACCAATGCGTCAATCAATAATGATTTATTCTTGATGGGAAACAATATTGCTTGCAAGACTGTTAAAATAGGTACTATCTAGATTAGGACACATGATGGAGTTGTGAGGACTTTAACAGAGGTTCGGCATATTCCATAATTAAAGAAGAAGTATTTTTTCATACTTTAGATTCTGTTAGTTATAGATTTTCTACTAAAGGTGAAGTTATGAAATTTTAAAAGGATTAATGGTCTCTATGTTATTCAGAATAATACTATGTTTAGTTGAGTTACTGTGCCATCTTAAAAAAATTTAGATTTAGATACTACCCAGTTATGACATATGCATTCGGGAAGATCATGGCAATCTTACATAAACAAGGTTTGATTGGCAAACAAAAAATCAGGAAATATTTTTGTGAGCATTGTATCTTCGACAAATAGTGCATAGTCAAGTTCAGTACAACTATTCACAGGACTAAAGTTATAGTTGATTACATGCATTCCGACCTTTAGAGTCATTCTCAAATTCTGTCAAAGGGTAGCACTAAGTTCCTTTTTGACCTTTATTGATGATTATTGAAGAAAGGTTTGAGTTTATTTTCTGAAACACAATAAGTGATTTTTTTGTGACTTTCAAGCAATGGAAGACTTTAATTGAGAAAAAGATAGGCATGAAAGTAAAGCATCTCCAATGTAATCTACAACAAAATGGGGTTGCAGAGAGGATGAGTATGGATTTTTAGGAGAGATTATGTTGTACACTAGCTAATGTAGGGTTGTTTAAGGATTTTAGGGCTGAGGTTGTAGACTACTTGCTATTTGTACAATCGTTCTCCATCCACTACTATTGAGTTGAAGACTCAACATAAGGTATGGCATAGTACTCCTGCTGATTATTTTGAATTAATAATATATGGTTACACTGTTTATTGTCATGTGAATGATAGTAAAGTTTAGCCTATAGCTAAAAATTGAATTAATAATATATGGTTACACTGCTGATTATTTTGAATTAATAATATATGGTTACACTGCTGATTATTTTGAATTAATAATATATGGTTACACTGTTTATTGGTTTTGCTAATTATGTGAAAGGAATAGGTTGTGGTGTTCTAATACTAAATCACTTAAGTTTATAGTCAATAGAGATGTTGTATTTGATGATACTTTCATGTTTCATATGAGAAAAGAGTATGTTGTTCCGTGATAAAAGAATATAGTTATAGCAATGGGGTGGAACTACAAGTGTAAGCTTCACATAAAGTACTTGAAAGTACTCTAAGTCAACCTATTACAAATTTGCATGATTCTAGTTTTGGAAATGATCCACAAGAAGAGCAGTAGTATAGTATTGCAACTAACAAGTAGAGGAGGCAAGTGAGATCCTCTCAAAAATATGATTATACTGATTTGGTGTCTTATACACTTTGGCAAAGGAGATTGGTGTTTTAGGTTCCTGTCACATGTCTAGAAGTTATAATAGGGAGAGTCTTCACAGTCGACCATTACTATGACTAAAGAAGTTGAATCTCTTCATAAGAACCAAACTTGGGAACTAGTGAAGTTGCCTAATGGCGTGAAGACTGTTGGTTGCAAATGGGTAGTTAAGATAAAGAAGGAATCCGAGGGGTTGAATTTGTAAGGTACAAGGCATGGTTAGTTGCGAAGGACTCTAGTTAGGGAGAAGGTGTGGATTTCAATGAAGTTTTCTCACCATTTGTGAAACAAAGATCTATTCGTATTTTGTTTGTCGTGGTTGCTTCACTCAGTTTAGAGTTGAGCAACTTGATGAAAAAATAGTTTTTCTACATGGTGATCTTGAGGAAATTATTTACATGCATCAACCAGAGGGATTTAGTTTTCAAAGTAAAGAAAAACATGTTTCCTTGTTGCATAATTCATTATGTGGTTTGGAACAGTCTCCAAGATTGTGTTACAAATGGTTTGACACCTTTATGGTAGATAATGCATACTGTACGAGTAATTATGATAGTTATTTGTATTATAGGCAATTGTCAGATGGTTCTTTTATATATTGTTCGCTTTATGTGGATGACATACTTGTTGCTGCTAAGACCATGTTAGAGATTAACAAGTTGAAGAAATAGTTGAGTTCAAAATTTGAGATGAAGGATTTGGCTACAAAGATTCACATGGATTGAAAAATAGGTATGTTGAATTTATCTCAAAAGAAATATATTGAGAAATTTATTGAGCAGTTTAGGATAAAGAATTCGAAGCCCCTGAATATTCCACTTGCAGCTCACTTTAGGCTTTCAACAACTTTATCAACATAGAGTGAGAATGAGGAGCAATTTATGTCTTGTGTTCCTTATTCTAGTGTAGTTGGGACCATCACGTATGTTATGGTTTGCACTTATCCAGATATTTCACAAGCAATTAGTGTGGTTAGCTGGTATATGGATAATCTTGGGAAGGTTTATTGGTAGGCTATGAAATGGATACTTCATTATTTGAGAGGCACTATAGATGTTGTCTTAGTCTTTAGTAGAAGAGATGACATTGAAGTTATTTGTTATGTTGATTCAGATTATGCTGGTGATCTTGATAAGACGAGATCTCTAAAGGTTATGTTATTACTCTATTTGGGTGCACTATAAGTTGGAGGGTGATCCAACATTCTACAGTTGCTTTGTGTACCACAGAGGCATAATATATGGAAGATTTATAGGCAATGAAAAAAGAAATTTTGTTTAGAAGTTTGGTATGTGACTTGGGCTTGGAAATGGAGGTGCCTACTATATTTTGTGATAATCAAAGTGCAATACATTTGACAAAAAAATCAAATATATCATGAAAGAACCAAGAACATTGATGGTAAATATCACTTCCTTCATGAGGTTATTGCTCAAGGTATTGTCATGGTGAAAAAGGTTGATACAGTGAAGAACCCAGTGGATATATTTACTAAGTCTATACCAGTTCTCAAGTTCGAGCATTGCATAATCTTGATTGGTGTTTGCACTATTTTTTTTTGTCATGGTGTTTGCACTATTTGAGTTATACCCTATAGGGTATTTGGCAAAGACAACAGTTAAGTTTACTTTTATTGGATGGCTTGATGGAATACAAGCCAAGGTGTAGATTTGTTATAGATGACTTATTCCAAGTATTAGATGGAGTATTGATTTGAGTTTTTGTTCGACACAAACTCTTGGAAGTATTCTTCACATGGAAGACTATTGGCTTAAAATACTAATTTAAGGCCACATGGGATAAGTGTTGAAAGTCTAACACGTGGTGGGCTTGTGAATGCTATTTATGTTTTGTTTGGCAACCTCTCTGCAATGCTAAAATAGGATTAATTCTCCATTTTTCTAATGGCTTGGTTAGGGTACATCGATAGAGCTTCGATCGATCTTTTGGCTTTAATGTAGTCGAAGATTTCTCTTCAAGGAAACTTGGATTGGCTCTGTTTGGATTTTCTTCACGTTAAGGAGTTTGGGACACTATTTATATTGTAATAATGTTAGAGTGGTGATACATTCTCTTGTTGCATGTTTTCAAGAATGTTTTATAATCTCCAACCTTTGATAGTGAAATCTTACCGCTATGTTTCATTCGAAGATGTAAGCTTGCTTGTTGAGTCGAACCATGTAAATTTGCATGTTATTATTTTTCTACTTCGTTCTATTATTATTTTTTATGACCTTAGTTCATAATGCATTGCTATCCAAACATATCCCAAACATTCATTGTATGAGTTTGAATTGGTATACCTAAACGAATCCAAGCCTAAGTAATAAAACTTACCAAATAGCCTATTAGTTTTCACTAGTTAGCATTGAAAGGAATCTACCGACCTATTTACTAGTAAGGGAAATAACTTTTTTGATATTCATTGTTTTTCCCTACAAAAAAGAAAAATAAGAGGTATATGAAAAATTAGTAGAATAATAATATCAGGTGAAACATATGTTGAAAGATATGCACTAGTTGGATTCTAAAGGAGACTTGAAGAAATATCATTTATATAAGTCAAGCTAAACTCAACTACCAACTGACCAAAAGGTTCTCCAATTATTTGGGATCTTTATTATTTTTCAATAACTAACTAATTGAATTCTTATGAGAAAGAAATATTATGGGAGTTATAAATATCTTAGCTTCCTTGTTGCATGATGAATGGATTAATACACATGATTAAATTGCAACTTGATACACAATTTAGATGAAAGTGGGCAGTAATAAGGTTCATTTATCAATTACTTTATTTTTCCCTCCTGAATTGTTTACTTGGATCTCTTGTATCTTAAGCTGACCATTGAAATGGAAAGACAAAAGAAGAGGCAAATTATACTTTGACTCCTTGAACTATATTCTTGATCTCACTTTACTTCTTGAATTATTAGGTTTAAGTTCACAATTAAGGATAGAAAGTTCAAGTTTGGTGAAGTTCTAACATCTTCAAGCTAATCAAATTGGAGAGATTTGGATCACGCGTTCAAAGTCATGCTGCCTAAAATTTTGATTTGTAATGACCAAAAGTGTAGGCGATATGCTTTCGATCGATGTGGCCAACATTGGGCCACACATCTCTAAACAAGTGGTCTAGATAGTCCAAACTCCATTAAGTTTAGGGTTGTAAAATTATAAAAAAAGATTAATCAATTGTGACAAAACAATAATAATCAATTGCAAGAGAGAATTGAGTACTTTACTTGAAAGTAATGAGTGAAGAGGTAGACCGAGAATCTTTAAGGTAGGATCATACAAAGGTATAACATGGTACAATTTGTCAATATTAGTGTGTTTCTATTTTTTTTTTTTTGGTATATTAGAATGTTTATTTTTTCTTGTACTAGTATGTGTGTGTATTGTTGTATAACCTAGGAAATTTTGAATTTTAATGAAAAATGGCAAAATGGTAATTAGTCATAATGGTACAGGTTGAAAACACAATCTTTTCTTAGAATTTGGATGAAGAAATGAACGTCACTAATGGATTCGTCTCACAAAATCTAGTTACCTAGTCAATTTTCATTGAATTCTGAAATAGTCGAATTTTTCGTGGTTTATAATGCGATTGAGTGGCGCCTGACCAAAATAAGCGCGATCGTGAATTAAATGCGAAACATAAAAAATAATTAAAATATAGTCCAAATAAAATATTTTGAGTATAACACGAAACACGATTTAATTGATTTGGGATAAAACCAGTTCAAGAAAAGACAAGATGTGTGACGTGTTGCAGGCCAAGTATGCTAGGAGTATAAAAAGGGGGAAAATCATATCCCCCCACCCCATTTTGGCTGCTGATTTTCGAAAGAAAGAGGGAGGGAAAGAAGATAAGGAAGTTCAAGGGTTCTTCCTCATTCGTCGTGTGATCTGGGGCCAACTGTTCGTCGAAACGTTTCAGGCAAGGTACTAAAGTGATCTACGTGATGAGAGCTACGTCTACGTACCCAAAATCATAGATTTTGCCAAAGTCTCATGATTGAGATTTTTGGAAATCAAGGTTTGAAGTTTTATTTGGGTTCTTGGAAGTTTATACCACTCGAATTACACTTCAAGAGGTAGGGTTCTTCTCCTAACTAGGTTTATTTCCAACCTAGGGTTTGCATATTAAATGAGTAGGTTGATTAGAGATGTAATCTCTTGTCTAAATGAACTCCTAATGTAACTAGAGTATGAGAAATGGTGGGAGAATGAATAAAACCAATTTTGCATGAATTGGGCTTGTTGAGGATTGCCCATTGGGTGATTTCAGGAGAATGTGATAAATTGGGCATGATTATCTATTTAGATGATTTTGTGCTTTTTTGGGTTTTTTGATAAAATGCCTATGATGGATTAAGTATGTTATTTGAATGAAATTGAAATAAGATTCTTTGTGATGATATTGGAATGTAATTATATGCTTTATAATATAAGTTACATTAAGGATTAGGAATTGTACATGTTATGCTCCTGACATGTTGAACATAACATGTTGAAATAAGATTCATGATATTGAAATTACAATTGAAAACTTGATTGCAGAATGATATGAAATGCAATTTTCCATTACATTACACATGCATGGGTAGCATCACATTTATGAAAAATTAGCATGAGTGTAGGTGTGCGCATGGTTTAGATCAAATACCATTCTTGGAGGATAATGCGTGGGCTTGAAAAAGTTGGACCAAGGATAAAAAAAGTTGCACGTGCATTTAAAATAGGGTTAGGGTTAGCAAGATAGGCTAGATTATCCCTCGGGTACAAGACCCGGTGATTCGGATACATTCTCCATTGGTATTGTGTCCATAAAGTGTGTCTGCCTACACGGAGTCATTGGTGGAAGTCCATGGATGTCGTGTTGGTTAGGTTCCTATTGGTGGAAGTCCATAAATATAACACCCCACCCTCTATATGACATAATATTGTCCGCTTTGGACCCACTTGCCCTCACGGTTTTGTTCCTCCAAGTACCCCTAGGAAAAGACCTTATGTCATATAAGGTGAGGGGCTTACTTATAAACCAAACAACTTTTCCCTCCCTAACCAATGTGGGATACCGGGATCTCACAATCCACCCCCTCAGGGTTGCACGTCCCCGTGCAACACAAGTATACTTACCAGTAACCTCCCGCGCACACGCGAGCACGACAGGCCCCATACTCGATTCAGTCGAGAGTCAGCTCTGATACCATGTTGTAATATCCCACCCACCACATGACATAATATTGTCTGCTTTGGGCCCACTAGCCCTCACAGTTTTGTTCTTCCCAGTACCCCTGGGAAAAGGTCTTATGTCATGTAAGGTGAGGGGCTTACTTATAATCTCAGCAGCTTTCCCCTGCCTAACCGATGTGGGATACCAGGATCTGCTTTGAACCCACTGGCCCTCATGGTTTTGTTCCTCCCAGTACCCGTAAGAAAAGACCTTATGTCTTGTAAGGTGAGTGGCTTACTTATAAACCCAGTAACTTTTCCCTCCCTAACCGATGTGGGAAAGACCTTATGTCTTGTAAGGTGAGTGGCTTACTTATAAACCCAGTAAATTTCCCCTCCCTAACCGATGTGGGATATACCAGGATCTCACATTAAATACACATCCCAAGAAAGACCCAAAATTTATAAATGGTCATTGGATGTGCTACATCATTGGTGGGGATTTGGAATGTCCTGATACATACACATGACATTGCATGTGTTATTAGAGTTGGTTTAGGGCTCGGGTTTGTATTGCATGTATGAGTCTCACCTCATAACATGGCATAGTAGTGTGACATCATAACATGGCATAGTAGTGTGACATCATAACATGGCATAACAATGTGACATTAATTTCTTGAAGTGGTATGTTATTGTGTAAAATCCGAGAAAAATTAATTTTTATTAAAAATGGTAATTAGTCGCTACAATACAAGTTGAAAATCCAAAATTTTCTAGAACTCGGATGACAAAACGAATCTGCCATTCCTGAGAAGCTTTACTAGCCAAAACTCCCTGTGACTTTTGGCTGAATGCATCAACCACCACTTACTAGAATGGTAATGCAAAGTGAAGTCATAAGCCTCCACATACTCCATCCACCTACCTTGCCTCATATTAAGGTCCTATTAGGTGAAGATGTACTTCAGACTCCAGTGATTAAAAAACACCTCAAATTGTTCTCTATACAGATAGTGGCGCCATGCCTTCAAGGAAAAGGCAACGACCGCTAAATTCATTTCATGAGTGGGGTAGTTCTACTCGTGGCTCTTTAACTGCCTAGAACCATAACCCATCACCCTCGTGGACTACATCAATACACATCAAAGTTTGTCCTTCAAGGCACCACAATAAATTGTGTACCTCTGTCCCTTCTACGGAACTACCAGAGTAGGAGCTGAAGTAAGCCTCCTTTTCAACACCTATAATGCCCTCTCACACAAGTTATCCCACTGAAACTTGACCTCCTTTCTGGTCAATCTCGTCATAAGTGTAGCCAGTAGAGAGAAGTCCTCGTTGAACCTCTTGTAATACCACGCCAATCTGGAGAAACTGCACATCTTGAAGACGGACTTCAACCTCCCCCAACTCATGACTGCCTCAACCTTCTTCGGGTCAACTAACACACTTGAAGCCGACACTACGTGTTCTGGAAATTTCACCTCCATTAGCAAAAATTCACACTTGGTGAACTTGGCGTACAACCGATGGTCTCTTAATTTCTAGAGAACATTCCTTAAGTGACTTTCATGCTCCTCCTCTGACTTGGCATAAATCAGGATGTCATTAACAAAGACTTCGACAAACTAATCGAGTTAGGGTTGGAACACCACCGTTGGGGCATATATCAATCTAAATAGCATCACTACGAATTCGAAATGCCCATATTGCGTCCTAAATGCCGTCTTAGGGATATTTGCCTCTCTAATCCTCAATTGATGGTATTTCATGCATAGATCTATCTTAGAGTAGACCTGTCCCTTTCTCAGTTGATCAAACAAGTCATTAATTCGCGAAAAAGGATACATATTCTTGATAGTAACCCGATTCAACTGTTGGTAGTCTGTACATAGCTGAAGGGTTTTATCCTTCTTCTTGGCTAACAATGCCGGAGCACCCCAAGGTGAGGTACTTAGTGTAATGAAACCCTAGTCCAATAATTCTTTCTTGCAACTTTGAAGGTGCCATTCTATGCAGAGTCATACAAATAGGAGATGTACTAGGGTGCATCTCAATGATGAAGTCTACATCCCGATGTGGAGGTAATCCTAGTAGTTCATCTAAAAAAATCTGCTTACTCACAAACCACCCGAGGTGGACTTAACTCTTGTCTTGCCTTGTCCTTAAGTTTAATTCTCTTAAGCTAACTCATCAACTGTCCATGCCAATGATAGTCATCCACGGCTTGGGGTAAAGTATTGGACTTTTTCTCTTGAAACTTGAAATAAACACCAGCTAGTGTATATGCAGTGACCCTCTTATTATCATAATCAATGATGACCCAATGTGTCACCAACTAGGCCATCCCAAGGATGCCATCAAACTCTGACATGTCCATAACCCTAAGGTCCACAGTGAGCAGAATGGCCGAGATCTCTAAAACTCACATCGCCGACATATTTGATCAATACAAACCGTAACTCCTAGGAAAGAACTCGCATGCAATGGATCTTCCAAGGTATCAAACCCTAAGCCCAAATCCCTTATACATGTTAAAAAAATGAATGAATGTGATGCACCAGAATCAAACAACACCCTTGCCAAAAAATGAGAAAAATAAGAATGTACCTAAATCACTGACTGGTCTTCCTGATCAATCTTATTTGTGATGGCATAGACTCGCCCTTGGGTCCCAAAAGTCCAGGTTTGTAATCCCTACCCTTGGCCTTAGCTCATGCCTTGGCCTGATTGCGGAATCCCTATTCGTGAAGGTGTAGGGAATGTTTGGTAACCTATAACTAAAATTGGTTTCCCTGACCTATGGTGGGGTAGGGAGGAATATAGATATTATGTGGATGCCCCATTGACAATAGGGACTGAGATGCCTCATAGCTCTGGCATTCCTGCCTTTGAGGACAATCCCGTTTCATGTGGGTAGATTGGTGGAGTATGAAACAAGTCCAATGGTATACTTCGTAGGAAGTCTTGAAGTTTCTCCCACCGTGGGAGGATTGACCTTGACCTTGGCATTGATAGCCACGACCTTGTCCTTGATGTTCTTGAGGGGTAAAAGTCTTTTGGGTCTTTCCCGAACTAGAAGAAGAGGATTGCTAACCCTGACCCTATTTTCAATGTAACTCGAGCGACTTAGACAAACCTTGATCCAACTTTCCCTAGCCCACATCTAATCCATCAAGAATGGCGTTTGATCAAAACCATGCACACACCCGCACCCATGTCACATGCACA
Organism: Ilex asprella; assembly: GCA_023539305.1. Classification (NCBI taxonomy): domain Eukaryota; kingdom Viridiplantae; phylum Streptophyta; class Magnoliopsida; order Aquifoliales; family Aquifoliaceae; genus Ilex; species Ilex asprella. The sequence continues at coordinate 4,195,795 of CM042190.1, read as the reverse complement.
TGAATGTGATGCTTTTTGTGCATATGCAATGTAATTTACAGTTGCAGTTCCAATGTTATATTCTTCATATCATGAATGTAGCATGACATACACAATTTCCACAATGTCAATTACATCATGAACATATAATTAAATTCAACAATTCCCACCAAGTATGTTATAAAATTTTCAATGGAACAAACATGCCAAATAACCATAGGCATTTTATCAAACACTTCGAAGGCATAAATGTAGACAAATAGCATTCTCAATTAATACATTTCTCATGAAATTACCAAAACAAGCAATTTCATACATTTCTTATACCATTTTTCATGCTCTAGTTACACTATGAGCATATTTAAACAAGTGATTGTATCCCTAATCAATCTACCCATTTCATACGCAAACCCTAGGTTAATTAAATATCATCCCGTTCTATTTTCAACATGTTTTATATAAAATAAATTTAAATTATTTTTCTTCTTTCTCAAATAAAACCAAATCATGTTTATTTTGCTCACGCAAAACTCGATTGCAGCACAAACCGTAAAAAAATCCGTCTATTTTAGAATTCAACAAATATTGACTAGGTAACTAAATTTTACAAGATGAATCCGATAGTGGGTAGGGTAGTTTGGGCTATACTACAAGAGTCAGAGTTAGGTCATTTTTGGGGAATATAGTACTACACCTTCCCTACTAAGCAAAATGATCATGTCACAGGGGCAAGACACAGAGATATTGTCCATCAGGGACTAGGTACAATCAAGTACAAGTGAAGAAGGTTGGGCCATGCACGTAGATGGAAGTCTTCGATTTAGGCGAATGGGTGTGGTTCCCAAGTTTGTAGATTTAAGAGAGGAGTTCCTTGGATAGTTTTAATACTCCTGTTTTGCTGTTCATCCCGATGGCACAAAAGTGTACCACGATCTTCGCCACCAATACTGTTGGAGTGGGATGAAGAAATATATCAGAGACTTCGTTAATAGATGTCTCATGTCTCAGTAGGTCAAGGCTAAGTACTAGAGATTACTATAGATTTGGAGGTGGCTGAGTGGAAGTGGGAGCACGTTACTATAGATTCTGTGACCCACTTGCTATGGACATCACATGAACATTAACTAGTGTGGGTATTTTGGACCAGCTTACAAAGTTGGCACACTTTTTGACAGTGTGGATAACCTTTACATTAGAGAAATTCTACAAGTTGTATATACGGAAGATAGTTTGACTACATGGGGGATACAGTTGATGATCAGCACTGTTTTTCATCCTTAGAAGCACTGTCAGTCAGAGAGAACCGTCCAGACTTTAGAGGACATGCTACGTGCATGCGTCCTTGATCTTAAGGGTATTTAGGAGAATAATTATGAAGCGAGCATACAAATGACACCCTATGAGACATTTTATAGGAACTCGTGTTGATCTTTGATTTGTTGGACCGAGGGTGGAGAAAGACACTCTACGGGTCTGAATTTGATTAGAGACATCTCATAGAAGGTGGAGTTAATACAGAAACATCTTCTCGCGGCTCAGAGCTTGCAGATGATCAACGCCGATAGGCGGTGACAACCTCTGGAGTTTGAGGTTGGTGGTCACGTCTTTTTGAAGGTGATGCCCAAGAGAGGAGTATTTTGGTTCGGGATGCAGAAAAAGTTGTCGTCGAGGTATGTCACTTTCTGGTTGGCATTACTGCCAAATTTATCCGGTGTTCATGTTGTATTTCATGTCTCCATACTCTGGAATGAAACTACAGATCCTAAGCATGTGGTGATTGGGGTGAGCTTGTTGTTAATGCAGATGGAACCTATGAGGAGGGACAAATGCATATCATGCATTGCAGAGAACAGGTTTTGCGAGGCAAAACAGTGAGGCTAGTGAAGGTGTTGTGGCAGCACTGTGGTGTAGAGGAGATGACATGGGAGCGTGAGGACACTATCTGTACCACATATCTGTTCTTGTTCGAGGATGAAGGTACATTCCTGTAGACATATAGTAATATATGACTTGTTGCACATGCATGTGATTGTATGTGCATGTGTGTGTGAATTTTGGGGACGGAATTCCTTTAAGGGGGAAAGAATGTAAAACTCCAAAAAATTTGAATTTTTCTAAAAAATGACAACATGGTAATTTTGCCATTATAGTACAGGTTGAAACCTGAATTTTTCTAGAAGTTAGAAGAAGAAATGGATCGCACGGCCTCACGAAATCTAATTACCCCGTCAATTTTCTTTGAATTTCGATAAATTCAAATTTTTTGCAATTTATAATGCGATCGGGTGTCACATGACTAAAATAAACATGATAGGGAAATAATTGTTAAACATGTAAAGTAATTTAAAGTTAGTTCAAATAAAATATTTTGAACAAAACACTGAATGAGATTTAATTGATACAGGATAAAACTTAGTTATGAAAAGACGAGACGTCTAACACGTTGTGGGTCAAGTATCCTAGGGGTATAAAAAGGGAAAAAATCATATTTTCCCTATTTTGGCTGCTAGTTTTCAATAAAGGGAGAGAGGGAAGTTCAAGGGATCTTCCTCATTCTCTTTGTGGTCTGGGGTCAACCGGTTGTCGAAATACTTTGGGTCAAGAACTAAAGTTGATCTACGCAACCAGAGATAAGTCTATGCACCAACAATCATGGATTTTTTCGAAGTCTCAAGATTGAGATTTTTGGAAATCAAGGTTTAAAGCTTGATTTGGATTCTTAGGAGCTTCAATAGATATGGTTCTTCTCCTAGATAGGTTTATTTCCAACCTAGGGTTTGCATATGAAGTGGGTAGGTTAATTAGAGATGTAATCTATTGTCTAAATGCACTCCTATTGTAACTAGAGTATGAGAAATTGTGTGAAAATAAATAAAACCAATTTTGCATGAATTGGGCTTGTTGAGGATTGCTCATTGGGTGATTTCAGAAGAACGTGATAAATTTAATATAATTATGTGTTTACATGATTTGTGCTTTTTTGTTCAAATGATGTAAATAGAGTAATATTGATGGCAAATTGATTGATATTGGACCTTGGAATGGTCATATGATGATGTGGTATTGGGTTATACGGCATGCACGGGTATTTCCCCGGGTTGATGGGGGATCAACGGGTTGAGAAAGGCCCCGCAAATTCTAGGAAATCACAATTAAATTTTTTATTTTTTTTGGTGAAATAGTGTGTGTATTTTGGTGGATTATTGTGTATTATTTGTATAACAGTGCATGTGTGTGAGCGCGCGCATGTGTGTGTTAGTATTTATTTTGGTGTATACTAGTGTATTTTTTACTTTTTGGTTTGGGATGGGGGTGGGGGAGGTGTGTTTTGGTGTATAGTGTGTGTTTATGTGTGTGTTAGTATGTATATTGGTGCATCTTAGTGTGTTTTTATTTGAGGTGGGGTGGGGGATTTGTGTTTTGGTGTATAGTTTGTGTTTGTATGTGTGATTATATTATGTTATTTTGTACATTAATAGATTTAATCTAACCCATTATATTCTAACTCAATATAACCCATTTATAAAGTGACTTGAAAATAGATTGTACTTGTATTGCACCCAAAACATTATAAACCCACTGACAATATGCCCAATCTACCATTTTGTCACCTCTACTCGTAATTGACAAACTACAACCCAAACTTATTCGGCCATTGCTTGAATCCAAATGTGGTACACTCAAGTGAAAGTGGTCTAGTTATAGTAATAACTCAGTTTGATCCTCAAGGAATTAGTAAATTGAACAAAGTGTAAGAAATAACAAGATTTTTAAAAAGTATGATTAATTGGAAAACAATTCTCAAATTAAATTTAAAATCAATAATAATCTGAAAAATGGCTGTCTAACTTCGAGATCCGGATCTACGCACATTTATCAAAAAGTTATATTTATGTAACACCCCAAAACACACCCTGGACGGTATTATATTGTAAAACCATTCAAATCAAGAGAGCACTAGTAAAATCCCTTAAGAAACAAGACTTAATTTGTCATCCACAATTAATTGTAATATTATCCAAAAGAATAAGCCCAAGTCATGGCTATTACATCTCAAACATTAACTAAAGGAACGCAACAGAATAAACAAAAGAAACAAGACTACACAAAGTTCCAAATGAATGTCCTAGTCTAGTACAAAAGGAAAGGAGGCCGCTCTATGTGTCCACCTCAGGATCCACACTCCCGTCAATTAGAGTCTCCCAGGTAGCGGGCTCTTTGACCCTCACGCCCTCCTCTAGTGGGTAATCTGAAAAATGTTAGCGGTAGGGGGTGAGTATGAAGCTCTGTAGGAAAATTCTCCCAAATCCATACAAGGTTTAAAAAAGCATTTAAAACGGTCGGTCTCAGTTTTAACATAACATAAATACATAATTTGACAGAAAATGGTGACATTTAAAAAAGGTCTCAAGTTTATTGAAAAACATTACTTAAATGAATAAATGAGCACCTCATAAAATTAATAATGATTAATGGTCATAAACAAATTCCAACAATTCTTTTGGTAGGTGGCATACTTTGGGGTAACCTCCACCTCATTTTATGGTCACCTTTGATTCTCAAGCATCCTTATCAGGAACCTCTTGAGAATGGGTGAACATCCTTACATGGAACCTCTCACTAATCATTACATTATTTCTCATGCATCCTTACAGGGAACCACTTGAGAATGGGTGAGCATCCTTCCATGGAACCTCTCACTACTCACTACATTGCTTCCCAAGCATCCTTACCGGGAACCTCTTGGGAAGGGGTGAGCATCCTTACAAGGAACCTCTCACTCATGAACATCACAAACAACCTAACCAAGCATATAATTTTCACATTTATCTCAATTCACAATCATCTGTCCAAAATCCCCAAAATATATCATGCAAAAATTTTACAACCAACTAAGTAAAGTACATGAGATCACTATAGCATCATTTGATGGTTCAATATGAAACACTAAGGTTTGGAAATCAAGGATAAAGTAAAATTTAGAGAAAAGTTCATCTCTCTTGAAATCTAGGATTTTTAGCCAAAAACAAGGATTTAATGGTTAACTCACCATTAATATTGTTTAAAGCATGGTAATATTATCAAGAATCATTGATTTATAGCATATATAAAATATTTATAGTAGATAGAGTATATATAAGTAAACCCTAGCCTCAAAGCAAGTGAATGAGAGAAAACCCCTACCTTGCGTTCTTGGAAGCTAGGATTAGATCTTGAATAACCCCTTTAAACTCTTGTTTTTCTCTTCCATTCTTTCTCTCTTAGGGTTTCTAAGGTAGGAGGGCTGAAAATGGAGTCAAAATAGGCGACCTTGGGTATTTATAAGGCCAAAATCGGACCAAGATCGCGACATTTAAGTTTCAGAATTCTTTCAGTCGTACCGGTACGTCGAACTATCTGGACCAGTTTGCTCCGGTACGCAGTACCGGTACGATACAGCACCGATACGCGGTACGGGTGAGGTGCAGGACCGGTTGATTAGCAGACAATTTTGTATATTCTGAGATGCTAATCAACTCATTTTGTGTGCTTTTAAGCTTTAAATGATATAAAGTATGATAATTGAAGTCTTAACGCCATGTGGTTGTACTTGCAGTTGAATGGAGACAATCATTGTTTGAAAGACCCTCCCACACCTCTTGGGTTGAAGGGAATTGAAAAGATAGGCTGAAGATAGCTCGGGAGCAAAGAAATCAAGAGTTGCAGATAAGGAAGCAGAATGGTACCGGTACCAGGTACCGGTACCCAAAACCTACTGGAATCGGGGTACTGGTACCCTGTACCAGTTCCACGTTCTTGACATGCTCAAATTCTACAGATCTGCTCAGCTATTTTGAGGGCCCCACCAGTGCGACTCCCCCACTTTTCTGACACACCCAGGATACTGATCAGCGTGCCCTATCCTTCCTTTGAACCCTGAAGCTACAACATTTAATGAAGAGTGAGAAAAACGGGTAAAAACAGCCCCTGACATGGGTCTGGCCCTAGCTGCCCCTACCCCCTTTGGTTGACTGCCACCTCCAGAGGGTCAGCCTTGCTCTCTTGCACGATTTTGAAGGGGAGCAGCTTACTTCTCAAGAAAGAGGGGTTGGAATGGATTATGATTTTTTGTATTGTATGAAATATAGAGAGAGAAGCTCTGAGGTAGAAGACAATGAATAGTGGGTTCTAGAAAGAGAAAGTGACGTTTTTCATGTATTCTCCATTGTTTTAGCTTGGAATGTTTTGTAAGGATCTGGAGAACTTCTTGGATGATATGAATGCTAGTTCATTTATGTTGGTTCTTAGTTTAATGCCCATTTTCTATGCTTTACCATTAATGTTCTCTAGTTCTTCAATTTTCATTGATTCAAAATGGGTTTTCATCTCTTTAAAACTTAGCTTGTGAGTTATTGCATTTAGTTACTCTAAACCTTCATTTCATTGCAATGCACTTTCACTACATAGTCATTCTCATTTCAAGTATGAATAGCTAAATTTTCTAGTTGGAAGACCAAGGGATCTCTTTGGGCACACCATTTCAACTCTTTCTCCACCCTCCCTTTAGAGTCAAATGGTTTGTTTTGACCAGATCGAAGGTGGATGATTCGATGAGACTTTGATAAACTGTAGGCCTAGTCACGGTTTATACTTAGATACTCACCGATATCATCCCCGGCTTTCGGTGAATCAAACATTCATTCATACTCAATCGGAGGAGTGGGTTGAGTTTAGGTGACATACCCATTGGAGTAACCTCTTGGACTTGCCAACACTTGTTTCCCATTACATTCTCTTTAGCTCACACTACACCAACCAAATCGCAAGACAAAATATTTTTACATTTTCGTGTTTCACCAAATCACTTCAAACTTGACACACTTCCTTCCCTGTGGATACGACCTTGGAATACTTTTTCAAGTATCACACGACACACGAAAGGCTCCTTGCGATTGGGGAGCATTTTTGTGCATACGCATCCCATTCTACATCATTCCATTTCCCTTGCCTCATTGCCCTTTCTTTTGACACTATCCCTAGGAGAAGAAATCTTTCTACCCCAGCCATACATTGCATCATTTGAGGGAGAGTAATTAGGGGTTAGTTGAGGTTAGGTATTTCTATCAATCATCGGTACACAGCACCGGTATGATTTTGTCCAATTTTTTGCCATTTTCTCCGTTTTTCATTTACAATCCATCTTCAACCCTTCCAAAGCCATCTTATGCATATCCAACACCTATATCTACACCAAACATATTTAGTACAAGTTCTAGGACTTTAAGTTTCATATTTTCACCTATTAAACCAAAATTTCACTATTACTTCCACTACCCCTTTAAATCTTTACTTTTCAAATCTACCAAGATTTAAAGACACATCACTACACATATCCACCTTTTTACCACACTCATTACTATATATATATATCTATTTATATGCGCATATAAAAGAAGATACAGGGTGTTACAATCCACCCCCTTAAAGAAAGTTTCGTCCTTGAAACTTACCTCAAGTAGCGAACAAATATGGATACTTCTCCCGCATCTCTAGCTCCGGTTCCGAGGTAGCTTCTTCCACTCCATGGTGTTGCCACAAAACCTTCACTAGTCGGATGGCTCTGTTGCGGAGCACCTTCTCTTTGGCATCGAGGATCTTCACCAGTTGTTCTTCATAGGTTGCTCCATTTTGAATTTCAATATCTTCCAAGTCTACGACGGGGGTTGCATCCGATTGACACTTTCTCAACATGGACATGTGGAACACATCATGTACCCCCGACAACTGAGCTGGTAACTGCAATTGATATGCCGCTTTGCCTATTGCTTTGATCACCTCAAACGGTCCGATATATCTTGGCGCTAATTTCCCTTTCTTGCTAGATTGAAACACACCCATCTTGGGTGACACCTTGAGAAATACGTAGTCTCCCACCTTGAATTCTAAGGGTCTTCGTTTGTGGTCCGCATGACTCTTCTATCTACTTTGTGCCATCCGTAGCCTCTCTCGGTTGAGTTGAATCTTCTCCATAGTTTCTCGAACGATGTTCGGTCCAAACAAACTACTCTCGCCCACTTCTAACCAACAATTCGGTGATCGACATGGCCTTCCATACAATGCTTCATACGGTGTCATCCCAATACTTGCTTGAAAGCTGTTGTTATAAGCAAACTCCACCAACGGTAAGTGGTCGCTCCAACTCCCCTTGAAGTCCAACGTGCAAGAGCGTAACATATCCTCCATAATTTGTATCGCCCTCTCAGATTAGCCATCCGTTTGGGGATGAAAAGTCGTACTGAAGTGTAACTCCATCCCTATCGCTTGTTATAGACTCTGCCAGAATCTCGCCACAAACCTAGAGTCACGATCCCACACAATCGAGAGCAGAACGCTATGTAACCTCACTATCTCACGGATATACATCTAGCTCAAAGTCTCGAATGTATCAGTGGTCTTCATACCCAGAAAGTGAGCGGACTTGGTGATTCTATCCATAATGACCCACATTACATTATGCCCGCACGACGTCCGTGGTAAATTGGACACGAAGTCTATGGTGATGCGATCCCACTTCCACTCTAGAATAGGCAACGACTGTAGGACTCCTCCTGGTCTTTGATGCTCAATCTTCACCTGGTGGCATATTGTACATTTTTTCACGTACTTGGCCACATCTCGCTTCATTCCCCTCCACCAATGCTGACGCTTCATGTTCCTATACATTTTTGTGCTACCGGGGTGGATAGCAAACTTGGAGCGATGACACTCTCCAAGTATCTCCTCCTTTAAGGATGAGTCATCAAGATCACATAGCTTCTCCCTATATCTCAACTCTCCATTCTTCTATGACCATCCCTCAATTGATTCTTCCTTCTCCAATCGGGCTCTAATCCCATCGAGTTTCGAATCCACGCATTGTAACTCCACTACCTGTCGCCGAAACGACGGTTGAGCTACAAGGTTAATAGATATGGTTGATACTCTGGTCCATCCACCCATAGATCATACTCCTCTAATATATCAATCATTTTCCACCTTTTTACTGCAAGAGAATTGATTTCACCCCGAGACTTCCTGCTAAGAGTGTCGACAACTACATTGGCCTTCCCCAGATGGTAGTTGAGTGTGAACTCATAATCTTCCAAGTATTTGATCCACCTTCTCTGTCGGAGATTCAAGTCTTTCTGTATGAAGATATACTTGAGGCTCTTATGATCAGAGAACACTTGAAATTTCTCTCCATATAAATAACACCTCCACAACTTAAGAGCAAAGACCACTGCGGCAAGCTATAAGTCATGGGTGGGGTAGTTCTGTTTATGAACCTTGAGTTACCTAGAGCCATAGGCAACTACCTTACCACCTTGCATTAGCACACATCCCAAGCCTTGTAGTGAAGCATCGGTGTAAACATCGTATCCTTCCTCACTATTTGGAATAATGAGGACAGGAGCCACTGTCAACTTTTCCTTCAAGGTGTGAAAGGCTAGTTCACACGGCTGAGTCCACAACAATTTCTCTCCCTTCTTCGTAAGGCGAGTCATCGACATCGCTAGCTTTGAGAACTCTTCCACAAACCTCCGATAGTAACCTGCCAAGCCCAAAAAACTACGCACTTCCATCATATTCTTTGGTGGTTCCCATTTCATCACGACCAATCTTTGCGGGATCAACCACTACCCCTTGCTTGGACACAATATGGTCAAGGAACTTCACTTTCTTCATCCAAAACTCACACTTGCTCATCTTCACATATAACTTATGTTCTCTCAATATTTGTAGCACAATAGAGAGATGACATGCATGTTCCTCCTGAGTCTATGAGTAAATCAATATGTCATCAGTACACACAATGACAAATTGATCAAGGTAAGGCTAGAAGACTCTGTGCATCAAATTCGTGAAGGCTGCTAGTGCATTCGTCAGTCCGAACGGCATCACCGTATACTCAAAATGACCATATCGGGTACGAATAGCAGTCTTAGGAATATCCTCCTCTCTGATCCGTAAATAATGGCACCCTGTGCGAAGGTCAATCTTAGTGTAATACTTCGAACCCCTCAACTGATCGAATAAGTCATCAATTCTCGGCAACGGATACTTATTCTTCACAGTAACCCAATTTCACCTCCGATAATCCGTGCACAACCGTAGGGTCTCATCCATTTTCTTCACCAAGAGGACCGGGGCTCCCCATGGTGAAGTGCTTAGACGGATAAACCCAATCACCAACAAGTGATCCAACTGCTTCCTTAGCTCCTTCAACTCCAAATGTGTCATACGGTAGGGAGCAATGGATATGGGTTCGATTCCTGGATAGAGATCGATCTTGAACTCAATTTCCCTAGGTGGTGGTAATCCGGGTAATTTCTCGGGAAAAATATCCAGAAACTCCGATACAATTAACACCACATTCGTATGGATTTTATCTCTATCATCTCCCATCAAGCTAGCTAAGAAACTCAAATGATTTCCCATTTTTGCCTTTAAGAACCTACTACCCGTAGTAGGAAATGGATGGGAAAAATCTCGGTTATTCACAAAACTGAAAACGACTCCTCCCAACAACTGAAATGTAATTCGCTTACGGAAATAATCCATTAACGCCCAGAAAGCGGACAACAAGTTCATCCTGAAAATCACGTCGTACCCCTTCATCTCTAAAGCAATCAAATCCACAATCAATTTGTGTTCCCCAATGCGAAGTACGTAAACCTTGCAGATTCGGCTAGTATCTAATTGTTCTCCCGTGGGCAAGCTAATGTTCATAACATGCTCTAGCTTCGCGAAACTCAATCCCAAATTAAGTGCATATGTCGTGCGTACAAATGAGTGTGTTGCACCGAAATCAAATAAGATTCGAGCCCAAGAATTATAAAGAAGAATTATACCTTCAACAACTGCATTGGAGGCATCTTCCTTCGGTTGGGGTCAACGCAAATACTTGCCCCTAGTTGACGCCGCCGTGGGATTGAGCTTGTACCGGTCGCTGCGGTGCAGCCCTCAGTGGTGGTGGTTGGGCTGCTGGCATCTGTCTGGTGGTCTAGATAGGCGCTAGATGTGGAAAAACTGGGCAATGCATCCGAATATGTACCACACCTCAGCATACTAAGCAGGATCGCGGGGTAATACCGGCTCTAGTCTGAGTGTCTCCCTCTCCGTGGGCTGTCAAAAGTTGTTGTCCACCTGTCTGGTCTGGGGCGACGGTATGGTGTCGATCTCTGTGCCCCACTAGTGCTAGCACCTGTACGGGTCGGACCTCATCTCACTAAGCTCTGTCGTCGCTGACCATCCTCTATATCTCTCTCCACCAATGTAGCTCTATCAACAATATCCTCGCAGTCCCGAATCATGAGAGCCACCAACTTCTCTCTGATGACCGGCCTCAAGCCCTGCTTGAAGCTCTTGGCCCCACTAGAAATGAACTCTGCAGCATACGGGGATAGCTCATCAAACCTCCTCTCATACTCGGCCACAGACATACTGCCTTGTCGTAGAGCAAGAAAATCGGTCTTCATCCGATTTCTGACTGATTCCAAAAAATACTTATGTTGGAAGAGTTGATCGAACTCCTCCTAAGTGAGGGTGTCGGTGCTCCTTCTCCTCTTTATGGCATCCCACCAATAGTCGACCTCCCCCTTAAATAGGTAGGTTGCCAAGATAACCCGTAAATCCTCGACAATCCCCATGCCTTTACAAATCTTCTTCACTCGGCGGATCCATTTATCCGCATCCAAAGGGTTAGAGCTCCCTTGGAAAGTAGGCGGGTGTTGCCTGAGGAATTCCCAAAGAACTATCATCCTTCGGCTTCTGTCCTCGTTGCCCGACATTTAAGCTAAAAGATGAGCTCCTCCATTATGGTTGTTCCCATTTTGGTGTTATACCAGAGTGGTGAGCTTCCTCAAACACTGATAAATGTCATTTATGGCATCGGGAGGTGGTGGCGGAGGAGGGGTTCTTGGTCACCACGTCCTCGTCCACAGCCACGTCCACATCCTCTTCCTCCGTCCATCCTGTACATCAATTTACAATTTAGTTCATTGATGTACAACACATCCCAAATATTACTTTAATCTAAAGTCTATGGTTCCTGTAAAGCAAGACCGAACAATTTCTTTCTACCTAGTCCTATTTCTCTACTTTGAATCCATAACCTACAGCTCCCATGTAAAACCTAAAGCCTAGGCTTTGATACCAAATCTGTAACACCCCAAAACACACCATGTACGATATTACATTCTAAAACCATTCATATCATGAGAGCACTAGTAAAATCCCTTAAGAAACAAGACTTAATTTGTCATCCACAATTAATTACAATATTATCCAAAAGAATAAGCCCAAGTCATGGCTATTACATCTCAAACATTAACTAAAGGAACGCATCAGAATAAACAAAAGAAACTAGACTACACAATGTTTCAAAAAAATGTCCTAGTCTAGTACAAAAGGAAAGGAGGCCGCCCTATGTGTCTACCTCGGGATCCACACTCCCGTTAATTAGAGTCTCCCAGGAAGCGGGCTCTTCGACCCTCGCGTCCTCCTCTAGTTGGGTGAGCACGAAGCTCTATGAAAAAATTCTCCCAAACCTATACAAGGTTTAGAAAAGCATTTAAAACGGTCGATCTCATTTTTAATATAACATAGATACATAATTTGACAAAAAAACGGTGACATTTAAAAAGATCTCAAATTAATCGAAAAACATTACTTAAATGAATAAATGAGCACCTCATAAAATTAATAATGATTAATGGTCATAAATAATTTCCAACAATTCTTTTGGTAGGTGGCATACTTTGGGGTAACCTTCACCCCATTTTTTGGTCACCTTTGATTCTCAAGCATCCTTACTGGGAACCTCTTCAGAATGGTTGAGCATCCTTACATGGAACCTCTCACTAATCATTACATTGTTTCTCAAGCATCCTTACTGGGAACCTCTTAGGAATGGGTGAGCATCCTTCTATGGAATCTCTCATTAATTACTACATTGCTTCCCAAGCATCCTTACCGGGAACCTCTTGGGAAGGGGTGAGCATCCTTACAAGAACCCTCTAACTCATGAGCATCACAAACAACCCAACCAAGCATACAATTTTCACATTTATCTCAATTCACAAGCATCTATCCAAAATCTCCAAAATATATTATGCAACAATTTCACAACCAACTAAGTAAAGTACATGAGATCACTATAGCATCATTTGATGGTCCAATATGAAACACTAAGGCTTGAAAATCAAGGATAAAGTAAAATTTAGAGAAAAGTACATCTCTCTTGAAATCTAGGAATTTTAGCCAAAAACAAGGATTTAATGGTTAACCCACCATTAATATTGTTTAAAGCATGGTAATATTATCAAGAATACATGATTTATAGCATACATATAAGATTTATAGTGGAAATAGTACATATGAGTAAACCCTAGCCTCAATGGAAGTGAATGAGAGAAAACTCCTACCTTGTGTTCTTGGAAGCTAGGTTTAGATCTTGGATAACCCCTTTAAACTCTTGTTTTTCTCTTCCTTTCTTCCTCTTTTTTCTTCCTTTCTTTCTCTCTTAGGGTTTCTAAGGTTGGAGGGCTGAAAATGGAGTCAAAATAGGCGACCTTGGGTATTTATAAGGCTAAAATCGGACCAAAATGGCGACATTTAAGTTTCAAAATTCTTTCGACCGTACCGGTACGTCAAACTCTTTGGACCAGTTTGCTTCGGTACGCAGTACCGGTACGATATAGTAACGGTACGCAGTACCGGTATGGTTTTGCCCAGTTTTTTGCCATTTTCTCTGTTTTTTATTTCCAATCCATCTTCAACCCTTCCAAAGTCATCTTATGCATATCCAACACTTATTTCTACACCAAACCTATTTAGTTCAAGTTCTAGGACTTTAAGTTTCATATTTTCACCTATTAAACCAAAATTCCAAAATTACTTCCACTACCCCTTTAAATCTTTACTTTTCAAATCTACCAAGATTTAAAGACACATCAGTACACATATCCACCTTTTTACCACACTCATTACTATATATATCTTTTTATATGCACAAATAAAAGAAGATGCGGGGTGTTACAATTTATGCGATATTAATCACCTCAGTTAATTTTCTACGTTGGTGTAGTCAACCGAAAAATATTTCTATGAACAAACAATTAATTTGATTGACTTGAAAATAAACTTGAAGAGCTAATTAAAATACTCATGAGGAATTATAAATATTATTCATACCAAGAATATCATTCTTGTTGATGAATAATTAAATAATAATACAAAGTATCAAATTTTACTATGAACCTTCAATCAATCGAATAAATAAAAGATTTAACATTGAGATCAAAATAAAAAATGCATAAATATAATGATCCAAATAAATAATTATAGATGTATCTAATCTAACTAGAAAATAAAATAAGAATATAGGTCAAAAGATTACTTGGTTGGGAAAAGAACGAATCCTATTATCACTTACAAAGTTGTATTAATGGAGTGTCTCTATCCATTGTGTCAGATCATGACAATAGATTTGTGGCTCAATTTTGGCAAAGTTTGTTGAAATCTTTGGGAAACTGATTTTCACTTTAGCACTACCTTTTATCCTCAAATGGATGAACAATTCGAATGAGTGATTCATATTTTGGAAGACATGTTGAGAGCATGTGCCTTAGATTTCAAAGGGAGTTGGAGTAAACATTTACCTTTGGTGGAGTTTAACTACATTAATAGCTATTAGGCTATGATTGAGATGGCACATTATGTAGCATTGTATAGGAGACCATATAGATCACAGACGTGTTGGGTGAAAGCCGGGATAGTAGTTTGTTTTGGCCTAAAATAGTAAGGAAATCACTAACAAAGTCCAACTAATTTGACAGAGGTTGTGTACAGCCCAAAGCCAACAAAAAGGTTATGCGAATAGGAGAAAAAGATTATTGGATTTCAATTTAGGTGATTAATGTGTACTTGAAGGTATCATCAAAGAAAGGAGTAATGTGCTTTGGAAAGAAGGGAAAGTTAGCTCCGAAGTATACATGAACTTTTGAAATAATTAAGGGGTGGAAAAGGCGACATATTAATAGAATCTTCAAGCTCAGTTGTCAAGAGTACATTATGTGTTTCATACGTCAATACTCCCTAAATGTGAACCTGATACATAGCAGGTCATGGATTTGGAAGGGATTAAAATTCAAGAAGGAATAAATTATGAGGAACAGGCGGTAAGAATTCTGGATACCAAGGAGAAAGTGCTTCGCAATATGGTAATATTTCTAGTGAAGGTATTGTGGCAACACCAGGGATTGGAGGAGGCTAAATGGGAATTGGAGATGAAGATGCATGCAAAGTACCCGCATATGTTCACAACTTGAGGTGAGTCTCGAGGACAAAACTTTCTTTTATGAGGGTGAGTTGTAAACCCCCATGTATTTATAATAATTCAAATTGTGTACCATGTGTTGAATGAATATAAAGTGGTGTAAGAATAAGAAAATATAGGTGTTTTTGCTTGTTGTGACACATATTTGAGTTATAGTTTGCAAATGGTAGCAAGATGCTACCTTAATATTTTATTCATAACTTTTTATTTTGACTTGGATTGATCCAAATTTTTGAAAGTAGAAACTAGTTACCAAGAGATACAAAAATGTAGCTCACCAAAAATTTATAAATCAAATTCTAGGTAGGTAAAAATTGCACTAGAAGTTGAAGCAACGAACTCCAATGTAATATTAACAGTGATCAGACTCGCGATTTCGTGACTTCTAGGTAGGCCAAAACTAGATACGTTGGTGTTTGACAGAAATCGATATATTGAGAGCTTAATCCATTCGAATGTCGGGTCATGTTCAAATGCCAATCTTCCGTTCGAACTCCAGTGTAATGTTAATCACAATCAGGCTAGCAATTTTTATTCAGACACTAACCCTATAAATACCAAAGGACGCCTCCTTACCCATATTTTGTTAGTTTAGAGCACTAGAAAACCCTAGAGTGTGAAAGAGAATGAGGAAATGCAGGGATTTGGAGGGATTATTGAGAAATCATTCTTGGGAATTATTGTTCAAGTTACATGAAATTTCTTTCTTAAAAAACACATGATTTACATTCAAGATAGTTGTGCTTAAAATTAATAATAATAAAAAAAACCTAGTTCTTGACTTGTTAAAAAACAATGCATGTTTTACATGAAAATTCACATGTTCTTTATTTTTAAACCATAGTGCTTGGTTATTGTAACACCCCACCTTTCACATGGCATAATATTATCCGCTTTAGGCTTACTGGCCCTCACAGTTTTGTTCCTCCCAATAACCCTAGGAAAAGGCCTTTTGTTATGTAAGGAAAGAGGCTTACTTATAAACCCAGCAACTTTCCAATCCCTAACCGATGTGGGATACCAGGATATCACAATCCACCCCCTTAGGGCTGCACGTCCCCGTGCAGTAGCCTGCCAGCTACCTACCCGCCCACTACATGTGAGCACGGTAGGGCCCTATACTTGGTTCAAGCGAGAATCGGCGCTGATGCCATTTTGTAACACCCCACCCTTCACATGACATAATATTGTTATGGTCAATATAAATATGTTTCTTGCAGATCTCTTTCATGTTTTCTTGAAATTATTTTGTTAGAAAAGTTATGGAACCATGATTTTTTATTGTAGTTGGATTTTATTGAAAAATTATGGAAAGTATCCCTTGTATGGTGGGTGTGATTGACGACCGGGTATCATAGAGGAGTTAGTTGATTTTTTTACATTCAAGAGTTTGAAGGTTTCCTAACAGTGGTAGTGGGGGCCGGTGTCTTGCAAGGACTTAACTGCTATTCGTTCATGATGATCGAGGTAGAGGGTTAGTATACAACACCTAGGAAGTTACGTAAATGCCGATGAATCGGTATTTGTGCTTCATGGAAACGTTGCATCCTTGCGAGGATTGTATTGTTAAATGGGGGTGTGTGTGGGTCAAGATATTCTTGATGTGTGGATTCATGTTAGCCAACCTGCAGATATACAGGGGATATACACTGATTGTGTTGAACTATTCTATTGAGAGATGATATTGTTTATTTTTGAAATATTATCATGCTTACCGTAAACCTTAGATCTCGTTATTGTCATTGTTTTACTTCAAAAATTATGTATACTGTCTTGTTAAATGAGATTTACCAATTTTGTGTTTTCAAAACCATGTTGGGATTGAGAGGGTTTCTGTAAACTTCCACATGTTTATATTAATATAGTAATATAATTGTTTAGTAGTTCTTATATATTTAATGATGTATGCATGAACTATGTAAATTAAAAGAGTAGAAAAAAAATGTTAGTTGTGGTAATAAGGTATGTTGTAGAAGTTAGAAGTATTCCGGAGTGAAAACGCCCTTTAGAAATACTTTGGGTAAGCAGGATTTTTGAAACTTCCCTAGTATTTGGATCATAACTTTTTATTCTAATTTGAATTTGATCTATAATTCTGACAGTAGATAGTAGACTTCTAGGGCTACAAAAAGAGTATTTCACAAAAAATTTCAAATCGACCTCTAAATAGGCCAAAACTTCACTGGAAGTTTCAACAGAAACTGGGATGACGTCCGAACGTGAATTAACATTCGAACGACCGTGAGTCCTAATACTTTGGTGTCGGATTAACTCTAATGGAAAGCGAAAGTACTAGGAGTGACCAACATTCAAAAGTCAAAGTGACGTTCAAACGAAAATCAACTAGTGACGTTCGAATGCCAAATGACGTTCGAATGTGACATATGGATCTGGGTTCCATAATCGCGCACACAAGGCCATTTCTTCCACTATAAATACTTAAATACATCTCCATTAGCCCCATTTCAACATTTCTAACCCCTTAGAGGTTTAGAGAAGAAGAAATAAAGGGAAAAACAAGATATTAGAGTGTTGATTCAAGTTGTGGAAGATCAAAATCTCAAGTTCTTCACACCAAAATAGGGAAGAAGGTTGGGGTTTTCTTCCATTCTTGTTCATTGAGGCTAGGGTTTATATATATATATATGTATGTTGTGCTTCTAAATATTAGATATATGCTATGAAATACTTCTTTCTTGAAGTTCTTACAAATATCACCATGTATTGAAGGTATTTCTGGTTTGATAGCCATAAAAACTATAGTTCTTAAGAAATATGGATTTTTCTTCTTAATGTTCACTTGTCCTTAATTTCAAAACTCTAGTGCTTGATTAAATACTAATTGATGATCCCTTGCTCACTTTTCTTAAATTGTTCCATTGAAAAAAATAAATGTGGATTTGGATTTGAATTTGGGGATTTTTGGATTTACTTATGACTTGAGAAAATGGTTGGTATTGTATCTCTTGTATGGTTTGTTGTGACAAACTTGAATTGCCTTCGAGAGTTGCCGTAGGCTGTTAGAGGTCAGTCTATCGCAGTGGAGGTGAGATGATTTTCGAACACTTGCAGTGGATTATTTTTTGTCAGAGCAACCACTATTGTTCACGTAGGTTCGAGGCCAAGGGATGATATACCTTTTCTAGGAAGGATTCGTCAATATCGTGAGAGATAGTATACGCCCTTCTTAAAGTGTTTATGATGTGCCTATGGGAAATGAATGAGATTGTGTGGTTGTGATGGGTGAACGAGGTAGAATCATTGTGCAGATTCCTGTAAGCAATACACTTACATGAGAATAAAAAATGATGTTACTGAACTATTTTTTAATTGCCTCAACTTCTTATAAGTTTATAAGTTTATTCATGTCAATCAACTATCATGGTTTTACTCCTTTATTCAATATGCCGCTACTAAGTAAACTTGAGAACTTATAAACTGTCACTATTTTTCTTTCAAAAGTTATATATGATATTTGTGGAAATGAGACCAACAGTTTTATATGCTATTGAAATCTTGTTCGAGTTTGGAAGAATTTTCCTACAGAGCTTAGTTCTCACCCCCTACAAACAATATCATTTTCATATTATGGTATAGAAGAGAAGGTTGGAGTTGATGAGTCGATACATTGGGAAGCTCCAATAGATAGGAACGTGAATCTCGAGGTGGATATTTTGAGTTTCATTTACTTATGTTCTAGACTAAGAAATTTATTTTGAGACAATGTAAAGTCTAATACTTTTGTCATTCCGCTGTAAGGCAATAGTTAATTTTTTGGATGTAATTGCCATAGTTGGACATATTCTTTTGGATGATGTCGTATATCTTGTGGATAATGAATGAAATTTTCTTTGGTTATGAAGTTCATTTAGTTTCTCTCATGATGTGATTAGTTTTAGATAGTAATGTCATTCAAAGTGGATTTTAGGGCGTTTCAAGGTTTGGTGTCTGAGCCTAGGGTTTAAGTTTTACATAGGAGCTGTAGGTTATGGATTACCACTAGAGTGGATTAGGTTGAATGAAATTGTTGATTTAAATTTTTCACAAGTATTATGCTTTTGATTAAAGTGATAGTTAGGGTGTCTTTTACATTGAGAAAAATAGGTTGTGAATTGATGTGCATGATGAAGGGTGAACGTGGATGTGGCCGTGGGTGGGGACGTGGTGACCAAGCACACCCACCACCTCCTGATGCCATGAATGGCATTTATCAATGCCTAAAGGAGCTAACCACTTTGGTACAACACCAAAATGGGAACAACAACCATAACGGTGGAGTACATCCATTAGCTCATGTGTCGAGCAACGGGGGACGAAAATTGAAGGATGGTAGTTCTTCAAGAATTTCCGAGGCAACCCCCGCCTACTTTCCAAGGAAGCCCTCACCCTATGGATGCGGATAAGTGGATTTGCAGGGTGAAGAAAATGTGTGATGGCATGGGCTGAGGATTTACGAGTTAGCTTGACTACATACCTATTAGAGGGGGAGACAGACCATTGGTGGGACTCGGTGAAGAGAAGGAAAAACACAGATGGGCTTACCTGAGAGGAATTTGACCAGCTCTTCTAAGACCAATTTTTTCCTGAATTAGTCAAGGACAAGATGAGGGTAGATTTTCTCGCTCTACGATAGGGTAGCATGTCGGTAGCCAAGTATAAGAGAAAATTTGACGAGTTATCACGTTATGCCAAGGAGTTCATGTAAACTAAGGCCAGAATAGCCAAACACTTTGAGTTGGGCTTGAGGCCTGCCATCTGGGAGAAGCTTGTGGCTCACAAGATCAGGGACTATAGGGATCTGGTTGATAGAGCTACACTGGTGGAGAGGGACACTGAAGACAACCAGCGACGACAAAACTTTGTAATAGAAGGTCCAATCAGAAATGGTGCTAACAACAATGGAGTGCAAAGAGAAGCATCATACCATCACGCAAACCTGGTGGTTGGAAAGAGACTTCAGATAGTTTGACGGAATAGGGTTACTCATAATAGAACAGACACTAACACACGCCAATGATTCACATGTGGAGGGTTGGGACACTTCAGAAATAGCTGTCCGTCGTTTCCACCAAAAACCACTGAAGCAGCAGGACAAGTACTTGAAAAAAGCCACCACTACAAAAGTCATTACAACAGAGACCGCTTGGAACTCTAGCCCCAGGTGTAGCCGATCAGGGACAAGTGTTTGCTTTGACCAATAGTAGAAAGACATTTCCAATGTAGCCCTAGAAGGTATCATCCTTCTTTACAATTCTTGAGCCCGAATTCTATTTGATCCCAGTGATACTCATTCATTCATACGCACTACATAGGCTATTAATTTGGGATTGAACTTTGAGAAGTTAGTACATGCCTTGAGTATTGACATACCTACGGGAGAACGGTTGGATACTAAAAGGGTGTGTAGAGGTTGTATGCTTCGAATTGGGGAGCAAGAATTAATTGTAGATTTCATTGCATTAGACATGAATGGGTATGACATAATATTTTGGATGAACTTATTGTCCACTTTTTGGGCGGTAATGGATTGTTTTCGTAAACAAATTTCATTTCAGGGAGGGGTAGTTTTCAGTTTCATGAATGATCAAAATTCTTCACATCCATTTCCTACCTAAGGGTAGTAGATTCTGGAAAGCTAAGGTGGGGAACCATTTGAGTTTCTTAGCTAGCTTGATGGGAGAAGAATGAGATAGATCTCAACTGGATGTGGTATTGATAGTGTTAGCTTTTTCAAATTTCTTCCCAGTTGAATTACCCGAGTTACCCCCATAGAGAGAGATTGAATTTATGATTGATCTCTATCCTAGAACCAAACTCATATCAATTGTTCCTTATAGGATGGCACCTTCGGTGTTGAAGGAGCTAATGAAGCAGTTGGACCATTTTTAAACTATTGGGTTTATCCGTTTAAGCACTTCACCTTGGGGAGCCCACATCCTCTTTGTGAAAAAGCATGACGAAACACTTCAGTTATGCACAAGTTATATAAGGTTGAATCGGGTGGCAGTGAAGAATAATTATTCGTTGCCATAAATTGATGATTTATTCGATTAGCTAAGGGGTTCTAAGTATTACTCCAAGATTGATCTTCTCACCGGGTACCATCAACTGCAAATCAAGGAGGAGGATATTCCTAAGACATTTTTTTGTACTCGGTATGGTCACTTCAAATATACGGTAATGTCGTTCAGACTGATTAATGCTCCTGCAGCCTTTATAGATTTGATGCACAGGGTATTTCGACAGTATCTAGATCTGTTTGTTATCATGTTTATTGATGACATATTGATTTATTCACAGACCTTAGTGGAACATGAACTCCATATCTCGATTGTGGTACAGACATTGAGAGAGAATAAGTTGTATGTTAAGATGAGTAAATGCGAGTTCTAGATGAAAAAAGTAAAATTCCTTGGTCATGTTGAACAGGGTGTACCTGTTGACCCTTCAAAGATTGAAGCCGTGATAAAATAGGAATCACCGAGAACTGTGACTGAAGTATATAATTTCTTGGGATTAGTGGGTTACTACCAGAAGTTTGTGGAAGGGTTCTTAATGCTCGCAATGCCAATAACTCACTTTACGAAGAAGGGGAAAAAGTTTATATGGACTCAAGAGTGTGAACTAGCCTTTCACACCTGGAAGGAGAAGTTGACAACAGCTCTTGTTCTCATTATTCTGAGCAGTGGGGAATGATACGATATGCATACTGATACTTCATTATGAGGCTTGGGATGTGTGTTATGTAAGCAGGCAAGGTAGTTTCTTATAGATCGAGGCAACTCAAGACTCATGAGCATAACTATCCCACTTACGACTTGGAGATTGCCGCTATGGTTTTTGCTCTTAAGTTATGGAGGTGTTACTTGTATAGAGAAAAGTTTCAAGTGTTTTCTAATCATAAGAGCCTCAAGTATATCTTCACACAAAAAGACTTGAATTTTTGGCAACAAATATGGATTGAATATCTAGAAGACTACAATTTCACACTCAACAACCATTCGGGAAAGTCGAATGTAGTAGCAGATGCACCGAGCAGAAAGTCTCGGGGTGAAATCAATGTTCTTGCTTTTCATAAGTGGAAGATGATTGATGCTTTGGAGGAATTTGACCTTTTGGTGGATACACAAGAGGATTGACCATGTTTATTTAATCTTGTAGCTCAACCAATTCTCCGACAAAGGATTGTGGAGTTGCAACGATAAGATACCGAGTTGGGAGCTATCCGGGGTAGATTGGAGAGAAATAAAATTGTTGAGAATTGGTTGATACATAATGATGAGTTACAGTTTCGTGGAAGACTATTTGTACCAAACAATGACCAAGTAAGAGAAGAAGTGTTGGGTGAGTGTCATCGTTCAAAATTTTCTATGCATCTGGGTAGTACCAAGATGTATAGGGACATGAAGCATCAATATTGGTGAAAATGGATGAAACAAGATATGGCTAAGTACGTTGCAAAGTGCGCAGTACATCAATAGGTGAAGATTGAGCATAAAAAACTCGGAAGATTACTGCAGTCCTTGCCTATTCTGTAGTGGAAGTGGGATCACATCACCATGAATTTCGTGTCTGGCTTTCCACAAACTTAATGAGAGCATAATGTCGTATGGTTCATTGTAGATAGACTCACCAAGTTCACTCATTTCCTGAGTATGAAGACCACTGACACTTTAAAGACCTTAAGCAAGTTTTACATTCGTGAGATTGCTAGATTGCATGGAGTTCCACTCTCTATTATGTGGGATCGTGATTCTCCTTTCATGGCGCAATTTTGCAAAGTCTACAATGAGCTATGGGGATAGAGTTACACTTTAGCACCGTCTTTCATCCTCAAACGAATGGCCAATTCGATAGGGTGATACAAATTTTGAAAGACATGTTACGAGCTTGCATGTTCGACTTCAAGGGAAGGTAGAGTGATCATTTTCCCTTTGTGAAATTTGCGTATAGTAATAGTTTTCAATATAGCATTGACATGGCACCTTATTAGGCTTTGTACCAAGTAGATCACCGAATTGTTGGTTTGAAGCTAGAGAGAGTAGCTTGTTTGAGCCGAAAATTGTACGGGAGACTACGTAGAAAATTCAAGTCATCCTGGAAAGACTACGCACAACTCAAAGTCGATAGAAAAGCTATGCAGAAAGAGGATGAAGACCATTGAAATTTCAAGATGGGGACTATGTGTTCCTCAATGTGTCACCCATGAAGTGAGTGTTTAGATTTGGCAAGAAGGAAAAATTAGCTCCAAGGTACATCGAACCATTTGAAGTGATCAAAGCAGTGGGCAAAGTGGCATACCAACTTCAGTTACCAGCTCAATTGTCAGGGGAACATGACGTGCTCCATGTTTCAATGTTAAGAAAGTGTCATGCATGTCATGGAGTTAGAAGATATAGAAGTTCAAGATGGAGCAACATATGAAGAACAATCGATGAAGATTCTTGATACCAAGGAGAAGGTGCTTCGTAATAGAGTCATCTAGCTGGTGAAAGTCTTGTGGCAACATTATGGTGTGGAGGAAGCTG
This sequence comes from Ilex asprella, assembly GCA_023539305.1. Lineage (NCBI taxonomy): Eukaryota > Viridiplantae > Streptophyta > Magnoliopsida > Aquifoliales > Aquifoliaceae > Ilex > Ilex asprella. The sequence continues at coordinate 4,171,930 of CM042190.1, read as the reverse complement.
CCTAGGAACCAGAGGTGGAGACGTAAGAGAAGTACCCTCATTTGTTCTTTACTTGAGGTAAGTTTCGAGGACGAAACTTTCTTTAAGGGGGTGGATTGTAAACTCCCACATATTTATATTAATATAGTAATGCAATTGTTTAGTAGTTCTTATATATGTAGTTATGTATGCATGAACTATGTAGATTGTAAGAGTAGAAATAAAAATTTTAGTTGAGGTAATAGGGTATGTTGTTGAAGTTGGAAGTATTCTGGAGTGAAAACACAGTTTAGAAATAGTTTGGGTAAGAAGGATTTTTGACACTGCACTAGTGTTTGGATCATAACTTTTTACTCTGATTTGCATTTGATCTGACATTCTAATAGTCAATAGTAGACTTAAAGGACTACAAAAGAGTATTTCACAAAAAAATTCCAAATCGACCACTAAACAGGCCAAAACTTCATTAGAAGTTTTAGCAGAAACTGAAATGACGTTCGAACGTGAATCAAAGTTAGAACGAACGTGAGCCTAGTACTTTGGTGACTAATGAGCTCTAATGGAAATTAAAAAGTACTAAGAGCAACCAACGTTCGAAATCCAAAGTGACATTCGAACGCAAATCAATAAATTGTACTGGTGACGTTCAAACGTGACTTACGGATCTGGGTTCCAAAACTTGTACAAGAGGTCATTTCTTCCGCTACAAATACTTAAAGACGCCTCAATTAGCCCCATTTCAACATTTCTAACCTAGAGTGGTTTAGAGAAGAAGAAAGAAAGGGAAAAACAAGAGATTAGAGAGTTGATTCAAGTTGGGGAAGATCAAAATCTCAAGTTCTTCACACCAAAATAAGGAATAAGCAGGGGTTTTCTTCCACTCTTGTTCATTGAGGTTAGGGTTTATATATATGTATGTTTTGATTCTAAATCTTAGATATATGCTATGAAATACTTGTTTCTTGAAGTTCTTACAAATATGACCATGTTTTCAAGGTACTTATGGTTTGATAGCCATAAAAACCCTAGTTCTTGAGAAATATGGATTTTTCTTCTTAATGTTCACTTGTTCTTGTTTACAAAACTCTAGTGCTTGATTAAATACTGAAAATTGCTTCACCTTCTTATAATTTTATTCATGTCATTGATTCATGGTATTTTGTACACTTGATATCATTTCAACTATCATGGTTTTACTTCTTCATTCAATATGCTGCTACTGAGTAAACTTGAAATCTTATAAACTGTCACTATTTTTCTTTCAAAAGTTATATATGATATTTGTGGAAATGAGACCAACTGTTTTATATGCTTTTAAAACCTTGTTCGAGTTTGGCAAGATTTTCCTACAGAGCTTAGTGCTCACCCATACAAACAATATCCTTTTCAGATTATGGTATATAGGAGAAGGTCGGAGTTAATGAGCCGATACATTGGGAAGCTCCAATAGATGGGAACGTGAATCTCGAGGTGGATATTTTGACTTACATTTACTTATGTTTTAGACTAGGAAATTTATTTTAAGACAATGTAAAGTCTAATATTTTTGTTATTCCGCTGCAAGACAATAGTTAATTTTTGGGATGTAATTGTCCTAGTTGGGCATATTCTTTTGGATGATGTTGTATATCTTGTGGATAATAAATGAAATTATATTTAGTTATGAAGTTCATTTAGTTGCTCTCATGATGTGATTGGTTTTAGATAGTAATGTCATCCTAGGTGAATTTTGGGGCATTACAGTTTCTCCAGGCATTATAGTTGCTTATCCTACTCTGGATGGCATTACATTCTAAAATCTTTTACATAATGAGAGCACTAAAATAATCCATCAATAAAAAAGACTTTATAAAGTCATCCATAGAATTTACAACATTATCCCAAAAGAATAGACTCATCTTGGCCTTTACATTTCAAAAATCAACTAATGTAGCGTAACGGAAATAACAAAAGAAAATTAGACTTCACAAGGTTCAAAATGAATATCCTAGTCCAGACAAAAGAAGTGTCGCTCTAGGCGTCTACCTCGGGATCCGCGTTCCCGTCAATCGGATTCTCCCAGTGTGCGGGCTTCTCAACTCCGAGCTCTTCCGGGAGAGGATAATCTGAAAGGTTGTTAAGTAGGGGATAAGCACGAAGTTTTGTATGAAAATTCTTCCAAACCCGAACAACGTTTAGAAAAGCATATAAAAGCGGTCGGTCTCTTTTTACAAATAACATATGTAATTTTTGAAATAAAGCATTAACATTTGAAACAGATCTCAAGTTTACGAACAACAATAAAGTTAAACTGAAAGGTGAAATCAATTAGCAACAATGAGCCATACAATTTTCAAAAGTAAACCAATATCCCACACATGATATAATATTGTCCTCTTTGGCATGAGCATCCTTACAAGGAACCTCTCATCGTCAAGGTTTTGTTTCTCAAGCATCCTTACAAGGAACCTCTCGAGAAGACCACATATTGTCCTCTTTTGGCATAAGCATTCTTACAAGTAATCTCTCACCCTGAAGGAGATGTTTCACAAGCATTCTTACTAGAAACCTCCCGAGAAGACCACATATTATCCTCTTTTAGCATGAGCAGCCTTACAAGGAACTTCTCACCCTCAAGGTGTTGTTTCTCAAGCATCCTTACCAGGAACCTCCTGAGAATACCACATATTGTCCTCTTTTGGCATGAGCATCTTTACAAGGAACCTCTCACCCTCAAGGTGCTATTTCTCAAGCATCCTTATAAGGAACCTCTCACTCATGTTCATCCAAACAACCCTACCAGAATTCAAAGCCAACAATTTTCTTAAATAACCAATAATTCCACAAATTCCAAATTTACGAGAAAATTCCAAAAATTCTCAATTCTCACAAGTGATATTCCCAATAGAAAAAATTTAAGAAAAGGTACAATAGATAATTAACAATATCATTTCAATACTCAATCCAAAGAACTAGAGTTTTTAAAATCAAGATTAAGTGAACATAGAGGGTGAAATCTATTTTTTCTCAAAAACTAGGGTTTTGATTGCTTCCCAACTATCACTTTGTTCAAAACATGATAAAGTTTGCAAATATATCAAGATACCAGGGACCCACAGCAAATACATATGATTACGAGCCTAAACTTACATATATAATAACCCTAACCTCAATGAAAAAGGATGAAAGAAAACCCCTACCGTGATGTCTTGAAGGACTAGGGCTTTGATCTTGAATCAACCCTTAAATGTCTTGTTTTTCCCTTTGATCTTGTGTTTCTCTTTTTCTATCTTCCTCTCTAAGGTTTTCTAGGGTTAGAAGTGATGTAATGAAGGCTAAGGAAGCATCATTGCGTATTTATAGTGGAAGGGGGACCTGCTGTTCGTGACTTAAAAATTTTGGATTTTTACAGTGACTACGGGTAGTTCGGGTATGCTGGATAATTGACTACCTATTGACTACTGGTAGTTCGGCTACACTAAATAATCGACTACTTGTTGACTACCGATAGTTCGGCTACACTAGGCAGTTTTTCTACCGGTAGTAACTACCCAGATTTACCTACTTCACCCGTTTTTTATTTCCAATCCATTCCTAACCCTCCCAAAACCATCACATACATGTTTAACAAGGTTTTCCACATAAATCTTGATACCTACAAGTTCTATTGAAAATATTTTCAAATATTTTGTAACACCCTGCATTTTCTTTTATATATGTAAATAGATATATAGTAAATAATTATTGTAAAAATGTGGATATGTGTAGTGATGTGTATTAGAATTTGATAGATTGGAAAAGTAGAGATTTAGAATGTCAGTGAAAATAATAGTTGAAATTTAGTTTTAATAAGTGAAAATATGAAATTTTAGGTCCTAGAACTTGTATTAAATAGGTTTGGTGTAGATATAAGTGTTGGAGAGGTTTAGGATGGATTTGGTTGGCTTAGGAATGGACTGGAAATGGAAAAAAGGGATGAAACAATGCATGTGAACAGTGCACGTGAACAGTACACTGGCTGCAACTTCAAGCGCGATTTGGACCTTGATGCAGTCAATATCTCTCAAAACTCAAAACATAAAAGTTTTAGATCTCTTTCTTAGCATTCCATATCATCTTGAATCATCTCAATCGGAGCTCGGATGAGAGAGTTATGCCCAGATAACGAAGTGATGTCAAAACAGTCCCATTTAGCTTGAACAGTGCACGTGAACAGTGCACTGGCTGCAACTTCACTTGCGATTTTGACCTTGATACATTCAATATCTCTCAAAACTCAAAACCTGAAAGTTTTAGAGATCTTTCTTATCATTCCACAGAATCTTGAATCATCTCAATCGGAGCTCGGATGAGAGAGTTATGCCCCGATAACGAAGCGATGTCGAAATAGTCCATTTAGCTTCGTTTTGCAATTAATGTCTCCATTTGCATCCTAAATTAAAATATTAGAATAATGAGTACATTTAGGCTTCAAATAAGTATAAAAGGCTTTAAGAAGCACCCTTGATCACCTTTTATTTGCAAAAATCGTAAAACTTCATTAATAGCCGGTTCGGATGGGTAAAATAGAAACTTTAGTGTTTTCGGTGTACGTTGACTTTGGTTTTGAGATAAATCATAAAAATAAATATTTTTAGGTTAAAATAACATTAAAAATGAATCCGAAACGTCGAAAAATCTTAGGATAGTCATACGAATCAAATTGAAATGTTTAGTGGTAAAACCGTAAATTTGGAGACAACCCAAACAGCCCATGAACAGTAAATTTCGGGGCTGCTGTATCTAAAACCCCATATTCAGCTCCTTTTCTCTCATTTCTTTCACTCCCCTTTCATTCCACACCTCTTAGAGCCCTAAAGGAAGATTAAGGGAGAAAGAAAAAGGAAGAGGGAAGTCTTTAGAGCTTGGACTTTGTTTGGAGATCTTAATTCAAGGTAGGGGATTTCTTCTCTTTCTCTTACATTGAGGCTAGGGTTTATGTATATATGTATGTTTTGCTCTAAATGTGATGTATATGATATGAAATCATCATCTCTTAGTCTTTTTAGCAAAGATTACATGTTTCTAACAAAATTAGGGTTGAATACCCATGAAATTTCTTCTTTTGCTTCAAAACTCTATTTTTGGAGAGTGATGAATTTTCTTTTTAAATTCTTCCTTTATTATTGAATTCAAAACTATAGAGCTTTGTGTTGAGTGATAAATAATATTGTGGTTGATCTCTTGCAATTTTCTTAAGTGATTATAAAAAAAATTGTCACATGAATGGAGGATTTTGTTAATACTTTGGAATTGTTAATTAATTGAGAGTATGTTGGTTTTCTTATTGTATGGTTGTTGTGACGGACTTGAATTGCCTTCGAGAAATGCCGTAGAGTGTTAGAGGTTAGTCTATCCTAGTGGGGGTGAGATGGTTGCCTAACACTTGTAGTGGGTTGTCATTTGGTAATGCAACCATTATCGTTCATTGGAGTTCGAACTAGGGTTGGTATACCTTTCCTGGGGAGGGATTCGTCACTGCCATTGGGATGGTAGACGCCCTTTCCCGAAGTAATTGTGATTTAAATGTGATGGGTGAACTAGGTATAGTCGTTGGGTAGATTCCTGAGAAGCAGTCAACGTACATAGCATGGCCGGTGCATTGGTATGGGACAATGCAACGGCAGACGCCCTTCCTAACCATTTGGCAATGATTTAATATTGATGAATGCATTTTACTATTTTCATTTGATTATCACTGTTGTTTAAACTTGAGATCTGTTTAAATGTCCCGGTTTTATTTCAAAAGTTTTATATGTTATTTGTGAAATGAGACCAACCTATTTTATAATTTTTTTAAACCTTGTTTGAGTTTGGGAAGATTTTGCTACAGAGCTTCGTGCTCATCCCCTATAGTTAAACATTTTTCAGATTTAGTACTAGAGGAGGATCTCGGAGTTGAAGAGTCGGGACATTGGGAGGCCCCACCCAAGGGCAATCTACCCGAGGTGGACCTATAGAGTTATAATTTCTTTTGTACTAGCCTAGAGAATTTACTTTGAGATCATGTAAAGTCTAGTCTTTTGTTATTCCGCTGCAAGTGTATTTCAATTCTTTTGAGATGTAAATGTCATAGTTGGCATATTCTTTTGATATTGTGGCCATGGCTTGGCATATTATTTTGGGAGGATATTGTAAATATTTATGGATGACATTTGGTGAATGGAAATTTATTCTATGATGGATAAATGGACCTGGTGTGGTCAATAGCTATGCATATGTGGACCCGGTGCGGTCAATTGTAGTATAATTGTATAGGTTGTGTTTTGGGTAGGGTTCCCCGTACAAAGAAGACTCTGCCCGAATTTTGTTAAAATATCCATGGTTGATGAATGAAATTTTCTTATTGATGAATTTATTTAGCACTCTCATGCGGCGAATGGTGTTTAGAATGTAATGTCGTCCAAGGGGGTTTTGGGGGTGTTACAAGTTTGGTATCAGAGCTTAGGCTTTAGGTCTTACATGGGAGTTGTAGGTTGTGGACTATCACTAGAGTATTAGGTTAGGTTGAAGGAATTCTAGGCTTGAATTCATTTGAAGTTATATGTGTAAAGAACAAGTGTTGATTTAAATCTTATACAAACCTCTCGTTTAGATCGAGACATCCTAACTACATCGTGTACATCAAGAAGATTAAATTGTGAATTGATGTGCGGGATGGAGGATGGAAGAGAACGTGGAAGTGGACGAGGGCGTGGACGTGGTGGCCAAGCAAATCCACACATCACCTATACTATTAACTTGGGATTAGAACTTGGTGATCTAGAACATGCCCTGAGTATTGACATGCCTACGGAAGGACGGTTGGAGACTAAGAGGAGGTGTAAAATTTGTGTTCTTCGAGTTGGGGAACAAGAATTGATGGTAGACATGGTTGTATTAGATATAAATGGGTACGCTAGTTTGTATCATGTGGTTTAGACTAGTATAGAAAACGGATGATAATTTGGCTTTTGGTTTGTAAATGAGATTAGGCATGGATCTTGATTGCGAGTCATATTATTTATAATGGAGATGGGTATGAGATAGGATGTGTGACAAAGACACCCAAACTTGAGTTAGACAAGTATAGAGGAACCAAACAGTCCGGCAGACTACCTCTCACCAATTTGATCATTACTCTTCATTGGAAAGTCCAAATTGTGCACCGTTATTTTTGTTAGAACCCTAACTCGTATATCTTTCCAATCATATAAGTCACGCTCTCATGCAGCGAATGGTGTTTAGAATGTAATGTCGTCCAAGGGGGTTTTGGGGGTGTTACATATTTACAAGTCCAAAACTAAATTTTAGCTAAATATTTACTATCATCAACCTTAACACCTACAAAATATTAAATCACACCAATGATTTGGCTCACTCATATGTATTTCTACTTTTCAAATTTATAGGATTTATGCATACGTCATCACCTATACTATCATTTGAAAATTAATTAATAAACAATTATATCACTATATGAATATAAACATGTGGGGGTTTACAGTACTTGATAAATATTTTTTTCAAATTTTAGGATTAAGGAGAATCTTAATATAGGTGAGCAAGGTAACTGGGACCTTGGATCCGAAAGTACATGTTTAGCGCTAATTCTCTATCCTAGTTTAAATTCTTGATGTGACTATAAGACAATGTTAAGAACATCATTTTTTATATTCCGTTGCGGGATATTAGTTGGGCTTTAGATGTTGTCAAACACTTTATATTGCACATTTCATAATTTAAACCATTCATTTTGTGCGCTTAATTGATGACTTCTCTCAAAATTTGGTTTAAATATTGATTTATGTCATGTTTGTGGTAGTAGGAGTGAGAGAGGTGATGAGATTTGATGGGAATGTTGTGGAAAAGCTTAAGAAAAAAGTGTAAATGCATCAAGGAAGATTACAACAAGAATTGAGGAAATGAGCATTTCAACCAATAGTTATTCTTTAATATTTTGTGGTATTTCTCATTCCTAACTACCATCACTCATTGCCACCATCACTAGCAAACGACCGTCACCACCCAACTTCCACCTGAGGTCAGGGTCTAAGGTAGGGATCAGGTTTGGGGTTTAGTTCAAGTCAATGTCGGGGTTAGGTCTGGGTCAAAGGTCTGGTGTTAGGTCCTAGCATTACAAGAAAAATTAGTTTTTGCAATTTCTTTTTGTGACAAATTAAAAAAGCGTTGCAAAAAGTATACTATACGCGACGATTTTATAATTTTATCACAAATTTCTATTTTTGTAATTTTTTTTTGCAACGTTTTTTCTAATTGCATTACAAAATAGTGATTTCCTCCTAATTTTTATTTGGCGTGAGAAGTGGGGGAATTGACAATTTTTACGACATATTTTTTGTTGTAGATATTATTAAAACATCGCAAAAATAAATAATCTAAAATTAAAATAAAAATAAATTCAAAATATTAATTGGCGACATTTAATTTTTTTTCACAAAATATAAATTTTAGTTATCAAACCAAAATTAAAGTAAAAAAATAAAAAATATTAATTCACGATGTTTTTATAAGTTTGTAGAAAATATCTTTTATGATAATAATTGTTGGCGAAATTTTTTTAGAATATAAATTTTATTTTAATATTTGGCATTTTTTAATTTGTCGCATGATATGAATTTTGTATTTGTAAATAAAAATTAAAACAAAATTAAATTTAAAAAATTATTTGCAACAATTTATATTCACAAATAAAATCAAAATTAAAACAAATTTTATATTCGTCGCAAAAGTCCTTCACCACTTTCCTTTCCTCCTTCTCTCTCTCTCTCTCTCTCTCTCTACGTTTTTGTAGCGTGACATTTCGGTGTTTCGAGTGAAGTTGCTTAGTGATTGATGCTTGGTGATTAATCAAAGTTGGTTGATTAGTGATTGATCAAAGTTGCTTCGGATTCAAATCTTCGAGGGAATAGATAAAATATTCGTTGTTTCGACTAAAGTTGCTTCGAATTCATAAGATAGGACATTTGTTCATTGATTAATCGGAAATTTTGGAGAACATAAAATGCATTCTCTGTTTCATATTCTGAAAAATACCAAACTACTTAACAAAAAAACAAAAAAAAAACAAAAACCTCACTGCTATCTGTTCTTGTTTTGGACCATGGAGGTTGTCTATTTTGTTTAATTATTGCTCATTCTAGAAATGACACGAGTGCTTGTTCATGGGTTTTGAGAAATAAATCGATTTCTGTTTAGCTGGTTACTATTAATGATAAGCACAACTTTAGACAAAATTATAAATTTTCCATTACATTATGAATTGGGTTCACTATACATTAGAAAAATAAATTGAGTTGGGCTTTATTGGTCATAATCTAGGTGCATTTACACCGTGCATCATTTTGGGGGAGTTCATGAGTTTGACAACCTGTAGTGTCAGATTATTCTTTGATTCAATGGTACTTCTTACCTTATGGACGTTTTTTCTTCTTGAAGTTAAAGGGATCAAACTCCCTTTCCCCCTCCCCCTCCCCCTCC